>OX453261.1:14331109-14417488 GCA_949709985.1 Luffia ferchaultella | reverse complement strand
TGCAAAATACTGTACCAATAACATCATTCAGCATGGCGTAAACAATTTTTATTAAAAAAATCCAATATCAATATGTAGCTATAGGTTTAGTAAATAAAAATAAGGTTAGCTTACATTATATATATATAGGTACTACGTATATAGTGGTTGTCACTATTGTAGGAGCTAATTTGTAGGAGCTTTGAGCCTTTCTTTCGAACAAAAACAAAAAAGCCTATGAAAAAGACTGTTCGGAATATTGTGTGGTATAGAGTTTTCGAATCGCCAAAAACCCGACCGATTTTTGACGTGACAACGTCTTATAATTCGATGGAGCCGGCTGCACGCACGAAAAAACATGACTCATGCGGCGTTACCTCGCTCTGAGGCTTTCCATTTAAGGCTTGAAGTGCAAGCGAGAGCGTGGAACGAGCGACAAAGAGGCACAATCGGCCTCCGCGTTCGGCAGCGTTCGACATTTGTCTCTCTCCTACTTGAGTGAGCGATACATCCGCGTGGACAGTTGCTATACCTACAATAATACTTTTTTTTTCCTTTTTTGTTTCATAACAAATGCAATTTTTTTCACAAAAGAAAAACCACGAAAACGTCTTTTTCGGATTATTTTCCGAATCCAATAAACTATTGGTAATATTTTTTCAATACTTCGATTTATTTTTCCTAAGAAATTCACTATTCGACTACACTATATGTATACAAATATGCTCTGTGGTGATAACTTATTATTAAAAGAACCCGGCAAGTGCGAGTCAGACTCACACATGACGGGTTCCGCACCACCGTAAAATATTTAAAAAAAAGTTTATTGCATAAGAACTCCCTAAGAACAATACACCCTCCATAGAAATTTCAAGTGTAAGCAATGATCTTACTATCACTAATCACGAAAAAAAGTCGAAAAAAAAAACACGTTTCTTTTATTGGGACCCCCTTTAATTTTTAACTTTATTTTATTTTTATTATTTGTTTTTATAGTAGTCATAGTAATCACTCTGTGAACATTTCAAGTGTCTACCTGTACGGTCCAGCTGTGACACACGGATGGACAGACAGCGGAGTCTTAGTGACAGGGTTCCCGTTGGTACTCTTTGGGTATGAAACCCTAAAAAATTGAATCAAAATGGGTCAGTCGTTTAATAAAAAACCCATCAACTGCTACTATGTCGGTTCCGTATTCAAAGGGTAAAAACGACACTTGTTGCTGTCATTCTGCTGTTTGTCTGTCTGCGCGTCCGTCCGTCCGTCACGTGGCTCTAACTCGTAAACAAAATGAGTTACAGACTTCATATTTAAATCTTTTGTGTAATATACTGATCTGAAACCGAATTTTGAATAAGAATTGTTTATTGGCCCCTTTTTCATTTAACCTCCAATAAATCAAAAAAGAGCCGAAAACATTTTATTTACCCTATAATTTTTTTTTGTCCTTGGTTTATATTGGCAATATATAAATATATTACACCAATATATTCTATAATGGTACGATCTCAGTTTTTTCATATTTTAAATATTTTTCAAAGTTTCTACTAATCTTTAAAACGATTAGTAGGCCTGTGGCCTGTGACCATCAGTAGGATGCTTATAGCCAGATGACGACGATAATGAAAAAGCCGCAACATATCTCATATATCAGCCCATTATGCCCCACTGCAGGGGCTTAGGTCTCCTCTCGGAATGAGGGTACTTTGAGCTTAATCCATCACGCTGCTCCAATGCGAGTTGAGGGAATTTAACGACTACCATCTGATATTGGACACCAAGACCAATGGCTAAATGTGCTCTCCGAGGTACGGATTCAGTGATAGTTATGTAATTAGTCAGTAAAACCTCATTGGTACATGCCCTAGGAATCGAACCACAACCCTCTAAATAAGAAGCGGGCTCGCAACCACAAAACTATCACGACATAACGGCAACATATAACAATACTATCAGCGATTTGCACCAAAAGAGATTACGTAAACGTATATTGCATAAAGTTAAAACTGACAGTGGAAGATGACTCCCATGTCTGGTACAATAAAGCGCAGACATTGAGGTCATCGTGGTTCTGATCAAAGTATATCTGTAATTTTTTACTTTATGTGATATAGTTTGATATGATCTCTTTTGGTGCAACTCGCTGTATAGCTAGTACAACGCCTACTATTAGCTACTGTAAACAGAACTAATCTAAGAACCTGCTTTGAGGTGGTACTTATATAGGGGTCGATACTACCTAGGAATGTTGAAATCAGCTGTCTGACTATATTACTATTTGAAAGGGGGAAGGTTGTGGTGTCCTCACCCTCGCCTCGCCGACCAGTAGATGTTGTAGTAAAACAAAAATGAATTTACTAATAAAATAAATTTAATGAACTTTGTACAAAAAATATTTACAATATTAAAGAACGCAAGTCTATACAAGGATTTGTGTACCTGAGTGCGGTGGTTATATTACTGGTTCTATTGGTAACAATCCGTGTCATTACAAGGTATTTTATATGATTTAGGAAGTGGCGTTTCACTATCCGATTGGCTTGACGTGTTTGACAATTTAATGTTTTGGCCAATCAGAAAACAGTTTGTGTCTTTCGAAGTCTAAAGTATTCGGGCAGTGTAATGACCGGTGTGTTGTGTCAGCAAGAAATATTGTTTTATCAAACTGTTGCGAAAATCGAGGTCGCCGATTTGGACTTTAGTATAAGCGGTCAATACCCTTATACTTATGTAAGATGAAAAATCTTTACCTAAATAAACCCAGTCGTTTTAGAGGAACGCATGTACTGTAGCGTCCTTTGGTGCCCATAATTGTAAAATATAATGAAGAACCTACTCTGACGTGAATACAAAAAGCACATCAACATCGACGTGGTCGTTTTAGAATAACAAATCTTCTGCAGCTTCCTCTGGCGGCCTAATAATAATGTTTAAAAATATGCTCTGAAGGAATACTTAATCCGTGTAATGCAAAAAATCGCATCGAAATCGGACAAATCGTTTTTGGCAAAAATGGTAACATACAAACTATGTGAGATAAAAAGCGCATCAAAATCCGCCCAGCCGTTTTAGAATGTACTAAAATGACTACTGCCGGGTTCTTTCAGGCCTGTAACTGTGAAACATGCTTAAAAATATGCTCTGAAGGAATACTTATATGTTATACCAAAACCGCATCCAAATCGGTCCAATAGTTTTTGAGAAAGATGATAACAGGCATTCACACATACACAGCCTATTACCCCAAATGTATGTACCTACCGTCCCCGTCCCGTCGTGTGTGAAAATACATATTTTTTTAATTAAATAACATTTTTCCGAAATAACGACTTATGCTGTTAACATTTTCTTTGTATCGTGGGTGGTTGTGGCGGTCACTGGCACAATAATCTTTTAGATTAAACGAGGTCGACGACGTTGTTGGATTTTTATTAAATCTATCGCAGATCGCTACGCGGGTACCGAAATTTATGGTTTCATACAAGACGAGTGTCATGCACTCTTTTAAAGTGGAAGGTTTTACTAAGCTATCAGTGGAACGATTGGCTGCTCAAAAATATATTTCTACGATATTAATCTATTTTACCAAAGGAATCTTTTTTATATTTATTTTGAAGTTTAAGTTTATTACGTAGCTCCGCGATCCATTTAAAAAACCAAAAAACATCAAAATGTTTAGGTTTTACTTGTCCTCTTCTTTCACGTGATGTGACCCTGGTCAAATGTACACGAGCAATGGGAGCGCCTGGTAGTTTTTTTTTTTTTTATTTGAGTAACCAAAAAGCGTTCAAATAGTATTAAAAAATTCTTACTTTTTAAACGTACGTTGAAGTCTTTTCTTAGTAATATTTTGTTGTAGGTACATATTCTCAAGAAGCGAAACATGAAAATAATGTCTTTACCGTTTTTTTTTTTAACTTTATATTGTCGTCGTTTGTTACACAGAAAACATGCGATTTGAAAACATCTTAGATTACATAATAATGAGGATATATAGATACTTCGAAACGGTCGAAATTGTAGCAAAATATCAGACTCAGTGATCTGACAGGCCATCATCGTTTTAACAAACACTTTGTTACCCAAGAAAATGTAATTTCAGATTCTTATTTCGTTTTTTCTTTACGAATTTTACATTAGAATCACATAAAATTCTGCTTAACAACGAAAATTTCAAAACTCTTGTGTATATTTGGTCTACGCTCTGACAAAAATGTCGAGCAATGGATGACCCCTATGATAGAAAACGAGGAATGTAAAAAATAAAAAAAATAAGCGTCAGCGGAAATTATAGTTCCTGTCGTAATTATGATGACGCGTAGTTTTTTTACTCGGTTTCCTCGTATTTATGGTGATATCGATCACCAAATTGCTCTACTGATAATAAAACCGTCATAATAAAATCTGACTTCACCGTAGTATTTTTCTCAGTGCGGCGTATATTCATTTGTTGTTACAACTCGGTATCTCTCTGAACATCTAAGATCTACATTGAAAAAGTCCTTACTGTATACAAACTGGATCCTGTGGCTTCGCCCGCGTGTTTGAATTACAGGATTCGGACTATTTCAATCCTTCTCCCGCCAACAACGCTTCTCATTAAATCAATTTCAGGAGCATTGTTACCAATTTAAAAAAGTCTATTTTATACTCGTGTTAAGCATTTATAAAATATACTTTTTTAATTTATATAATGATAAAACCTAGGACATCCCACACAGCGCAATCTTGTCCCAAACTAAGCAAAGCTTGTATTATGGGTACCAGACAACTGATATGCATACTTAAATATTCTTTATATTACATACATATATAGATATTTCACATCCAGACACGGAACAAATACTCATGTTCATGCACACAAATATTTGTTCCGGGCGGGAATCGAACCCGCGACCCTTCGCTACGTAGTTAGGGTCTCTAACCACTAGGCCTATCGGTCAGTCACTAATATCATATAATCTATGTTCTTCTAGAAGTCTCAAGTTTTCCTCTCTTCTGAATCTAATTAAAATAACTTCTTATCCCTGAAAAAGTATCAAACAGACAAAGCCTGAAAAAATTAATACCTAACTCATAATCTGTATAGTAAGTGTCAAATAAAGTTATCAAATTGAAGAAGAATAATGTATGTATGGTTCTCATTAATTATTTATTTAATAATTTTAAATAAATTTGATTATTATTAAAATTATTATGAAGTATAACTTACTTGTGTGTCAAACAGAATTTAAAAAAATAAACAATTACAGTTTTGAGTCACCTAAGAAAAAAAAAATACAATAAGTATGTCATACTTGTATTTTACACAGTAAATTTGTATAATTAAATAAATAAGAGATTAAAGTTTAATTATTAACTTTTTTTTTTTTATTACATGGGACTTCCCACACAGCGCCACCTAGTCTCAAAGTAAGCAAGTATTATGCTTGTGTTATGGGTTACTAGACAGCTGATATACATACTTAAATATTCTTTATAATATATACATATATATTTTTTTTTTTTTGAAGACACCACATACATATAACAACCAAGACCCAGTACCAGTATCAATATTCATCATATAAATACTGACCCGACCTGGGATTCGAACCCGGGACCTACAGCTTCGTAGGCAGGGTCGCTACCCACTAGGCTAAGCGTCGTTTACTTATATTCACATTGATAATTAAATTTGATTTTCAGAAGAAGAATTATTCAAAGAAAAATTAATTTCTTATTTTGCGTTCAGTGCATGCAGCGAAAAAGTTTAAACTCGACAAATCTCAATAACTTTTGAAATATTCGTCACTTTGAGATCGCTTGCTTCAGTTTGGGTTCGTACTTCAGATAGAGACAGTTGTGAACAATCTGTAAATATTATTATTATATATAATAACGTTATGTCACTCTTGAATAATTACACAGATGAATGTCACATCAACAATACAAAATAAAATTATGCATTATGCTTTTTGTTTATTTGCTACTTTTCGCTTTGAGAACTGAATCGAATTTAGTGAAGTTTAGTATGAAAATTTTTCAGTATTTTGAGGAACATCTTCCAAAATTTCTGATGGTTTCCTGAGAAAATTCTTCACAACTAACTTGAACCCCAATCGGTTTGGACCAAAATTTTTAACACATTGTTTTTATATTTTTTCCGAAAATATAGACCAGTCTATACCTTCCTTTGAAATAAAAAAAAATATGTACCCATGTAATTTTTTTAGTAATGTTTTTTCAATAATTTATAATAAAAAAAATCCAGTGACTTCATCTTGACAGACGTTTACCATTAATATTATCTTAAAGTCATATTTTTATTGATTCAGGAGGATTACAATTTCATTTGACATAGTGACCTTACCTGAATATTTTTATTTACATCTAGCCTTGTTTTTTTTTATTGTGAATAATCCAAAAAAAAAACAGCAGAAAAAAACTCGACCGCCCAGATGACGTCACAGGGACAATATCAACGTCAGATTTTCATAAATATCTGGCTTTGTGATAAAAAAAAAATATTTTGAGAATTTATTCTAGAACCTTATTCCTTTTAGTTTTAATTGTCAACAGCGAACTTTAAATGGTTCAAGCCCATTGTTTATAAGCACTTACGTGCCATTAAAGTTTACAATAAACAATATTATAATCAATTGACTGTTCCCAAATTTTTTAACTAAAGTCCGTTATGTTTTTTTTTCGGAACAATGGGCACTTATAAGAAACGAATTTGAAAATTTTGGTTTTTAGATCGGTATTTACGTAGATAAGACGTCACCGGGTGGAATTATGAGTTTAGCCGTTGCCTTTGCATATTTATAAAAACAAAGTGAGTCTCAGAACTGTCAATAGTAATAGCGTCATTGTTTTTATAAATATGCATCGGCAATGGCTAAACTCATAATTTCATCCTAATTTTCTATATTATATCATCATCATCATCAGCCCATTTTTTACCCCACTGCAAGGGTTTAGGCCTCCCCCAGGGTGAGGAGGGGGGCTTGGAGCTTAAGTCCACCACGCTGCTCCACTGCGGGTTGGGAACTGTAACGACCGCCATCTATTGACAGCGTCCGAGACCGACTGCTTAACGTGCCCTCCGAAGCACGGTGTCAGTGATATTGTGTACTTAAGTCAGAAAAACTCATTGGTACGCGCCCGGATTCGAACCATGGCCCTATGGGGCCTTATAAATTTGAGACAGGTTCGTTGCGCTCTGGGCTATCACGACGATACGACGACGATCTATATTATATATCTACGTAAATACCGATCTAAAAACAAAAATTTTCAAATAAGTTTCTCATAATTGATAATAATAATCATAACTTATAAATCACAACAACGTCTTGCCTATTATTTCGAAATAAAATATAATTGATTTTTGTTCAAAACTTTGGGAATGGTTAATTGTGAATATCTAAATGTGAATTTAGTTAAACACTAAATTATCTAAACAATGGTATTTTCTTGATACTTTAGCTTAAAAGATGATAACACAAGTAAATGTTTTTACAACAGAATCATTAAAAGAGTAAATATGCGATGTTTAACAGAAAATGGCGAACAGGCGACAAACCTCATGGCACTATCGTTTTTTATTTCCTTCACGAAAATACTTCAAGGCGTCTCGAGGAATGTCAGGGTCTTTCCAGAGAATATTTTCAGCGCTTGCTGCATAACGCGCTTATATTGAGTTACCTGCGGGTTTTAGTACGTAGTTAATATGACTGAGATCTAGTGTTCATATGCTGCGGGATTTTCTAGAATATTAATAAAATTGACACATAGAACTATTACGTGTTGTCTGGGTTCTTTAAGTATATATACAAAGGTAAGTAGATAAGCGATACAGACTGGAAAACAGCCAGGCTTTACGCGTCAATTGACTCGTCTTCGTTTAATGTCGCTACGATCGGCGAATTAACGAACTGTTCTTATATAGTTCCCCCCCTATCCGGGTTACCCGTTCAATGCAAAAATATTATGAGAAAAGAATGCCATCTTGTGTTTTGAAAAAAAAAGTAATTAATATAATATATTATTATTATATTAATATATTATAACGTAATTAATATAATATATTATTATTATATATATATATATATATATATATATATATATATAATATAATAACGTATCCGTAACAACACCGTCTTGGCCCCAAACTAAGCATTAGCTTGCCTTTTGGGTGCCATTCGAAGACATCACATACATATAACAACCAAGACCCAGTATCAATATTTATCATATGAATACTGTCCATACTTGGGGTTCGAACCCGGGACCTCAAGCTTCGTAGGCAGGGTCGCTACCCACTAGGCTAAGCCGTCGTCAATATTAATATAATATCTTTAATGTGACTAATACGATAATAGTATTTAAGTAATTGATTTGTGGTTGAGCCCGCTTCTTGTTCAAAGGCCGTGGTTCAAATGCCAAGACCTGTATCAATGAGCTTTTTCTAACTTAAGCTCATAACTATTACTGACTGCCTCGGAGAGCTCGTTAAGCCGTTAGTCCCGGTTTCCATCAATAAGTGACAGTCGTTAAAATCCACCAACCCGCATTGGTGTAGCGTAGTGGATTAAGCTCCCAAGGCCTTTCATTTAAAGAGGAGGCCCAAGCCCTTACTGTGGGGCATTAATGGGCTATGATGGTATGGTATGGTAATTAATTAATTAATGGATACTCTTAATGTATATAATATTCTTTAAGTACAAACATCATATTCTAAAATCCTATTTCTCGCCTGTATCATTAAATACAGTAAAATATCTCACAAATTAAACAAATTAAAAACTTAAACATTTATTACATTATATTATACCTCAAGGAATCCTAAAGGGCAGCTATAAAATATGTTAATATTAAATATGTATAGGAGTTACTCCAAAGCAATGCTCCAAAGGCAGTTAGGCGGCTGCGTTCGAGTAACACAATTGGTTACCCGGTCCACTAGTGGCGTATGTACCTCAAGACGGCCGGCATTAATTAAATTAAACACAAAAATACGCCGGCGCCGGCTCGGGAGGAGGTGCGATAAAGCGTTCGTAAATAAGCAAAGTAATACTGGAAGAGGTATTACCGTCCGGCGCTAGGCACCGCCCGGCGAGGCAACCGGATATTTCTTTTAGCTGTCCAAAGAACCCCCTCGGTCATAATGCCCTCGCGGGGGCCGCCCGGGGGGTCGAGATATAAAGATACAACCAACCCCCCACTTATCCGGGCCGGGTATGGTCCTTTTGCTTTTATGGGGGGTGTGTATAAAACCGAATCGCCCGGTTTTAGCTGCGCTAGAAGGTTACGAGCGGGGCCGTCCGCATTATGCTCTCCCGCCGAGACGCAATATCAGATGAGCTCGAAGCGCCATACAACGACGGCCTTCGCTAACTATACTTTAACATTCAACTTGATAACACGAAAGTCGGCAAACACTAAAAACAATTGTAATTATCAAAACCAAACCAAATACTCTAAAATGTTATGACAAAAAAAATATAATTTTTATCGTAATGCAGATCACAAACCTTTGTACGACAAAGTTATGTTTTACTTGGCGCCGGTAATCACAAATGGAAATTCTAACAGACCGCGCTACTTTTTCTAGTACCTACGTCGAACATTTGAGACAAACGTTTTGGTAGGCGTATCTTTACTTTTTAAATCAACGAGTAGAAACTAATTTCGTTTGCAAAAATGTTTTATCCTCCTCACCCTCCCATCTCTCTTCCACATTCCTATCTTCTTTTTAACACTTTCTTCTCTGCCCTTTCTTTGCCCTTGAAAAATTGAAAAAGGTAACTAGCGATAAATCGCTGCAATCTTAAGGTTGAACATGGCTCGGCCCGCGTGTACGTAGGTACGTACGTGCGTAATTCTTGACTTCAGTTTTGACTCCAATCCTGACCCAGGCCACAATTCCGATCCTAGATCCGAATTTAGGTCCTGATTCCAATTTTAACCCCAGTTCCAATTTCAGAACTGATCCCGATGCTGACCGCGACCCTGAATACATTCGCTTCTCAACCCCAATTTTTCAAATAATTTAACATAATTTTTAAAATGTTTTTTCTCCTACATCTTTCTTTTTTCTTCTTCTTCACCCTTCTATTTTTCCGATATATTTTCATGAAAACCCTATTTAAGCGAAGCCTTATGGGCGATTTTTTCCAACTTGTTTCATTTAACTTTTGAACTCTTGAATCGAAGTATATTTCGAATAATTTATAGCCTATGATTAATAATAGTTTATATAATTCCATACAAATCATCAAGTTATGTGCATTTGAACATGCACACATACACACAACGGATTTTATATATAGCGTATGTTACAACCGGATAAATAGGCTATCCGATAGTTATAACCTAATCTCAAACATAGATACAAGCGAAGGATTAATACAAGGCAAAATTTTAACAACCATCCAAATTTTAATGATCTTTGGCAAAAAACCGATGGGCGTCTTGTTTCCTTTTAGTATCGTTCAATAGAGAAATACTGAGATATGATTACACAAACCTTTCCTGAAAAAACCAATAACTCTAGTCACCATTCACGGCTGCTGTACGCTCCGCCCCGTGTCGGGCTAGAGGTCTCGGGCGCGTCGTCACAAAGAAGGCAACCAAGCGTTATAAAATAACACTGTAAATAAAATAATTTATTATGAAAATGTAACCTATATTTTTTATTTACGTAATGAGGTCTATTGTTGATACCTAACATCCAGAACTTTTTTGGATGGTTGTTAAAATTTCATCCTATGTAATAGTATTGATATTGATTGTTTAAAACGATGAACTATAACAAAACAGTCTTGAAGTTGACATCAAGGTGGGACGACACCTGTTTAGTACAACTATCTAATAATAGATGGAGCCACCATATGAAGAAATGTTTTTTATTTTTTTGTAATCACATTTCTAGGTTTCAGTTGACAAAACATAACATGCGACATCAAAAAATATTTCTATTTAAAGCTTTTAACTGATATTATTGATTGTTTTAACAGTTTCGAAGCATTTGTACAAAAATCTAAAACTTGTGGAAAATAAGATTTTTTCGACAGACTTCTATTATGGTTTTTTCAATGGTTTCGAAGCGTTTGTCGAAAAACCTTATTTTCCACAAAAAATTTGGGACTAGATGGCACTGTGTTGGAAGTGCCATGTATTATTACTACAATTTTATGTGTTCTTTTTCAAGAAATAAAAGATAGAGAAAAATTAAAGCTGATTTAGCTACGATAGCTACTACGATAGCTAATTATAGCTACGATACTCTACACATATTGTACTTGTTTGTATGTAGTAGTGACGTCACATTAATATTTCACGTTTTCTTTTTATATCTCTGTTAATACGCCTCCAAAAAATATGTTTCTTGAATAAAAACATCCATTCCTATAAAAACAAAACTTTATGGACCATGTTGCAAAATTTTTAACAATGTCCATTGGGGGAATCGACTTCTATCAACACTATTATCAAAGCCGGCCAAGTGCGAGTTGGACTCGCGCACCGAGGGTTCCGTACAAACTTGTAGGTACATAAGTAAAAATAAGTTTGATTTTGTTACAGCTTAAAGGTATCATAGCCCTGAGTATTTGATATGGATTTCAGCTAGATACCTCCACGAGTTCCTAAGAAAAAGGGTATTGACACACAGACAGACAAACGGACAACAAAGTGATCCTATAAGGGTTTCGTTTTTTCCTTTTGACGTTCGGAACTCTAAAAATTAGTATTTTACTAATTTTGTTTAATTGGTAGAGTTAGACGGATAGTTATACGACTCTACCGCTAAGGCCGCCAGCAGACGGACTGCATCACAGCAACCGCACGCAGTCGATAAAGTCAACTGCATGCAGTTATCTGCAGTCGGATACTGACTTTGCGCAGTTGACGCCACGCATTTTGTCCAAGAGCCAGTATAAGATTTGACGTCGAAATGAAAGCACAGATGTTACTTCTCTTATTATTATTACGGCGCCGCCGCCGGCAGCGAATTCAAAAACTGCAACGTGCAGCGCGGATGTGGATTGATCCTTTGCTATTATTTTGCCATACAGAAGGTGATTTTTTCATACTGTATCCGAAATTAAGACAAGATGAAGTTAAATTTTACAAGTACTTTAGGATGTCAATTGCTGCATTTGATCAATTAAACGATATATTAAAAGAATCAGTGTCTCATCAAGACACTATCATGCGGCAAAGTATTCCAGCTGAAGAGAGAATTGCAATCACCATCAGGTAAGACTTTCCACGTGAATATCAATTTCGACAACGACAACGATGCTAAATTTAGGATGTAAATAAAAAAAAACTTATTTTCAAATATTTTTTATTTTTAGCTTAGTCTCTGTAATAATTTTTTTAATCTAATCTTTTTAAGTGGATGATCAGTTAACGAGAGATAGGAAGGAGTGGAAGAACACATATTGTGCCAACCCTGCTAAGTGTAGGATAAGGACGGGTAGGTATAGATATATAAATACATATTGATTTGTATTGATTGATATTATACATAATAATAATAGATATTCAAAAAATATTGCTTATTACGTCTCCATACATTTCTGGTGATGAAATACTCTGATCAGGAGATTCTTGGTCGTATGGGCGGTGTGTACTTTCTATTGTTTGCAAAATGTTATCATTGGAGTCTTGAATTTGTGTTGAGTCAGAGGCAATTGCCGCGCTTCTTGAATAATGTGTAGCAGTAGTGTATCCTTTGAAATAGTATGCGGGCGAAGACTGGTTTCTTCCAGTTTCGTACTGATGTGAATTTTTATTTTTGTAATGTCTAATTATATTTATGATATCACTTTTCGCGTCTAGTTTATCATCATCAGATATAGCTTTGAAATCATTCAGAAGACATAATAGAAATTGTTTATCAGGATCATTTTCATCACTTTTTTCGATCACACTTTTAGTCAAGCTTTCAATTAATATATCGTCAGATGATGTTTCCTTTGTTCCCCGTTTTGGTTTTTTTGCAGCAATCTCATCAGGTGTAATTTCACTTTGTTCATTGGAAGTACCGGCGCCGCCTGAATCACGCTTGCCTTTATCTGTCATTATATCTTTTAAAAATAATAATTGCTCATAATATGTATACAGCTTCTTTGTAGTAGCAGCTGATCCACTTTTTTTATTTTGATTTTTTACACTTCTCATAAAACCATCTCTTAGAACTTTCCACCTGCCCTGTAGTTCAATTGCTGTAAATAAACAAAAAACGTGATCATATAAATTATACACATTTATATTTTTGTATACAAATCACATTCGATTTTTTGGTACATTTATCTTCTCAGTCTTCCGTCCCCGTACCCGCCACTGTCCCGTCCTCGTCCCCGTCCCCGTCCCCGTCTCCGTCCCCGTACTCGTCCCCTTCCCCGTCCCCGCCCCGTCCCCGTCCATCTTATGTCACTTCTGAAAACTTTCCCTTTATGTCTACTAAGTTTCTTTGGAATCGGTTCAGCTGTCAAAGTTGGTAATGATTGATTGAGCTTGTTTGATTGCAGGTTTCTAGCAACTGGGTGCTCATTTCAAGACCTTCATTATTCGTACAGAAGGGGGATTTCAACAATAATTGGAATTGTAAGAGAAGTGTGCGTACAAATTTGGAATATCATGAAAAACTCATTTTTAGAAGACCTAACGGAAGACAAGTGGAAGGATGTCGCTAATGGATTTAAAATACGCGCTCAATTCCCAAATTGCTTAGGTGCCGTCGACGGTAAACACATAAGAATTTTTAAGCCAGCTAAGAGTGGATCTTCGTACTACAACTACAAAAAATATTTTTCATTACTTCTATTGGCTATATGTGACAGTAACTACAAGTTTATTTTCGTCGATATCGGAGCATATGGTCGAAACTCGGATTCCACTATTCTTGAGGATACACAATTATATCAAAGACTACGGTCCAATATGTTGAATATCCCAAATCCTTCACCTATTACAACCAACGGCGACCCTATGCCTTATGTATTTATTGGCGATGAAGCATTTGCGTTATCCCAAAATTTAATGCGCCCATATTCAGGCAGAAATATTGAGCAAAAGAAAAGAATTTTTAATTATCGTTTGTCACGAGCAAGAAGATACATTGAATGTACGTTTGGAATAATGACAAATAAGTGGCGTATTTTTCATAGACCGATTGACGTGTCGGTGGATTATGCAAAAGATATAGTAAAAGCTTCTTGCATTTTACATAATTTTGTACGAAGGGATGGGTTTGATTATGAGGATACGCTTACAATTTTTGGTATGGAAGACGAATTGAGAGATGTGGACCAAAATATAAATATAACGCGGGCAGATTCTATCAGAAATAAATTTGCAGATTATTTCATGAGCGATGAAGGCTGTCTTCCATGGCAAAATAATTGTATTTAGTCACTATAATATTCGTATGTTTCCATAACTGAAATACCTACATACCATGGACGAACAAAAAATCTACAGATTTCGCACTTCTCGCAACTATCGGAGGACATTGAAAATGAACATCAAAAATAAAAATTATCTGACATAAAAACCAATGTGCAAGGAAAAATTAATATAAACTGCTAAAAAATGAAATTTTATTATTTTCTTTAAAATTTCATTTCTTATTTTAGTATTACAAGTACAACATCAATGATCCGTACAAATACTGTTACAATTCACACAACAACGTCATGGCCCCAAACGATACATATATGTCGATGCCCCAAACAAAGCTTTAGCTTGTGCTGTGGGTACCAAGCGAGGACATCACATACATATATTACCCGGCACCGCTATCCATATTTACCACATAAATATTGCCCCCGACCGGGACTCGAACCCGGGACATCCGGATTTGCAAGCAGGATCACTACCCACTCGGCCAAGCGGTCGTCAATAATAATAAAATCCGTCCAACTTTTTTTGTTCGTCGATGCTACATACCAATTAATTTAACATAGTTTATTACTATCACAGAATCTTTTATTATTATTTTATCATAAGAAGAATAGAAAATAAAATTGTAAACTTACCAATAGCATTTTTTTCCTTGTTATTTTTTTCGGCAAAATTTGGTATCATTGATTCGCATACAGAAGCCCAATCATTACTGCGCTTTATTTTGTTACTGTACTCCTGACTTTTGTAATTCCAAATGCTTTTTTTACTTTTTATTAAAGAAATAAATAAGTCTGTGTCGAAATCCATTTTTATTCCTTTCGACGTGTTCCGTTCGACGTGACGACGTGCGTTCTGCCTCTGGACTAACTTCACACTAACTGTATGCGATTAGCGATGGACCGCGTGCGCCGATACTAAACGACTGTAGCCGACCGCATGAAGTTGAACTCACGACTGCATGCAGTTGATATTGACTTCACACGACTGCAGAAGACCGCGTGAAGTTGATATCATGACTGAACGAAGTTGACCGTACAACTGCATGCAGTTGACTTTATCGACTGCGTGCGGTTGCTGTGATGCAGTCCGTCTGCTGGCGGCCTAACTCTGCTAACGGAAACCAGGCTTTATTCATCAATAATGAAAATAACCTTCATTAAACTAATGCGTTATGCTATATTATTTATTGGATCAATTGATATTATATAGGTATAGGATGTAAGCATTATTACATTGATTTAATCTCAATTAGTACAAAGGTATTATAAGTAAAGTAAACAAGAATATTACGTAACAAGTTATCATTAATACCTTCTATGTACAATTAGAATAATATATTTATTTCGAGAAACGTTACGTATTGAATAATTCGCATATCCTGGTTAAATAATCATCTAAAGACGCGCTTTTACAACAAGCGCCATCTTTGATATTCATGTGACGTATGTGAGTGAGCGGTTTAAGTAATCAGATTTCGCGTTTAAGTAGTAGGCAGGCATAAGCAGTAGAAGGTAACAGGGTAACAATGTACCATTATACGAGCATCGAATGTGGCGAGGCGGCTCCACGTCGAGCGTCGAGGTCGGTGGCGCGGCATGGAGCGGGGGTAGGGTGGAAGCCGTATAAAAACGACAATTTCCTCTAAACGCACGCTGCCGCACCCGCGCCCGCGCCTGTCTCGCCGCGCCCTCTGCCGCTAATTAACTGCCACAACGGTTATGTCACCCTGGTACCTCTGTTTATAGGGCGGTGGTGACTTCTGCAACGAACCAAAACAAGGACAACCAAAAATAATCTTCCTACTTCTTGTAATAAGCGATTTGCTTTGATTTAAACAGGAATCACCTAATTAAAGTATTATTTTGTTACTTACGGGTGGCACACTGCCCTCAATAATTGTTACATATAAAAAAGTTTAAAGGTAGCGCTTGTAAGAAGTCAAAAAAATATAAGAATTTTGAATAAATTTGGCTCTTAGACATATCCGATCAGGTCTAAAATAGTACCTTCATAGAGCGCGGGAACTCTATGCAATGTTGCGTCCGGAAAAATCCGTTGAAAAATAACAATGTTAGAGAGCAACAGACCGACAAACAAAGAAACTACTATACCAAAATTACAAAGTACCAGCGGTACGTAAAAATCGTATTTATGTAATATTCTGCGAAGTACACATATCCCGAATCTGTGTACCGAGTACCGGGTCTTCATGCGAGAAGCCTCTATAGCATATATCATAATATATTGTGTATCTTCGCGTGGGCGTGAGCACGCTACGCGACGTCCTGACGTGTGTTACGCGTCGGCGGCGTGCGCGAATCTTATCATAATCTCGGCAATGCGATATGTGAGGTGTTCGAATCGAGACATATCTCGAGATTTCGTATATTTAAGGGAACTGCGTGAACGTCAAGGGTGCACGTTGTTGAAAATATTATGAAACCAAAAGAAACATTTTTCGTGCAAGTTGCCGTCATACTGGACGAAGTAATCTAAAGGTACCTGCAAAAAGCATCTCTGAACCAATAATATCAAATGTTGTGCAAATATAGTGTAAACCTATTATATTGCAAATGTTGTGGAAATATAGTGTAAACCTATTAGCCTACCCGCCCCGGCTTCGCACGGGTGGCAAGGCATATAAGCCGTAGCGTTTTTTTTGTCATAGTGTCCTATCAGCTTGTTGCGCCGAACACGTGGCTTAGATTTAAGTAGATTTAAATGTAACGTAAGTTAATCCTACTTGGAACATTTTTATGTATTTTATTTCCAATTCTATAAATATTTGAAAAACTAAAGAATAAATACATAAATATAAACTACAATATTTCTTTGTATACAATATTGATAACTTCTGCCTAATTTTACATCACGCGAGTCGCGTCGGCGGGGGCCCCCGGTTTAATTGTCGATATCTTTTAAGACAATAATTTAAATTGTATGGTGGAAAGGGCAATTATGATGTGCATGAAATTCTGAAAGTAAATAACGTATTTAATTTGATAAGAATTAATACTGTATCCGTATAAATTGCTTTCCGATCACCTCAGTATATGACACCATTTTTTTAAACATAAAAATAGGTATATAGTAAGCTTTCCATAAAAGATAGATGTCTATCATTGCGGGCTTTTCTGTACTGCTATGAAAGAGCAAAAATTCCTCCATACAATATTTTGATATATATTAAAGGGATTAGACAGCGTTTTCGATTAAAGCTCCCAGTCGGCTAGTTTTTTTCCCAAGTCTTCAACAATAACCGTCATATTTCAACTAATTTGCACAAAACATTAATAAATTATACATATAAAGCTTTCTCTTGAATCACTCTGTTTTGTGTCAGTTAATTTATTTAATTAATATCAATCAAATTAATATCAATCAATTGGTGTCAACCATATGGCAATCGTGGTTTTTGAGTTTATCTCGTTCAGACAGACAGACAGAAGCGGAGGGGGACTTTATTCTATAATATGTGGTGATAGCTATTGATTGAAATTCAATATTATTTAGGCTTTAATTTAAATCATATTGAGCTTACTTATTGCATCCAAAACTAGTGTTTTATCATGTTTAAAGTTTATTACTCCCTTTTCATTCTCTTATTGTCCACCCTTCCTTGCTATATTTTTACTTTTTTCCAAGCTCATTTAACGTTTTGTCTTGCCTGCGGAATCGGCGATGAATCACTGCAGTTTTTAGTACGGTACTAGCGACCGCTCACGGCTGCGCTCGTGCATTATCTGAATTTACACATTGATTTCACCCGCGTATTTTCCATTTACAAAAAAAAAGATGTTTTCTGTAGTAAACGATGACAATATTTGTTTTCGGCTATCTTTTCAGCTGTCTTGTCTGTAAAATTAAAATTCTTGCAGTTGCTTTTGTATATGTATGAGGTATTGTCCGTTTGGGCCAACCACTTATGCAACAAATCTTAATTATTTATGTTGCCGCGTCGTGAACGAAACAGCTGACGACTCTGAAGCTGGAACTGTCCTAGAACTGTCCACACGGATCATCGCGCAGCGACCTTGACACTCACTGTTTTGGTTTGCCTTAATTTCACACTTAAAACTGGCATTGCAATACTACTACTATATCAATCACTCAATCAATCAATACTACTACATCATATGCTGTTGTTAGCTTTGTTCCTTTATTATGTAACACCGATTGCAACTGCGTCACTGCTAAATATTATTCCGTGCTGAATGAGTTGTTCTGTAGCGGGAAGAATCGCCATTGTCTTTCTCTGTTTGTATATTTATTCCTACCTTAGGTAAAATAGGAAGAAATCCTCTTGCTCTATTGTGATGTTAGTAGATATTGACGTCCGAAAAATCACTATTTTTATACCATTCATTGACTCACACATTCATCAAAAGTCTAAACTATTTGAATATTATTTAAGAACTTAAAATTTGGCACCAAGGTCATTGGCTGTGTATAAAAGAAAAATAAGAAAAACCCAAATTGTGGATTAATAATAATAATTTATTTAATAAAGTTTTTACTTGGATCTATTGTGTTTAATCTAGATATTTAAAATCAAGTTATGTGCTTACCGTAAATATTCAGCACAATTTAATTAGTTATTAGAATGGTACCTTTAGGCACGTAGAGGTCCTGTCAACTTCTACAAGCAAAATTTAACAACAACAACACAACTGTGGCACAGCAGCCCTTACACTAGATTAGCTAAAGAAATCTGACTTCTAGGTAGTCATTTATACTTATTTATTTATACCTATTCTATTGTGTTTTTAGTATTTAACATATACATTTAGCAGGTGAATCTGTTAACTTTGTGAAATCTAAATTTATTTTGATCATTGTCTATTAGTTAAATATCACCACCAAAGATATATAAATGCCAAATGGGATCCAAATTGGTATCTAATCTCACTTCCTTTATTCGTGAAACCGTAAGCCGGCTATTTACACGTCTTTTGTATAAAACTTGGTTGCTATTTCACATTAAGTTTTTGGTGGGTAACAACTTATAAAGTGCTATTAAACAATTTATTTTATCCATAAACAAAATATATCCTTAACACTCGACCAAACGTATATCACGAGATTTATCTTCCAATATGATTACCGTTTATTCAGTGTCTATCTTATTTCGGTAAAGGCGTAGCGATAGCATACAATACAGTCATGTTCTAAGTTCATATACATATGTATGTTGTATGGAGCGATCTCTCATGCTATGTATGTATGTATGTTCATACACGATACAATGTGTATAGTTACCGAGATTAGTTATTTGATTTTAGGGTCCTGTATTCATTAGTTTCAAATCCTTAGTTTCTTTATTTGTCTTTACTTCGTAGTACCTTCGTTTGACTTTGTTTGATGGTTTTGATACCTATTTAGTATCCAAATATACTGAAATAATGCATTGTAAGAGGTCATTTTAAAAATTACGTAAAACAATCAGTTTCTAACCAATCATAATGATTCTTATGCAATGAAAAACATGTTTCCGGGCAATTCAATTGATAAGTGAAATATTTCGGTGAGAATTTTCGATATTACGCATCTGGGCGTATGTCGTCACTCTGCCTTAACTCGGTGAGTTCTAGTTGTAAACGAGCTTTAATCGATTCAGAAACCTGGTTTTAATGAAATTCAACAGCATCAGTTTGCTTTCCTGGGCCTAGGGTGCCATTCTTCAAAGTAAATTATAAAACTCCAGCAACATGAACAAATATCACAAATAGTCACGCTTAATTAAAATAAGGTGAGACGAAAGATATTTGAGTAATAGAGTGATTTACACAAGGATGATGATATACTGGGAGAATCCATTTTAAAAGATAAAAATAGGTAGACGAATTTTCACGATGAAATGTTTTTCTTGAAAGAATTATCGGTAAATACTATGCACGAGAACGCGATCGCTGATGTACCAAGAGATATCCCACCGGTGGCCACCGACCGACACAATCGTCAGTCACCCGTGCAACCCCGTGGTAATACGTTATCTTTGTGGCCTCATATCTCAATATTTTAGTACTGAGAGAAAAAATAAACGTAATTTATTATTTTCAGTAATAACAATATTGAAATTTGGAACGTGATAAAAAAATCATTTGATATAGTGAGGGATAGGAAAACTGAAGAAGAGATGAATGAATGAAGTGTGGATGTAATGGATCAAATAAATATGGTGTGACTTTTATGTGATTTATTCATAGTGAAATGATCACGCGGCTTCACAAACTTATCGACCGAATACAGAAATAACTAGATGAAAATAAATTACAATTGAAAATTCTATTTTAGAGGCAGCGCCAATCAAAGTGATTACGCCGCTGGAGATTATATTTTTGACGCGGCATCGCAACCCAATCAAAGCTAGGCGCCGGCGCTATGAAATATTATCATGCTAAGTTGTAATTAGAATTTAAAAAAATAAATATTCGATGACAGAAATTGCGAGATACTGCGGGGTGGGGATTCCAGCGCCTACACAAGACACATTTTCGTAAGAGACAGTGTGATAAAAGTGTGAAAACAGTTTGTTATTTTGTTTTGTAATAAAGCAAGTACAACTTAGACGACCGCTTAGCCTAGTGGGCAGCGACCCTGCCTGCGAAGCTGGGGGTCCCGGGTTCGAATCCCAGGTCGGGTCAGTATTTATATGATGAATATTAATACTGGTACCGGGTCTTGGTTGTTATATGTATGTGTTGTCTTCGCTTGGTACCCAAAATACAAGCTAATGCTTAGTTTGGGACCTAGGCGTTGTTGTGAATGTGTGTTATTATTATTATTATTAACTTAAATCGGCGTTTTTGTGCATTCAACAAAATGTTTACCTATAGCCCGTAACAATATCTACACTCTGCGCTAATCCTACATAATTAGAAAGTTAGATGATGACAGATATAACAGCATGGATTGCAATGGCGAAGGGTGACCCATGAGCGATAAGCACTCTGTCCTTGATATTGAGATGGTCTATTCTAATGTTTATGGGTTAACGAATCCCAAACATTAGAATAGGCCTTCACAATAGGTGTTTACTGCCTAGATTATCGCGGCCCGCTTCCCTTTTTGTAGGTTATTGATACATTGTCAATAGTTCAGGTCGTTTGAGGTAGAGAAGTTGAGGAATCAATTTTGAGGGAAAATAATAGGGAATATAAATTATAGATATACCACATTTGCACTGAGAAAAGTGTTCAACATCAGTCGAGCAATGGGTGACCCTATAATAAAAAAACGAGGAATACGAAGAGAAATTATGGTTCTTCACTTCACTTCACTTCATACGGCCCATTTTTATCCCACTGCATGGGCTTAGGCCTCTCCCAGGGTGAAAGGGGGGGGGGGGAGGGCTTGGAGCTTAAACCCACCGCGCTGCTCCACTGCGGGTTGGGGATTGTAACGACCGCCATCTATTGACAGCGCCCGAGACCGACTACTTAACGTGGAAATTAAGGTTCCTGTAACGTAATTATAATGAGGCGTAGTTTTTTCTTCCTCGGCTTTCTCATATTTATGATGATCTACATCACCAATTGCTCTTGCTCTACTGATGGTGTACCATCGTATTTTTGAAGATCACTTTTCTCAGTGTTGCCGCGTTCAAAAACAATGTCACCAAAATTGTAATTTTCACGTTTTTATTATTTTCCACTAGTTGCAATTTAGCTCAAAAATAGCCATCGACTTTTGAGCCATAAAATAGATCGAAATTCAAGGAGCCACCGTGAATGCCGGCCAAAGTAAACATTAGCACACTGTATTTTTATCTTCAGTTTTATTCTTATAATAGGTAACTGTTAGGGTACCCACGTAGGAATCTAATTGTGTTAATACAGTATTATCGACTAGATTGCAATGATTGCCAATAAATGTCCTTTTCTTTAAGGCGGACTCGCATATTTGTCAAAAGTCTTCTATTGACCCCAATTCCGTAGTCTGGAAGGCTGTTGGGCCTTTTTAGGGTACATTGTACGGTGTAGGATGTTTTGCCGAATCGGGTCCAAACGCAGCGTTACCATGAAGTTTTTGGTTGTATTTAAAAAAAAATCTATAAAGTGACTTTCTTGTGTGAGTTGCACTCACCGAAATTTGAATGTAGCAGACTAGAGGGGGCGCGCTTGTTAAAAAGTTGCTTTGAGTCGTAAAGCCGATAAATTTTTTCAACTTCGATCATCCGATTCACCCGGCAAAGCCATTTAAAGTACGTAACTAGTTGTGACGGGTATTACACGAAGATGCTGGAAGCGAAGATTATCTAGGTAACCCATGGCGCGGGCCACACCCGCGTCCCGTCACCCTTCCTCATCCTATGGCTCAATCGTGATAACTTTGGTTCTCGAACTAAAAGGCCAGCTTAACTCCTGTATTAATCCAAAGCTCAGTGGTTGCACTTGAACCATTGTTCCGGAAAATCTGAAATCTATTATATTATTACGAGTAATTTACAAATTGCCCCTCACCCTGGGGGAGGGCCTAAGCCCCTGCAGTGAGGCATAATGGACTGGTGGAAAGTGGAAGATGCTTACAAATTATAGTCTATCAAGTGTCACGTTAGAAAAGAAGAAGAGTAGATCTCAGGGGTTTTTAACATATAAGAAGAGATAAAGAATGAGACATTTGTTCAATCTTTTATAAATACTATTTTTTTTTTTTAACTTACATTCTAATAAAAATATGATCCTACTTGAACATTTACCATCATGTTGTCCTGCTTTATCTGAATCCTCTATGATAATGTCGTATCCTGACCCTGGGCCTATACCCAATCGTTGGTTGAACTGTCCAAGAGAAGCCATGAAATTACTAGCTGGAAAGGTGCTCAGTTCAATGATAAAGTGGTTGAAGGACATCACTTCCACCTTCAATGTTGTTCATGTATATGAAAAGCTTGAAAGTAAAACTGGGTTCGTGGATTGACTTTACAATTACAAATTGTTCTTAGATAATACCATATGGCCATATTGGTTGATGTTGATTGAAAAAGAATTGTAGTATGTAATTAATATTTATATTCTGTGTCAAAAACACTGTAGTAAATGACTGAAACAAACGTAAGTCACAATATATGTCACAATTTTGCATAATCTCATGAATTTGGTTTATAAGTTTTCGTTGTTACTATGGCTACTGAAACGCAACTTAATTTCTTTTTTAATAATTTATTACTTAGTGAACGTGATTAGCTTATAATATTGTATTTCTTGTCGGTCGGTCGGTCGCATGCCATGATAGCCGCAGCGAATCTGTTTCAAATCTATGAGGCATTGGAGCAGCGTGATGGATTTAAGCTCCAAGCCCCCTCATCTTGAGGGGAGACCTAAGCCCCAGCAGTGGGGTATAAAAAGGGCTGATGAAATAGAATGGAAAAATTTTAATTCTTCGCATTTAATTTTACTGACCGATTGACCGAGTGGTTAAAGACCCTAACTGTAGAACCAAAAGTTGCGGTTTCAATTCAATTCCCTTCCGGGATGAATATTTGTATGCAAGAACATGTCTATTTATTTCTTGCCTATGTGTAAAATATCTATGTATGTATATATTACAAAGAATATTTAAGGATTTATATCAGCACTCATAATACAAGTCCGGTTTACTTTGGAACTAGATGGCGCTGTGTTGGATGTTCCAGAATAATAATTATAATATTCAGTGATGTGACGTGTTTTTTGGCAAGTAGGTTTTTGTATTGAATTGTTTAGTTTTATCGATAGATTTGTGTGAGTTTTGATTTCATTTTCTTATCTCTTAGGTTACCCTTTTTACAGTCTGATTTATATAGATGTAAATCTGTTAGTAGATGTGTTTTTTTTTATTTTGACAAATTTTACTGTGCTATTTTTGTAAGCTGATGATTTACCGAATAAAAAATAAATAAACCGGCAAATAAGTCTAAGTTTAAATATAGGTTAATAATTAAATAATTCATCGAATATTTAAATTTTGTATTCCATCCTCTTTGCTTCGGCTATTCTATTTTTAGGGTTCCAACCCTCAAAAGGAAAAAAACTGAACCCTTATAGGACCACTTTGTTGTGCGTCTGTCTGTCTGTCTATCAAGACCCTTTTTCTCAGGAACACGAACACTATCAAGCTAAAATTCAAATCAAATACTCAGGTCTACTGTCCCTTGGAGCTGTGAAAAAATCAAACTTCTAAGCCAACGCAATCAAAGGATACAACTGTTTATGCTGCAAATTTTCTATACTCACAAGGGAATCAAAACCTATAGTGTACTTCCCGTAAACTCAGAATCTTGAAATTTGGTACGAAGCAACGTCAAAAAGCATAAATTTTTAGTTACATCATATAATAAAAATATTTTTAATAATTTTAAACTTACTACACCTTTCCTCATGAACGCGTAGTAGTATTAAATTGAAATTCGTATCAAATACTTAGGTTTAATAATACATTTAAGCTGTAATAAAATAAAACTTACTTTTACTTATATACCTACAGGTTTGTACGGAACCCTCGGTGCACGAGTCTGACTCGCACTTGGCTGGTATTTTTAGCTAGGTTATAGGCTGCGGTTATGAGCCCAGCTCAGGGTCGACATCGAGGAAGGCTTATTAAGGTACATTTATTTATACCTAGCTCAACAAAGCAAGCGTTGTATTAATTATGATTGAGGCTCAACTAAATTATTTTAAATAATAATAACTCGGACATCCCACACAACGCCATCTGGTTCCAAACTAAGCAAAGCTTGTATCATGGGTACTAGACAGTTGATATACATACATAAATATTTTTATAATATACACATACCTAGATATTTTACACTTAGACACGAAACAAGTAGACATGTTCATGCACACAAATAGTTTTCCCGGGAAAAATAAATAAAATAAATAACGGAAAATAATTGATTACCAATATATCGCTTCCATTTTCTACGCGTTTTTAGCGACATAAAAACTGCTTTATTACGTTGGAATAGAATTTTTTTGGATCGAGGATCTTATAAAGCACTATTTTTTATTTTCTAGCTCTCCCTCACGGCTTCGCTCGCGTGGACCGCACACTTGTATTGTATTATATTTCTCCTAGATAAAAACATATTTTCCCGTGTTAAAAGCTGCCCAAGTTCGTTTTAACTTATTCTTTTAACTGTTTCCGGTTAAAACGGATAATCTACGTCATCGCCTGTACCTTATTCTATTTTTCCGTAGAAACGAAATACTTTCCCGCGGGAAAAAGCTGCCGACGTTTATTTCTGTCCATCCCGTAGAATAGGAAGTAAGATTTTTGCTCTGTTGCGTTGTTAGTAATTTTATAGGTAACTTTTTTCCCCAAAAAGAATTTCCTGTGGAAATGAGAAATTTTCTTGGAGCGATAAGGACGGAGAATAGCATAGGTTACCTATCTATGTTACTCTCCGTCCTTTCCACATTCAAAAAATCACTCTTACAAATGTCTCGTAACGCTTCGTTACGACGCGAAGAGAGAACCTACTAATAACACTTTCGTATTTAATAAATTAGTTGAATTTAACATAAATTTATTACCGGAATTTTTTTTACCCGTGATTCCTGTAGTCGATATGACTCAGTTAAATTAATTTTACCTTTGTAATTCCCTTTTAGGGTTCGATATCCGTAAGGGTGCCGTGTAGTGATAGCCCGAACGCAGCGAACCTGTTTCAAATATATAAAGCCGTGATTCAAATCCGGGCGTGTCCCAATGAGTTTTTTCTGACTTAAGTACATTAACTATCACAGACTCCGTGCCTCGGAGAGCACAGTAAGCAGTTGCTCCCGGTTGCTGTCAATAGATGTCGGTCGTTACAATCCGCCAACCCGCATTGGAGCAGCGAAGTGGATTAAAGCTCCAAGCCCCCTCATGTTGAGGGGAGACCTAAGCCCCTGCAGTGGGGTATAAAAAAGGCCGTTGGAATGTAATGGAGGGTGCCAACGAAACCCTATCACTAACGTTCCGCCTTCCGTCCGTCCGCATACGTCCGTCAGTCACAGGTCTGTGTGTCTTTTGAACCGCAATAGACACTTGAAATTTTCACAGTGCGATGAAATTTTGGAGCATAATCCACCACGCTGCTCCAGTGCGGGTTGGTGGATACAATAAACATTGAAATATTGTAACAGTGGTACCGAAGCTTTGGTGTACGAGTCGGACTCGCACTTGGCAGTTCTTAAATTTTATCAATTTATTTTCTTTCATACGTATTTAATTCAATATTTGAAATAGCGGCTAAATGCAGACCAGACCATTCATCATGCATACTCATATGAAACTGTAGTAAATAATGCACCAATATGTTTGGTCGATTTATCAATTTTTTAATAATTGTGTTTAATTAAATAATAATATTTTTAAAAATTTCTCAATTTATTACCATAATGACATTTTTTAATATTTTAAAGTACTAGTTATTCCGACTTTTTAGCGATCTGAATGATTTATTTTTTCAAGTTTAATTCTCATCTAAGTATCGTTCAAAAATACTTTGCACTGCGAATTTTTTTCGCCACTTTGCCTTTTTTTTTGCTAAGTATGTGGTATTATCAAATGACTCCATTTTACCCAAGCGAAGGGGTAAAGAAAAAAGAATTATGTAAAATTTTCACATTAAAATATTATTCCCGAAACAATTATCGATGCAGCGGGGTTACTGAATTGAACGCGGTCGCACGAGAAAGGAGTGTCCGTGGGTGTAGCGGAAAGGGGTGTCTTGCCGGCGGCCGACGACCGGCGCAATTGTCAGTCGCCTGCGCATTCTCACCGCAGTACGATAACTTTTTGGTACCATATGTCATTATTATAGTACCGAGAGATGAAAACAAGTCATTATTTTCACTAGAGATTGTATTGTGAAATTATCTTGTATAGCCGACGTACTACAAGTGCTTTCTAAGGGTTCCTTCCAGAGATTATCACAGGGACCACGCGGGCAATAAATGTTATACATTGAATAGTATCGTTTAACTGAAACAGATAAGATCTCAAAGGAAGATGCAAGCCACAAAAGTATGAATTGACTAGAAGCCCTCATCTGAGTTTACCGTCTAACCATTCATACTCTAGCTAGCTGGTACAAAATTAAGAGTGTTATTCCGAGTTTTAGTGCGCAAGGTCCCCGCGCGCCGGTCTGCACCCCCGTGAAATCTCCGCGCTCCAGTCTTCAACCCCGCAAAATTGCGTAATATCACTTCGATACTGTGAATTGACATATATGACTATTAAAACCAAACGCTACTGTCAATAATATAATAATAATATCTGGGACATCCCACACAGCGCCATTTACTCCCAAAGTAAGCAAGTATTATGCTTGTATTATGGGGTATTAGAGAACTGATATATATACTTAAATATATTATTTTATTAATGTATTATTTTTCCCAGACACGGAACAAATAGACATGTTCATGCACACAAATATTTGTCCCGGGCGGGGATCGAACCCGTGACCCCCGGCTCCGCAGTTAGGGTCTCTAACCACTCGGCCAACCGTTCAGTCAATTAATTTATTCTGTTATTTTGGTTATAGGATAGGATAATATATAAAATTCGGTATGTCATACTACGAAACGACTAAAATATCAGACTCAGTGTTAGAGAGACCATATACGGCATTATCATTATTTTAAACGAATATTTGAAAATGGGTGTGGTTGGGTGAACGGGTGTCATCAACAGATGACACTCGTCAAAATCCACCAAGCCGAACTGGAGCAGTGTTGTGGATTAAGCTCCAAGACCCCTCATCCTGTGGGGACGCCTAAGCCTGCAGTGGGGCATAAATGGGCTGGTGGAATGGAATGGAGTGCAAATTTGAAAATTTAATTTCGGATTCTTTTTCTTTTCCATTAAGGATTTTACTTGTAGATTCTACTTCGAACAGCGAAGATTTCAAAACATCAACAAAAATATACACCGTAGAACAAATATAGTGTATATTTGGTCTACGGCGTATATTTTTTTGCTTACATTTTTGTAGTCACAACGCGTATCTCTATGTACATTTATGGTTTTAGCATGGTAAAAAACCTGTCAAGTGCGAGTCGGACTCGCGCACCGAGGGTTCCTGATCTGAAGTATTTGATATGAATTTCAATTTGGTACCTCTACGCGTTCATGAGGAAAGGAAAGTTTAAAATTATTAAAAATATTTTTATTATACGATGTAACTAAAAATGTATGCTTTTCGCAATTTTCCCTTTATCTGCGCTATAAGACGTTGCTTCGTACCAAATTTCAAGATTCTGACTTTACGGGAAGTACCCTGTAGGTTTTGATTCCCTTGCGAGTAAAGAAAATTTGCAGCATGAACGGCTGTATATTTTGATTGCGTTGGCTTAGAAGTTTGATTTTTTCACAGCTCCAAGGGACAGTAGGCCTGAGTATTTGATATAAATTTCAGCTTGATACCTCCACGCGTTCCTGAGAAAAAGGGTCTTGACAGACAGACAGACGAACAACAAAGTGATCCTATAAGGGTTCCGTTTTTTTATTCCTTTCGAGGTACAGAACCCTAAAAATTATCGTGTTGTCATTGAAATTATCTGGGAAGAGTGAGTGTAAAAAGTGTTTACACAAAAAAAATTTTGTTGTAACCGATAAACGTGTATTTATATATTGATTAATAATATATGAATATTTCAAATAGTATGACCAACTAAACTTGACACATTAACCCATATTTCGTTTAACTAACTATATATTTATGATTAGCCGATAAAACTGTCTTTCCTACATATAGATTTTCTACATTATCTGTTTGCGGTTGGGTATTGCGTATGCATTGCGTACTTGTGTGCGTGCTGTCATTGATGCATTTCGGGGGGTTGTGAGGGGTGCGGGAGGGGGGACGTTCAGTACCAGGGGGTGAAGGGGAAATGGCCGTGGGGGCGAGAGGGCTGGACACGAACGACTCCGAGCGAGACATCGCCAGCCAGTGCCAAACCAGCCAGTGTACGTTAGGTTCTCGATATCGGCGGGCGTATAATCTTCTACTGAGAACCTAGTCCGCGAAACTCGATATCGAACTGAGAAAAAAAGTTTGTGCATCTTCAGTTTCAAACTTTCGTCTCCGTGATGTTTCCCTGGTAGATTTTCCGGAAAAAATAATTGAAAAAAAAAGTTGTAAATTAAGTACGGTGAGTATACAGCGCGAAGTTTATCTTGACATTCTAGTTTTTTGCGTGCCGGCCGTGCAACAGCGTTTAGATGAGCAAGCTGCACGCACGGGAATGCGCCGCATATGGCGAAACGCCGTTAAGTGGAAATTTTCCAAAATAAAAGAAAATTTCTGTGTTTTCACGACAAACTTTCAAAAACAAAACCTGATCAAAAGTAGAAAAGCTAACTTTTATTTACTGCATACCCCATGAAGTCCAAATTTATTTATTTTTAATTTAACTTTCTTTTTAATATTTTAAAAATAACTTTTATCAATTTCATTATACTTTCCGTCCGCGGCTTCGCCTACGTGGGCTACATAGTTGTACCGGGACAGTTATTATTTAGTAAGTTATGATATTAAAAAAATTATTAAAAAATATCCAGAGGTGCTGGGAGGCTAAAAACTTAAGAATATAGAAAAAATTGCCACCTACCGGGCTAAAATTGACAACAGCGCCACCTACCGGGTTCAATTATAGCTAAGAACCATTCAGTTTATCCTTAAGTACAAAAAAAAATCTACAAAATCTGGCAATCCGATTAGGAGGCCAAGAATTTTATATAAAAATATATTTTACTATAATATAAAATACTATTATTATTAATAGAAATAAGATTTTATTAACCCTTATTTAGCGAAATCACAATTCTAAAGAGTTTTACTACATATTTATATTATTTATTCAAACATTCATAAAGTTTTAATAGTTGAGTTCATAAATTAATATTTTCTTATAAACTATAAAACCAACAAATACATATTATTCATGGTAATTAATACATAATATTGCTTTTTTTTTAAATATCTATCTAAGTAGCTGTGCGTAAAAAAAATAGTTAACTCTTTTAGAATGGATGTCGTGTCGATCGAAGTCTTTGTCACGATACTTAATGGGAAACAAGCCTATTGTTTTAGACGGTTTAATGGCATTCGTCTGTCTAATAATACCTTTACTTATTTCTAGTTTTCAATTTCCAATTAAAATACTTCTATTCACATAGAAACTTCATTATTAAAAAAATTCTAAAAAGATTAATAACTACCGATTAATCGCTAATTAATTATATTACTAGTAATTAATATTATCTTTAGCGGAGAAGAGATTAATGTATTTGTTTAGAAATCTAATCACAATGAAATTTAATATAACTTACATTAATAACTAGCGACCGCCCCCGGCTTCGCCCGCGTGGACTAAATCTTTATATTATTTCTGCTTATAGAAAAAGAAATGCTACAGGGCCATCAGGTGGCAAGTACCAATGAAGTGGATACCGCGAAAATCTTTTCTGTGCTCGAATACTTATTTAAACCAATTTTTTGTATAAAAAATGGTTATTGTGGGTTATCCTTAAGATATAGACATATGCTATTGCGGATTTTTTTGTAGACCTTTTTGTGATGTACAATACTGTAGTACATTATTTTGAGCTATCTCGTAGGTTTCAGCTAGCGTTTGCAATGTAAGCGCAAAAAAATGTGTTTATTTACGACATCACATTAGAAACCTCTAAAATTATCAATGTTTCTCTACTATATTATGCATATTATATACATATGAACCTTCCTCTTAAATCACTCTATCTATGAAAAAAACCCGCATCAAAATCCGTTGCGTAGTTTTAAAGATCTAAGCATACATAGGGACAGACAGGAAGCGACTTCGTTTTATACTATGTAGTGATAAACGATTTCGGAATAAAATACAATTTTTTTTATTTCTTAATTTTTAATTCCATTTAATCTACTCAGGGGATATATTGGATAGAAAATAAGTAATGGGGTATGTGTAGAATTGCAAAGAAAAATGGTTTCAACGAAAATGTATGGAACCAACCTAGCCAATATGTTGTTTTGTAAATAAATAAAAATAGTCAAACACATTTTTAATTTCGCACTTCGTAGCTTGACTGAAAATCAATGCTAATATAGTTAGTATATATATATTAACTGGATTGTATAATACTTAAAACAATAAACATTTTCCCATGCAAGTAGGTTAAGAACTGCGAGCGGATTTGAAACGGCGAGCCACGCGCGTTTGTCCTCGCGTAACTTTTTCACGAGTAACTGTTTGCGAAGTTGCAAACTAATTTCGTAGTGCAAGCAAAGCGCGCCGTAATCGGATCGGTCACGGACTCTATGTCGTTATCGAGTTCGTTTTGTATATAGAAAAATCTACAGTACGACAATTTTGACTTGTCTGTCGTCTGTTTATAAAAAGGCGACAGATTGACATTGAAAAGTAAAATATTATAATTCTTAAAAAAATATATATAAATACGATTACAGTCTAAAAATGGATTCAAAATCGGTTGAAATATAAAGAGTATAAAAGTAACAAGCTCGCGTCAAACTTCTTGTTCGCTTCTCTCAGAAGCCCTCTTCTGCGTATGTCACTCAAACTTTAGCTAGCTCTTGTAAGACGGCGAGTTTCAGTGCGCGAGGTCCCCGTGCACCGGTCTTCAACCCCGCGAAATTGGGTAATGTCACTTCGATACTGTGAAGTGACATTTATTAATTAAAACCAGACGCTGCCGTCAAATTAATTTACTCTATGGCTTCTCTGATATGCGTAAACAATATACTAAACAAATGACACATGTATAAATTTTTAGAGCTCTGTACCACAAAAGGGAAAAAAGAACCCTTATAGGATCATTTGTCCGTCCGTCTGTCTGTCTGTCTGTCTGTCTGTCATGATCCTTTTTCTCAAGAATGCGCAGAGGCCTCAATTTGAAATACATATCTAGCGTTTCAGTTTACGGTCCCTTGGAGCTGGAAAAAAAAATCAAGTTTCTGAGTCAACCAAATAAAAAAATACGGCCGTTTATGCCGCATATTTTGATCCTTGCGTGTAAATCAATACCTATAACCCTATAGGGTTGACCTATTGACCTAGTGTCATGAAATTTGGCAAGAAGAAAGGTTTTACAGGTGTACAAAAATAAGCCCGAAAGACGTTAATATGTAGTTATAACAAATAATATTTTTTTTAAATATCTTTAAACTTTAATAGGCGTTTATGTGGCATTCTGGCGGCGAGTAGGTTTACTTTTGTAACCGGTTTATTTTTTAACTTTCGAATTTCAACCCCTTATATTCTTAAGCATAAATGGTGTCGTGATAGCGGTGTGGTAGCGACCCCGCTTCTTGTTTAGAAGGCCGTAGTTCGAATTCTAGGGCATGTATCAATGAATTTTCTAATTTATGTACATAACTATTCCTGACTCTGTGCTTTTGAGAGCACGTTAAGCCGTCGGTCCCTGTTAAAATATACCAATCTGCACTGGAGCGTGGTGGATTAAGCTCGAAGACCGCTCATCCCGAACAGAGGCCTAAGGCCCTGTAGTTGGACATTAATCAACTGTTGGTATAGTATGGGTACATAAACATATCTAACTCGTGTATGCTATATAGTGACATCGAAACTACATTATTATAGTCTAAACCACGTGTACGAAGTCGCGAGCGGAAGCTAGTGTTGCATATCTTGCATCTTTGGGCAACAACTAAATTAACGGTGCCCTAAATTAACTAAATTAAAGTGTAATAATTTCTTCATGTTCTTCTTACGCATTTCCTAGTTCTAACAACATAATAATATAAGCGTTTGCTGAGTGAAACGTAGCCTCAGATTTTCCATACATTAAATTTACTATTTATTATTTTTATTATTATTATTATATTATTTATTTATACAAAATTTAAATGCTTTAATTATACCATATTTGTAGCGGTAAACTGCAATCAATAAACAATACGAGTTTAATAAAGAAGATAAGTATTTTGTAAACATTTGATATAGAGTCAGACTTTGATACCGGAGGAATATTGCTAATTAATTGATGAAAATTTACAAAAATTCTTCATTCTATAAAAATGTAATTAATCCACACGGTACAGATAAACCAGGGTCACATTCTAAGCTATATTCTGCCTTCATAAACGAGAAATACATTTCAAGTTTGGGTTATTAGTGAATAACAATTTTCAGTGACAAGTATAAAATTAAATAAGCAAGTACTGGATGTAAAATGCCAACATTATTGTAATCGGATTCGTATAAAAAGCCACATCGGCCATCGTAGGCGTACCTAGAAGCCGTTACGCGAGTAATGAGTCCCTCTTCTCCCCCCCTGTGCCCACCCAGGGCCGCAGAATTACGCAGCGGGTTATAAAAGCGGAGAGGGCAGTTAAGGGCAGAGACGCACTACGCTTTCATAAAACCGGGTACCCTCTCTCCCTAAGCTACACTACGAGCTGCGCGATAAAAAAAAATAGGGTAAAGTGATGATAGTAGTTGATAATCTTTGTACGTTTCGTATTGTACGAATTCTGTCGTTTTCTGTGCTCCCGGTCTGAAAATAAATTTCTTGTTTGTACGTCTGCCCATAGATGAGCTAAGCAACTTCTGCTGATATGGATCCAGTCCAGTGTATCGCGATTTGTTTAAAAATCGCTTATACGTGTTGACATGAGAATTAACTCTGTGCACCACTGCAAAAAATCAAGATTTGTGTCCAATCTAAATACCCGAAAAGTCGAAGGCCGCCGAACTGAAATTTCAAAAGCAGTTTTTGGAATTATTATTATCGACGACCGCTTAGCCTAGTGGGTAGCGACCCTGCCTACGAAGCTGGAGGTCCCGGGTTCGAACCCCAGGTCGGGTCAGTATTTATATGATGAATATTAATACTGGTACCGGGTCTTGGTTGTTATATGTGTGTGGTGTCTTTGCAAAAATATTTATATATGTATATATTATAAAGAATATTTAAGTATGTATATCAGTTGTCTAGTAACCCATAACACAAGCATAATACTTGCTTACTTTGGGACTAGATGACGCTGTGTGGGAAGTCCCATGTATTATTATTATTATTTCATAATAATGTTGACGTTTCGTTCACAAACCAAAGTTACATTTGAGCCATAGGACGAGAAGGGAGCCGGCCGGGTCGCGTGTAGGGCCCACGCTATTGGTTGCCTAAATAATCTTCGCCTCCCTTGTATTATCGGTCACATCGATAAAAAGCTTTCAAAATAAATATGGTTGACAAAATTTGTCGGCTTTGAGTCGTTAATTTTTAGCAAATGTGCCTTCTAGTCTGCTATATTCAAAGTGCGGTGGCAGCACCTATGACCTGTAAAATACAATATAATCTTGGGATTGGACAGTTCCTAATGACATGAGTTCCTACTAGAATAATTATCTCCAATTCCGATTTGAAATTAGCTCGTTCTGTTGTACCTACGTATCTCAATCTATATATCTACATAAATTGTGATATTTTGTTTGATAAAGAATTATTCAAAATTATAATAACTGTCTATGAATGCACGACGCGCACAATGCACGCGCATCTGCATTTTTTTTTTAATTAAGACATATTGCGTTAAACCAAGACAATAATTTGTTGGTTTAACACAATATGTTTTGAAACAAACAAACATTCTTAATCATAGAAATAGTTTTTTACATACATACCATACTTACATGCTATTATCATGATGGGATATATAATATATATAAAGATACAGTTTATAATGTTGCCTAATTTTATCTATCAATAGGTACACTATGGACTACCCGATATTTGTCGTATATGTTTTTCTTGTTCTTGGCATAAAATATTCCGATAAGACCGCGACTTGTTCAAAACTTATTTATTGAGATAATATTTTCTTTGTGTATAGGTACTTTACTTTTTGGTATACAATAAAGGACATAATAATAATTGTATTAAAATCAAAATCAACAGTTATGATACCTATAATTCTTAATGAGCGTCATTTCACCAGATTCTATTCATTTTCCGTCCAATCCTAAACGGTTTCATACGAGTAGCTACATTGTACGTACACTTATCCCAAAATATCTTAAATAAAATATCACAGTATAGGGTTACGAACTTAATATCGTAAAACGGCCGGCCACGGTGCCGAAAGCTATTAAAACGGCCTTGTCGTTATCGCGAAAAAGAAAATAACCGCTCGGTGCAGTGACCGCACGAAACGGTCCGATGCAGCTAACCGCTGTGAATATGACAGACCCTATGAGATTCAATGTGTATTCTCCTACTTCTGACGTCCTGGAAGCCTAGTACAAATATCGATTATTAATTTCTTACTTTGATAAAGTAACCAAAATCGATTTACAATTAGACCCGATGTAAGAATTTTCTTTTGTCGACGTATTTCATAACATAAATAACAGTGAATGAGTTTGTTGTATAAGCATTTAATTAAATCATTTAATACAAACTTTAAGTAAGTTTGTATTCGGATCGGATGTGTCTTAGAGTATTAAAATTAAATATAAAAATATTAATTATTTTATAATATTGCACATTAAACTTGAATTTAAATATTACATTTATTTTAATATTTTCAAAATTACCCTTGTAGGTAATCACTATCACTTCTGTGTCCGTTCGTACTGGGCGTTTTATCTTAAAAACCATACAACCTAAAGATTTCAAATTTGGCGTAATACCTATTAGAATCTGGTGACACACATATAAATATTTCAATAATCAAAGTTCGTAAAAACAATTATTTCGATTTTAAACGGGTTGACGTGGGGGGTGAGTATGGCCTGATCAAAATATATTTGTCATTTGTGTAGAGTGAGATATTGTAAAGGCCTGCATTCAAAAATTACAAAAATATTTTCACTTAATTTATGGCTCAGTGGTTTTAGTTATATATTAGTACTTGAAAATGTACAAAAAATGTCACTCCCTGCCGGCCTCATGTTCAGAAGTATGTTAAGAATTCGGCTAACAAATTTTTAGACTAGAAATTCTGAAAACGAACGATCGAGACCCCAAAATGGGGTCCGAAGGCGGTCGCGTGGGTCCACGGACGGACGGCGTAGCGTTATAGAGTCCTCAGCTGTTTCGCTTACACCTTAACAACATAAATAAACACTAGTAAACTATTTAAACTTAAAATTCAATTCAAAAAGTTTTCATTCAATATAAGTTGTTTACACACACTTATTGAAAGTCAAAACGAATTGATTAGGTACCAGTTCAAAAACTAGAAAGAGTAGAACCTGCGAGAAACTCCTCTCGCTAATGCTAATGTGTTTACAAACATACTAACATAATTAAATATGGAGGTAAAAAACCTATATCGTTTTATCAGATTTAAAAAAATAATATTATACGATATTTTTCCACTACAATTGAACTATAAATAGCAACTAGGACAGTAAAGTTCCCACACAAAAGGTACAAATAGAAGTGCAATGTAACGGGGGGTGCAAATAAAACCAGTTCATCTTCAATTGTGTAAACACGAAGGGGAGGAAGCGCCCCCATTAAAAAGGAGAGTCATTTCAAAAAATAGAACGCATTCGCAAGCATTCTAAACATAAACAGGACTGACCTAACGCAACCGGGCACGGTTTGAGTTTACCGGCTCTCGGCGATGGAGTGTTTGAAAAATAATCGAAATATATTTCTCCTCTTTATTTTTATTGCCTTGGTATTAATGACCTTGCGCTTTTAACCACAATCACAAATTTATACGTCCTTAGGGAAACTTATTTATAGTAGAGGATTTTTTTCTTTTTAAAATATACGCCATTGAAACTGTGTTGCCCATAGTAATCACGTAATTTGTCTAAAACTAGGAGGTCTAAAATATCTCGACTCTACGTTACAATACCTCTACACAAATGTTCATATAAGCACTGTTACATTTTTTTTTTAAATATGATCTGTCTATAACTTCGGTTAATCAGTGCGATTGAGTAATTAATACAAGATATTGATGTTCTAAATAAACGATGTAAATATATGGATGAGGATATTAAATAAAAAAATTCACAATCCGGTCATTTTATTTAATAAAGGAGTAATTAATTTTACCATAGAGTAAATAAATTTGACAGCAGCGTTTGGTTTTATCATAGAGATAATATATTTAGAGTAGGCAAACTATAAAGCCCCGTATGGAACGGTTGGGCATCGGTTGGGCATGGGAGAAAAAAGAATGGAAATAATTATATTACAGTAATAAATCAAGGTACTCTAATTTTCTGTCTCTTTCTATTGAGGCCCGAATTTCGGACTGGCTTATTACCTGTATGGTTTTAATAATCAGAAACATAGAGATAATAGAATAGAGTAAGCAAGCCAGTCCGAAATGCGGGCCTCAACAGAAAGAGACAGAGAACAGGAGCACCTTGATTTATACTATGGTACGGTATGGGTGTGTCGTGATAGCCCGAGCGCAGCGAAGCTGTTTCAAATCTGTAAGGCCATGTGGCCGTGATTCGAATCCAGACGTGTGCCAATTCTTTCTGACTAAGTACATTAACTATCACTGATTCCGTGCCTCGGAAAGCATTTTAAGCAATCGGTCTTAATACATGGTGGTCGTTAAAATCCGCCAACCCGCATTGGAGCAGCGTGGTGGATTTAATCTCCTAGCTCCCTCATTTTGAGGGGAGGCCTAGGCCCCTGCAGTGAGGTATAAAAAGGGCTGATGGAATGGAATGGAATAGTATGGGTACAGTTATTTTCCATCCTTTCTTATCCCATGCCGATACCGATGCCGATGCCGACCGATGCCCAACCGTTACATACAGAGCTTTATGGAGCTTGCCTACTGTGGTTATATTATGTCTATGGTAAGAAATGTCACTTCACAGTATCGAAAATGTCAAACGCTATTTCGCCTTGCACCAGCTAGCTAGTGTATAAGTGGTTAGACGGTAAGCGCAGAAAAGGGCTTCGAAAAGTCAATTCGCACTTTTTTAAGAATATTACATTACGGAAGTTATACAAAACAACACGATATGATTGTGACATTTTTTGACTCACTGTTGCGTCTATACATACCTATATTTATATCGTTGCCTTAAATACACGTTACTAATTTTCCATTCGCTTTGACGAAAGGAATACAAAAATTTCGTATAGAAACTCTATTTACAATTCGGTATTTAATGTTTTTAGGTTCTTTTATATATTTGAATTCACTATACTACTTTAAAAAACCAATTTCAATATTTCAGTTTTCCAGCCGATAGTTAATTTAGGTATGATGACGTCACTAATTAGGAAGTGATCCCCTCTACTAATTAATAAAATTCAAAGAACGCGACAAACTCCAAATGATGTTTGTAACGGTAATTAATGTTTGGAATTAATGGTTGGTTTTCCGATAAATTTTTATCATATGTCCGGTAAATTAATACTCTAGGGAAATATCACGGAGACCAAAATTTTTACCGTAAATAATAGCTGAAAACTTCAAAAATGATAAGTAAGTTATAAAAGACACGAAAAAAAAATATTCGAAACCAAAGACAGTGTTTGCTGGCGGATCGTCTCGAGTTGCAAGATGGCGGCTAAGAGGAAGGCCGGCGCATTGCTGCAGCATGTATTGCCAAAGGTAATTTTACCTTAGTTTTTGATTTTTTTTTGTGTTGCTTACTTTTAATGCAAAATAAGTGACATCAGACTACTTGTATTGTTTCATATTGGGTTCTAACTGGGATGTATACCATTTTTCTTTAGCATTTTTCCAAGTTTATCTTTATACTTGTACAATTCCAACGTTATAGGTAGTATAGGTTTTGTAACCGGATTGCTTTTGATAAATACCATTCAGAGTTGTCATTCCTAAGAAAAATAAAAATCGATTAATATTTGTAAATTGAGTGACGACGACGTTCAAATCATACTTAACTATTTTGTTGCTTCAACATTTTTCTGCAAACATTCCGTAGCTGACAATTGACTTGTATGAAAGAGACAACTTTTTTCTTAAATTGCCCGCTCTAAAGACGTCGAATAAAATTATGGCTGCAGTTTGTTATGAAAGTCTATTTTCTGTACAGCGGAATATTGTAAATAAACGATATTTATTTAAAAATAAGTAAAACATTTAAATGAAACGAGCCAAGATGCAAAGAAACTTTATGAACTGGAGTTTGGCTTCGACATAGAAATTGGCGCCAAAGTGAGTTTTCCCGCCGCCCGCCGCGCCGCCAGTTCGCCTTGCAAATGGCGGAGGCTCGAATGACACGCGGTCGATGGCGGTTAGACTAACATGGATATTCCTACGTTTCGTAAACTGCAATTTAAGTTACTTTTATGTATATCTGCACCAAATCCAAAACTCAATTTTTTTTATTCAGGATAAAATGTATTTATCACCTACATTTAATAAAAGTTAAAATTTATTAATGTACTCGTATCTATGTACGGTTCGGAAATACAAGATGATGAAGAGCGGGTAAGAAACTTCTGATGTTTTATTTTATTATATAGGTTTTTTTCGTATCGGATATTTAAAACTAGTACAACAATGCCTATGCCTTTAAATATTCATTTGCAATCGTCATTTATCATTAGGGGATTAAACTTTGATGGGTGGGTCTTTAATAGCCAAAACTAATATTATAACCTAATTTTGTAATAATTTTGTTTTGTTTCATGACTACATAGCTGTGTTAAGACCAACGACAATTGTCCTCCCCACAAAACAAAACTAAAAACAATCATAAAGAATATGTACTTAAACAGAAAGAAAGTTGCGTAAGTTCCTCTAACCCTTTCTGAGAGTAAATTAATAAGTAAATTAATATCATAGTCATAACACGTTGCCAACGGGACATCGCACAACAGAATATGTCTTTTATAAGCTGATGCCGATAGATTAGTTATTATAACCCCATGGGTTACATCTATCCTAGGTTTAACCAACGCGACGTCTTTAGAAAAAAAATACCACAAAATGTAAGTGTAATACCACAAGCAACCTATTCCAGGGTTTGATCACTTGATTCTGTATAGGGGCTAAATATTGGCTTTTGACAATGACAAGTACCAGTCCCAGAACTGTAGAAAAGTTTATTATATGTCTTACCAAAAAAAATCTTGTACAATTCATATTTTTTTTAAATTTGCTTATGAAAAAAACGAATCCGATTTTTTTCAGAAAGTTGCAAAGTTTATTGCAAATTAAATTTTAGCCACCAGTTCAAAAACAACATTCTATAAAGTCGGTATAAATTATACAAAGCGATAGTTTTCTAGGATTTACTTATGTCAATTTAAGTTGTCATAAAATATTATTTAACGTTCTGGTTATATCCACGTAGCATTGTCGTCGGCTGACCAATGAGGCGGCAGGCGACCTTGCATGCGAGCCGGCACCCGCTACTTATTACCTAGGTAACCTAGGCTAGACTTAGACCGGAATGTACGAGTATACCTAAGTCTAGATTTCCTGATAGATGTCATCTTCGACTAGAATAATGTTCGAATACTTAATTAACTTTTAAATTAAGTGTGTGTCAGCTCGAATACAAAGTGTTCGTTGTTCCGACATGTAGACCAATCAAAGATACAAAACTACATTCATCATCATCATCAGCCCATTTTACCCCACTGCAGGGGCTTAGGCCTCCCCCAGGAGCGAGGAGAAGGGTTTGGAGCTTAAATCCACCACGCTACTCCACTGCGGGTTGAGGATTGTAACGACCGCCATCTATTGACAGCGTTCGGGACCGACTGCTTAATGTGCTCTCCGAGGCACGGAGTCAGTGACAGTTAATGTTCTTAAGTCATAAAAACTCATTGGTACACGCCCGGATTCGAACCATGGCCCTATGGCCTTATAAATTTGAGACAGGTTCGTTGCGCTCTGGGCTATCACTACACCTACAAAACTACATTACCTTCTGTTAAACGATAGGCTCACATATTGATCAAAAACCCAATACGGTATTTGGCTAATATTGAAAATGTTATATTTAAGTATCAAGAAGGTATATTAATGCATTTTATACGATAAAATTTATAAATATAATTTTATTCGGTTGAAGTGGACCTACAGAAGTTTAACATTAAGTATGTGAAATCGCCTGACGTCAAAATCGTGTGGTATTGCACTCTGTCTAATAGGACTTTATAAACATTAATATTTATGTTATTAATTATTATTTTATCGAAATTAGTTAATTGTTATTATATATTTATAAAACTCTTTCATTAAAATATTAAAAAAAAAATATAGTTATCTACCGTATTAGGTACGTGAAGCCATTCCAAGTAACAATTTTAGTTGTAGATAGGTCTCAGATAAGTTATATAACATAACTATGGAATTTTCCAAAAATAAATGTTATACCAAAATAACCTCATAATAAACTCCGCATAAACTTATGAAATCCAAATGGGCCCGTTGTAATAACCTCCGCTTGGTCTACTTTATAACCTAGAACAGACTAGACAAATAACCAAATAACCTAAAAGCATGACGACCGCTTAACCTAGTGGGTAGCGACTCTGCCTACGAAGCTCTGGGGTCCGGGTTCTTTTATATGTATTTATATGATGAATTTTTATACTGGTACCGGGTCGTGGTTGTTATATGTATGTGATGTCTTCCCAAAAATATTTATATATGTATATATTATAAAGAATATTTAAGTATGTATATCAGTTGTCTAGTTACCCATAACACAAGCATAATACTTGCCTGATTTAGGACTAGATGGCGCTGTGTAGGAAGTCCTATGTATTATTATTATACTTGTAAACCTAAATGTACCCGTAAATTAACCATTTTATGACTTGATAAGATGCAGTTTTACCTAATTAGAACCTTCACGATTTCCATACTTAGTCATGAACTAGTTAAAATCAGTATTTACCGCAACATTCTTATTCCAGAATTGAGTTATCGTCAAATCACATTTGAAACTTATTAGCGAGTTTTTAAATAATCTTTTAGTAATATGGTTATAAATTAGTTAAAACTTGTTTCATAACCGACAATGGCTTCTATTTTGTAATACTATATCATTTTAATATTGTATTTCATGTACGACGGAAAAACGTGAATAAAATTGACACACGTGTGTAAATTCTATTGCGACTACCAGTTTACTGTAAAGTTATTGAATACTAATCTTATAAAATAAACGGGCCCTCATTAATAGGCATATTTAAATTATTTTACGCTCATACATAAAACATAAATACTTGTCTCGAACTGACATATAATCATTTATAAAAAGTACATAGGCGCTTAAATAACGATTTCACCAGCGAAAACTTCATAATTAGTGTAAATAATGTATTGTTTTCGTGAGATCCTGTCACAATAAACAACTAAAAATGGCGACCTTAGATCAAAGGCTTACTAGCTTTGCAAATAACTCATAGATAAGCTGCAGAATTACCAACACACAAAATTAACCTAAAAATAACCTATAAGTAATTTTTATAACCATACGTACCCACAAAATGCTTACTTGGTTATCAAACAGTTATTAAAAAAGCTAATAAAGCATAAATGAAGTAGGTTCTGGAAGAGTCGTATTTGAGATATGGCAATGCGCTTCAGGTCATATTTGGTTATTCGAATGTCTTAAAAATAACGTAGTAATTACCTTTTGGGAACTTAGGAGTTTTAGGACTTATAACTCTTGGAAACTTTCAACGATTACGTTATATTAACCTCTTGACAAAAGCTTTTAGGTTATGTGAAAAACCATATAGTTCCGAAACCAACGAGCTCTAAATTTAATTGAAATACAACGTGCTGGATACGCCAATTCCCTAATATAACTTTCATATGACAAAAAGGCATTTTTCAAAACTATCATCTACAATAATTGCTACTTGGGATAGACGTGCGAAGGATTTACAAAGTGCTTAGCTTATTCCAAAAACCTTTCGAGGAATTTTCTTAAAGTCTAAGATTGTTTGTATTTTCAATAACATATCATTACTGTTGACCCCTATTTGATCTGTATTATGTCAGAAGCTCTGATTTAGAATCTAACTTATTTCGTCGATCAATTTAAAAAAAAATTATGTGGTGATTAGTTCAGATATTTAGGTATTGTGACATTTTTCAGTTGGCGATTTTGAGTGAGCTGTTAATTGTAACGTGTTCAATTCCCATTTAACAAGAACACGTGCTTTCAACAGTACTGACGAATACTAAGTCTGTCAAGTTATAGCGGTTGCAACTCCAAGAGCTGTACCAACTGCTTTATAGTATTAATGACAATTAGAACAACATCTTGTGTTCAACTGTTTTTTTTTTCTAGGGAATCGAATTACATTCAGCCCATCACGTGATAGCGTCTATTTAAAATTTGGTTTATTTATTGGCTCCGATATTTATTGAACAGAAAAATTAAGATTTCTCCCCATCAGCGGGATGATTTTGTACTAGCGCCACTGACTAGCGCTATACGTAGCACGGGTGATATTTTAAACTATATCTCGGGTGGAGAGCCAATTTTCCAACAAAAAAAAAAAATCATTTTCCAGAACATCTAAACGCAGTAACCATGAATCGTGACTCACTTTCGATGAAAATAAACGTTATTAAAATCGAATTTTAGTAACATTAAAATAGATTTTTTGCTTTGTCGCTCGCGGGGTGGCGTTAATATGTAATTGGTCTGAAAATGTCTAATACCTTGAGCCTGTTGGTCAACCTTATAATAATAATTATACCTCAGACTTCCCACACACACAGCGCCATCTAGTTCCAAACTAAGCAAAGCTTGTAATATGGGAACCAGACAACTGATATAAATACTTAAATAATCTTTATAATATATTAACATATAGATATTTTATTATTTAGTTCCAGATAGTGAATAAATAGACAAGTTCATGCACACAAATATTTGTCCTGGGCGAGAATCGAACCCGCGACCATTGGCTATTTCCTGGGCGGGAATCGAACCCGCGACCCTTGGCTATTTCTCAGAACATGAGGGCTATTTAGACACTATATGCATACGAATCGGGTTTTTTGGCCAATTCGCTCCAACACTCGATTCTCATAGAGATGGGGTATTAGTTTATATCAATCATGAGGCACTGTTTTTCTTCGCTCTTTTCCATTCCACGAGCCCATTATGCCCCACTGTAGGGGCTTAGGCCTCCCCTCAGGGTGAAGGCTTAGATCCTTGGAGCTTAATCCACCACACTGCTCCAGTGTGCGTTGGTGGATTTTAACGACCGCTATCTGTTCATGGCACCCGGGACTGACAGCTTAACGTGCTCTCCGAGGCACGGAGTCGGTGATACACGCCCGGATTCGAACCACGGTCGCATGATCTTCTAGATTTGAAACAGGTTCGCCGTGCTCGGGCTATCACGACACTTCGCTTTTAGAAATTGCAAACTAAGAATAATTTCGAATGTATCTATGCTAAATTTATAGGATATGAATGTATTTCTTTGTTTAATGTTTACTTACAAATATGCATATAAGTCTCTCAGCGTGCTATGGAGCGGGCTATGCTCGGTGTATCTTTGATGGATAAAATCAGAAACACTGAAATCTGTCAAAGAACTAAAGTTGTCGACATAGCCGAAGCGATCAGCAGGCGGAAGTGGCAATGGGCCGGTCATATTTGCCGTAGAACTGATAACCGATGGGGTAGACAAGTTCTCGAATGGAGGCCACGTACCGGAAAGCGAAGCGTTGGACGCCCCCCGGCCAGGTGGACAGATGACCTGAAGCACCATACCGGGGGTAGTTGGATGCGAAAGGCGGAGGACCGTGTGTGGTGGCATATGCCTTGGGAGAGGCCTATATCCTGCAGTGTAGAGACACGGGCTGATGATGATAATGATGCATATAAGTGAATAACACAAACCTATCTATGAATTAGTCGTGTACGCACGATTACTTGTGTACGCGGAAGACATGAATCTACTTAATAGCATCTTCCCCGTTTATGTAGCCTTGATAATGTTTTCATTTACCAATAATTCAACTTGATGCTTGCAGATTGCTATAACTACTATGATAACTACTTCGGGTTACGTAGTGACGCGTTACGTCTATGGAGAACGCTGAAGCTAATATTTATAGAGATAGAGATATCTTCACCCCCGCGCGCCGTCTTCAACCCTGCAAAATTGTGTAATGTCACTTCGATTCTGTGAAGTGGCATTTATGCCTCTATTAAAACCTGAAATTAAAACTCGGACTAAAACTCCCCATCTTACACCAGCTAGCTATATATGAGTGGTTAGACGGTAAACGCAGAAGGGGGTTTCTAGTCAATTCATACTTTTATGATCAAAACTAACGACAGCACTAATGGAGTCTTTGCCCTATAGAATGTATGGTGGTGGTTTTGATTCGTTGTAAGAGCACAAAAGATGCTGAACGCAAGAGATGCCCAGTTGAGGTCACCGATGAAATGGTCGGAAAGGAATGGTTGAAATGGTCACACTGAGAAAACCAATGATACCGTCTTCGTAGACCACTGTGTGACACGCGAATTATCTAAAATGATGTACCTACATCTCTAGGAAACGTGTTTTCAATATCTTACATAAATATTTGGCGATTAAATTAAGCGAAGAAAAATGTTTTCTTTCACCATGACTGACTGACCGGTTGGCCGAGTGGTTAGAGACCCAAACTGCGGAGCCGAGGGTCGCAGTTCGATTCTCGTCCGGGACAAATATTTGTGTGTATGAACATGTCTATTTATTCCGTGTCTTGGTGTAAAAGTATCTATGTATGTATATATTATTAAAAAATAGTAGATTGTTACACAAGGGGTGAAAGTGATCTATTTAGGCACGAGATGGTTTGGCGCACAAGCGTAGCGAGGGCGCTAATAGTTCGAGTGCCTAAATAAGTCTTTCACCCGAGGTAAGCACTCTGCTTTTCATTACGAATATGAGGAAAGTAAAAAAAGCGTTAAATCCATATATGAATCTGATGAACTCATTTTATAGAAATATCTATGTTTTTTTGTGGCATTCTACACAGCCAGTATTTTTTATCATTGATGATGGTAAATATTTTCTTCAAATCTATATAAATTAAATGTAAATTTAGTTAAAAGATTATTACCTATTTTTTTGAATTCCGTCACAGATACACAACAGATTAATATCCCGCCAATTTATGTCGACTTTTTAAATTTTAAATATGGAACGCATCGCGTAAATTGTTGCAGCTTATTCCGATCAAAGAAGTTTGCGCTAAGTTCACACTGGCTGTTTAGAAACTCAGATGGCCGCAGCATTTTTTTTAATTAGTTTTTTTTTACATAAAACTCTTCACAGCTGACAGCAGTTCTATTTTTAAAGTTCATTCCGGCCCTTAGGTGGAAAGTAATTTATATGAGTTTTTCCCACTCTAGGGAAGGAAGCAGCATTTTCTACCCAATAATCAGATCAAAACAACACTACTTTCCGAGTATGAGAAATGAAAAGAATATTTAAGTATGTATATATCAGTTATCTAGTAACCCATAAGACAAGCATAATGCTTGGTTACTTTGGGACTAGATGGTGTTGTGTGGGATGTCCCAGATATTATTTCCATGACAAAGCACCGCCACATAAATAGCTCAAAATTCTCTTGAATTAGCGCCGCGAATTTTTCATCCAATAACTATTTTTTTAAGAACAAAAAAAAAATTCTTCGAAGGGTTAAAGAAGGCGGATTATCGTCTTGTTAAGTATAAAGCGCAAGGAAGATGACGTAGAAAAATATAAAAAATATATATATTATACATTTTCATTTTATCACAAACTTTTCGGACAACCCTCGTAATTTACATTTTAGAGTTAACAATTACGTTAGAAATAAGAGGAAATTCGACTAAGAATTCTATAAGTGTTAAATTAATTTTACAAATAATAACTTAAACGAAGTAAACGGCGAGATTATGATAACTTGTTCATTTGTAAAAGATGGGATTTCTATTTCTATGGTAGGTACTTCTTACCACAGAAAATCGAGAAGTATGAGGTACCATATGACGATATTCGTTCAGAAACAAGTGTCCCAAAAATAATTACTCACACAACGAATGTAAGTGAACATAAGTAGTTTTTTGTCTCAGATTTATATAATTTTAGAAAGTCGTTAAGTCGTTCATTCCTTTCACTTATAACTTTGCTATGATTTGATGGTGCATTTTAGAGTTAAGGTTATGAGATCTGTTTGAAGTATGCAATATACTGCATACTTGAAGGGGACAGCATATCCGCCTATATGCCAACTCTAATCTATTCTAATGCTCTGTGGTTGTTACAGAATAAAATTTATTATTTTGCTTAAAGTTAAACACTAAAACTTTTATCGATAGTTGAAGCTCACTTTGTTAATTTCATCCATATATTATAACGACCGCTTAGCCTAGTGGGTAGCGACCCTGCCTACGAAGCTGGAGGTCCCGGGTTCGAATCCCAGGTCGATACTGGCACCGGGACGCTGTTGTTATATGTGTGTGGTGTCTTCGCTTGGCATCCAAAACACAAGCTAATGCTTAGTTTGGGGCCGAGACGTTGCTGTCATGTATACGTTATTATTATTACTTAATTCCCTATACAGTGACTTCGCAAAGAACTTATTCGCAAGAGTTAAACTTAGTGTAGGAAATTCATTCTCAGCGAATAACAACACTATTAAGACAAATTTTAATTGATCAAATGATTGCTTAAGTTTCTAAACAAGATCCATAGAGAAGAATAATATTATTTTTTTCTCAGGCACATAAATCATACGTTAGGACAATGGCGCGTCGTCTCCATTAACCTATGCATAACGAAAATAAAAACGACGTTCTCGTGTGCGCCTGTGTGCGGTTGGCTTATCCGTCCCAACCCAAACATTATTCACTTCGAAGACTGAGAATTTGTGGCACGCAGTTATAATACGCCAAATCGTCACAAGAAAATGTTGTCAGCGAGCGACTAATTCCATTTACACCCCCAATTTATATCTGTCACTCCTGGTGCCCTGGTCGGCGCGCGTAAAAATATTGTTTTTACTTATCCCCAACGGGGTGTGTTTGGGCGTGTCGGGGATGGGGGTGGTCCGGGGTCGTAATTACTTGAGCAGTTCGGGAGACAGCGCCGAGACGGTCTCGAGGTCTGTACCGAATTACCGACGAAGTAGAAATGCAGTTAAAATTTTTGAAAATATTTTTTTTTGTCATCCAATGGTTTTCCATTATGGTTTACTATACGAGAAAACAGAAAATAGCAATTTCAAAAAAATAAAAAATATGACAGAAATATAAAAAGGATAAATTAAGCTTAAATATTTTTTACAAATACAATGCTGTATTTTTTTTACTTTAATTTTAGAAATATATTGAAAAGATTTCGCTTTCAACAGATCGGATTTGTAAATTTCTATCAGACTAATGCCATGGATTTTACACGTGACTAATAACTCATTATTATTATAATGCAGTAAAAAAGAATTAAAAATTTTAATTTAAAGGCGAAACCGCTTTGTTACCTCACAGTCAGCAATCAGCCTACGAAGCTGGAGGTCCCGGGTTCGAATCCCATGCAGGTCGGGTCAGTATTTATATGTATGTGGTGTCTTCGCTTGGTATCCAAAACACAAGCTAATGCTTATTTGGGGCCTAGACGTTGTTGTGATGTATACGTAATTATCATTACGTATTTTTTCAGAATAATTTGTATAATAAACTTGAGTGAAATGTTACGCGCAACACCTACTTGAATTGCTGCTTTCGTTTCTGAATGAATCCGGGAAACATTTAGATTTAAAAAATAAAAAACTGATTGTCATCACAGATTAACAATATCATAGCATATATTAGAGTTTCATATGGTAGGTATTTTTTCTAGATTCACTGCAAAACGGAACGTAAAAAGGTATTGAGTGTATTCGACTACAATAAACAAACAAGTAATTGATGAAAAGTTAAAAGGGAACGTGTGGACACGAAACGCTTTCCCGCGTGCGTGTGGAATATGGGCGGGGTGGAAGTGCGACAATTTTCATTTCATCGAATACACCGAACGCGTATGGACTGCGGTTAATCTATTTATCACTATTATGGAAAAACACATTTTTACTATTAAAGAAACAAATTGATGATTATTATAGAACATCTCTTTGGGTATCTATTAAATAATATAAATTATTTAAACGTATACAATATTTTAAAATACGGTTTTCTTTTGTTAAAACACAACATACATACTTAATTTTTGTCGTGATAGCCCAAAGCGCAACGAACCTGTCTCAAATTTATAAGGCCATAGGGCCATGGTTCGAATCCGGGCGTGTACCAATGAGTTTTTCTGACTTAAGTACAGAACTATCACTGACTCCGTGCCTCGGAGAGCACGTTTAGCAGTCGGTCCCGGACGCTGTCAATAGATGGCGGTCGTTGCAGTCCCCAACTCGCAGTGGAGAAGCATGATGGATTTAAGCTCCAAGCCCCTTCTCACCCTAGAGAAGGCCTAAGCCTCTGCAGTGGGGTAAAAATGGGCTGATGAAGTGAACCAAATGTTGTATGTCTGTCCGGCTGTTAATGTGTCACAGACTTATATCTCCTTTATCGTTCACCAATCCTGATTAAACTTCACAGGTAGATATCGCATATCCACCATAAGTTTGCGACCCAAAGACGAAAAAAACCATTTTCACGTACCATTTTCCGCTCGGGACAAATATTTGTGTGCATGATCATGTCTATTTGTTCCCTGTCTGGGTGTAAAAGTGTCTATATATCACAAAAAAAGCATATTTTAGTATATATATGAGTTGTCTAATACCCCATAATGCAAGCATAATAATACTTGCTTACTTTGGGACTAGATGGCGCTGTGTGGGATGTGCCAGTTAGTATTATTATTTAAACGGAGGCCTAAGCCCCTACAGTGGGGTATAATGGGCCGATGGCATGGCATAGGTCCACCCATAGACGTAACGTACCTATACTAACAAAACTTACATCATTTTGATCCTTATATTCTATAGATAATAGTTATATTATGAGCGGAGCCTCGTCTAACCGGAATTAAGAGAAACACTGTATTATAGAAATACTATAGAAACAAAAAGGGAATGTTAAAATCAGAATGTTATGTCAAACGCAAAATCGTTACATTTCATAGTGTATAAAAAGTGTATGAAAAGACACCCCTATACAAATATTGGCATATTTGGCTATCAAAACTTTACTTTTTGGTGTAATTTCATGATTCCGGTTAGAGTTTTATATAGTTTTTTGGCTGTCTATGATAATTTCTTAAATATAAAATAAGTAAACTTATCTTCGTGGACTTAAAAAATTGCCTGTTTTCGTAGACAAACTCGTAGCAAATGTTCCGTTTACATACACGTAGCTTGTGACACTTGTAATCGTGTGATGGGTACATAATTGCCGGCGCGATTTGACTGAGGCTTTATATCGATCGCTCAATCCAAACACTTATATGTGGCTTTTACATGTATTAATTGCTGGATGCAAGGCGAGATGACGACAGCTATCATATAGGAATAGGTGTTCTTATTCAATACAAAAAATTTGAAATTTTTTGAAGGCGTAATAATAAATCGTAACTATAATTAATAATCGATTTAATTTAGTTTAATTAGTCGATCGATTTTCTTGAAAATCCATATATGAAACGAAAAAAAAATTATTGTCAAATGTAATGTAAATTTTTGGTCAATGCCCATTAGAACTATGTGCACCTCCAACTCCTCTCTGTCAACTTTATTTTTCTAGTGATCAGTTTGTTTATTATTGACCCTATCTGCGGAGCCTAGGGTCGCAGGTTCGATCTCCGCGCGGGACAAATATTTGTGTGCATGAGCATGTTTATTTGTTCCGTGTCTGGGTGCAAAAGTATCTATATATTATAAAAAAAGCATATTTTAGTATATATATGAGTTGTCTAATTCCCCATAATACAAACATAATACTTGCTTACTTTGGGACTAGATGGCGCTGTGTGGGATGTCTCAGATATTATTATTATTATTATATATGGTCAGTGAGGGTTAAGTATGGACTTGCATATTGATCATTGAGAAGAAGACATAATAAGGAATAGTGTGATAAGAGAACGGTGTGATATGGAAAGAGATGTCGTGACAAAAATTGAAAAAGGAATGCTGCGATGGTTCGGTCATTTGGAGAGGATAGAGGAAAGAAGACTGACGAAAGAAATTTACTGTGCGGAGGTGAATGGTAGGGTTGGCACGGGTCGCCCTAGACGAACTTACAGGAACCAGATTAGGGACATACTAGAAAAGGGTCAAGTCCAGAGTACCCGGAGTATCCGGAGTGTCCGGAGAGCGTGTATGAGAAGAGTGATGAGTGTTGATGAAGCGTAAGAAGTATGCCAGGATCGCACTAAGTGGAAATCTGTAGTCTCTGCCTACCCCAATGGGAAGCAGACATGAGTATATGTATGTATGGATGTATGTATGGATGTATGTATGTATGTATGTATGTATGTATATTTATCAAAGTTTTGTAACAGTTTAAAAAGTCCGAACCCGAATTACAAAAAATTTAACTATTCTCATTGTACGTATATTTATTAACAGTTGAAAAGTGAAACACGACCGAAACAAGATTTAATTAAACACCTGTGGGCTAATACTGTGGAGAGTACAATATCCTTTGTTTAACTCTATACCTTTTCTGCCAAATTTTATGTTCATCCAATACTGTTGCGTCCTTCAGAATTCCTTTAGTGTACACACAACAAAAGTATCAATTTCAAGAGATTTTGACTTTTATGTTATTTTTATTTTAAAGTCGAGCCGAATTTAGTTAGCTATTACAAAAACAATGAAATCTTTTTCATTCGTTAAACATACACGATTATACGTATACGATTGTCGTGACAGCCCAGAGCGCAACGAACCTGTCTCAAATTTATAAGGCCATAGGGCCATGGTTCGAATCCGGGTGTGTATCAATTAGTTTTTCTGATTTAAGTACATTAACTATCACTGACTCCGTGCCTCGGTGAGCACTTTAAGCAGTAGGGCCCGGACGCTGTCAATAGATGGCGGTCGTTACAATCCCCAACCCGCAGTGGAGGAGCGTGGTGGATTTAAGCTCCAAACCCCCTCCTCACCCTGGGGGAGGCCTAAGCCCCTGCAGTGGGGTAAAATGGGCTGATGATGATTATACGACCAAAGGAATTTTTTGTGTTCTTATTTTTTGTTTACTTATTTATGCCATATTTTAGGCGTTTTTTAGATTTACTTACACAATAACCTAATTATTATTTTCTACAGCTATTGTTGGTCCAGTAGCTTTCAAGCGGTGGTCGATCGTTTAATATGTAATTCCCGTACCTACCCATGACAGATGCATTCGACTACATGTACATAGAGATGTACATGAAGTCCTATGTACTAGAGAACGTACATAGTAGATAGGCCGTTGCGTGTACGTAGATAATCTCGTCATAGCTCGCACCCGTTATGGTATTACTGTATAGCTTCGGGAAAGGGAGGGGGTGGAACGCGAAGGGGGGTCGGACCCACGGGTACATCTCCCCCCTTAGCAACAAACACCCCATTTGCCCCGCATCCCCATTGAATGTCCGCTTAAAAATACCAGGACGCGAGCGGTGCGTAAAAGTACAATTAGTAGTTTATCTATTTTTAAAGGCTTAAAAACAAAAAGGACTTGCCTATAGAGTTATGAAGTTGACAGCAGTACAATAAAGAGAGACATTTCTGTTTGAGTGTGAGACAGGAACGATCCGAATCTGCGGGTGTGAAGGCGGTGCGTGGGGATTGCGATACGGACCTAGCTTCAGAGCCGTAATGAAAGTTGTCATTTCGCCCTCGCCAACTTATACATGCAAAAGATATGTATGAGTGGTTGAACCAAATGACCGATATGATGCCTCTGTCTAACGTCGCCGACCCATAGAATCACGAACTCTTTGTCTGTTTGTAGCAGCCTGTCAGTTCTAGGCATGTTTTATATTATAGGTAATATATTGCGTCTGTCTGTATCTAAAGCGTACTAGAAAAAAATTTAAGTTGTTGCTTAAGAAAATTGTGTATTTAAAAAATATACAAACGGTGGCGTTAACGATTGCACCAATAAAATTACAAATTCATTAGAAGTCCTCTCCTGCGTTTACCGTCTAACCACTCATACTCTAGCTAGCTGGTGCAAGATAGCGAATTTCAGTCCGCGGGTCCCCGCGCGTCGGTCTTCACCCCCGCGAAATCTCCGCGCGCCAGTTTTCACACCCGCGAAAGTGAGTTTGACATTTTCGATGCTGTTAAGTGACATTTCTGACTCTATTAAAACCAAACGCTGCCGTCAAATTTATTTACACTATGGTTGCACCCCAATGAACTTTAACCGATTGCCGCACAAAAATAATCTGCTATTCCATGTTCGAACTGCACTAGGTTCAAACGTTTTTAAATTTTTAATTTTTTTGTTATATCGAGAAAAAAACCTAAATACCCGTGTTTTTTGTCGAAATTGTTTTATTTTTCACATATAATAATAATCTGATAAAATAGAAACAGGCTCATTTAGGTTTTTTTTTCTATCAATATGTCAAAATAATTAAAAAATTTAGCGGTTGAACCCAGTTTATGCTGATCTGAATACCATATATTTATTGCGGTAATCGGTTAAGGTTTAATGGGTTGTATGGAAATTCACAAGTAAACAGTTTTCTTCAAATAAAATGGATATTTTATCATTAGATACCATCCCTGTGTATTTGGAATTTATCCTACTAAGCTATATACAGTACGATTCGATTATCCTCAAATACATTTAAATATGGACAGTAATCTAATTCTGTATATTGCAGATGTTTTTAAGAATTAACTAGCGCACACCCGCGACTTCGCGCGCGCGGTTTTCGTAACTTTTACGATTTTTCGAATTATACTAGGAACCGTACATATTGCAAGAATGAAAATAACCTATGCTATTTCCTAAAAAGTCCTCCTTCTGCCAGTGAAAGTCCTGTCAAAATTGATTCAGCCGTTTTGGAGATTAGCCCGAACAAATAGACAGACAGATAGACAAAAATTCTAAAAACACGTTTAAGGTTTTAGTTACGTGCAAATAAATATAATATGACAGTTACAGTCCCCAACCCGCGCTGGAGCAGCGTGATGGATTTAAGCTTCAAGCCCCCCTCCTCACCCTGGAGGAGGCCTAAGCCCCTTCAGTGGGGTAAAAATGGGCTGATGAAGAAATATAATTTGAGCATAATCACAGACACTTGAATTTGATTTATTTGTATAGATGTATAACCGAGAGCTTTTGAAATATTACTTTTTGTACATGTTGGCGTCGTTTGACAGGTATTTACCTTCTAACATCATAATTATGTTTGTTTAAACCCGTATTATTGTAAATAAAATACAAATATAAAAACGAAATAACATGTGTAATAACACGTGTAATTATTTTTATGAAAATGTAAATTAGGAGTGCTAATATATATTCCAGTAAAATATTCTTTAGACAGGGAGTGTATAGACAGTCAAGAAAAGCTAGGAAAAGCGATTTACTGACACATATGCATTTACACGTACGTGGGGAAAACAAATATAGCATTTGATTCTTTTTCGCGTATGTAAACGCATGTGTTAGTAATTCGCTTATGTAAGCTTTCTCTGAATGGCCTATTTTTTAGTTATAATAACCAATAAGAATACAATTAAAGGAAATGCTCGAGAATTAACCTACATTTAAATATATACATAATATTTATAAATATATACAAGGTGAAATTTCAACAGCCATCCAAATTTTAATATAATGATCTTTGTTAAAAAAAACCGATGGCCGTCTTGTTTCCTTTTAGTATCGTTCAATAGAAAATTATTGAGATATGATTACACAAACCTTTCCCGAAAAAACCAATAATTCTAGTCACCATTCACGGCCGTTATACGCTCCGCCCTGTGTCGGGCTAAAGGTCTCGGGCGCGTCGTCACAAAGAAGGCAACCAAACGTTATAAAATAACACTGTAGATAAAATAATTTATTATGAAAATTTAACCTATATTTTTTATTTACGTAATGAGGTCTATTGGTGATCTAGAATTTGCTTGGATGGTTGTTAAAATTTCATCCTGTATAAACATTTAAATAATTTTGCTATGAAGTAAAAAAAACTTTTTATACACTTTATATCTTTTATTATTTCTGTGAATTTCGATTCAATCCATCCATCCATAAGCCCTTATTATCAACTTAATTAGTAAATATCTCTGAATTCCTAGTAGGTATACTTAAAATGATAGAATTTTCTATGTGTATATAAAATGGCCGAACCACACAAGCAAAACCTAGCTTAACCCATAATTTCTGAAATGGTGGACCAATCGACCTATCTTCGCTTAATTTCAATATTGGTTCAGTTGTCGGATTGATTCGGTTGTCGGACGAATACATTTTTATTTATTTGGCAACTGGACGAACGATTGGACGAACAAATAGACTCTAAAGCCAAATGGATGAAAATCCAGTGACCCAGTAGTCAGATTATTCGTCCCGTCGTCCAGCACGATTACCATGGGTTTAAATTGGTTTTAACGTGTCGACACTCACTACTTTACTTACTTACTTACTTACTTTTTATATAGGTATACATTTATATGATTTTGCTGTTTTAATTAGATACAACTTTTAGAACCGTTTGCAACATTTTTTTACCATTTTATCAAACCATTGTGGTCCGAATTAACTGCTGTTTACTTTACATGTCTTGACATTACGACTTCTTTGTGGTACAATGAAATCTATAGTTTAAATAAAGGGTCACCCAACTGTACGCACATGCATACTAGTGCGGCTTCTTTTGCCTAGCATACATTGGATGGTTCAGCCATAAATTTTGATATTCAACCACCGACACCAACCGACTATTAAGGATGTCCCATTTTGTCAATACAGGAACGATGCCCCTCCACGTAATTAGAACGCAACCGTTACTCTTGTTATTCATTATCGGTATTCGGAAAACGTTCCAAATTTAAATGTATTTCATTCGTATTTTCATAATTGGGAGTGCGGCCTCTCCCCCCACGCCCGTCGGTGCCAACCCGCGTTCCCCTCTAGTCCCCGCGGGCGTCATCGCGCCCCTCGCGTGGGTATTTAATGATTATACGCTGACTGCCACCTGATTGCTGAAGCCCTGGCTGTTCTACGTCGATGATTGTTCGTTATCGATAAATTATTGTACAAAAATAGTTTTGTTAGTCAACAACAGTAAGCCAATTCCATAAAAATATATTTAAGGTTAGCAACACTTCATTTATAATTTATAATTAGAAAGGTGTCAAAGAAGTAAAGGAGCGTTGTAATCAATCTCACAAAAGTGTTTGCCCATATTAAAAATTAAGACGTCACCCTGAAGGTCAGATGAGATAGAGAAACTTAATGGCATTAGATAAGTCACCACTGTCACCAGCACCGGTATCACCGACACATATCCTAACTTTTACAACCACTTAAATGGCTTTTATGTCCTAAATTCTTTTTTAGCCTGACTATCGACAAATGACGTTTTATCGATATTGACGCACTTCTACTACGGCTCTATCCGTCGACCGCGCGGATAGCTCGCGCGGGGTGGTTGCCACTACACGGGGAACACGCGGTGCTGTGGCGTTCAGGGGGGAGGGGGGCTCACGCGGGTGTCACGCTGATGGGGCAGAAGGGGGTCGGGGGGAGAGGTATCACATAGGCTCTGTACATAGACCATGTATCAGTAGCACATACCAAAGCCCCAGGAGTACATAAGCGGTGGCAAGCTTCGATCCCCGAAATTTTGCAGTTATTTTGCATTGAAAACTAGGTTATACACGTAAATTCGTTATTCAATCGGTCCCGTAGTGCATGCGGTGAGACATAATCCTATTTTTTTTTAAAACAATTTGTTCACAATTATTTCTGTGAACTTTTAAAATACCTACTTTAAAATTAGATCATGGTCGTCTTGCATGAATAAAGCATGAAGAGCGTCCGATATAAAAAAAAATGTAGGTATTTTAACTTTGTTAAATCATTTCAAAGAAACGTATATTTAACATAATAAATGTATGTCAACCTAGATCTCATTTGTGAAATTGATTTATTGAATTTTCACCATTTCTAAAATTCACTGACTCGAACATTTCATATTTGAAGACATGAGTGGCCAAAGGTCGTAACTCACAAAATAGACATTTTGAGAAAACAGATTTTAAAGTTTCTCTTAATTTGAACCTTGTTGTGCATTTCCTACTTGTTCTTTAAAATAAATTAAAAATTATAAAAGAAACCGCTCTTATAGGATTGGGAATAGATTAAGCGTATCATAAAACATTTGTTACATCGAAAAAACGGGTTTTTTATTTTTTGCAGATATGACCTTTGGCCACTCATGTCTTCATTTATTCTATTGCTTATCAAGTCACAAATACATACCATTGTTATATGGATGTTTTAGCAGATGCATTGTTTTTCAGTTAAATAATTTTTTTTTGCGCGTGATAGCCCAAAACGCAACGAACCTGTCACAAATTTATAAAGCCATAGGGCCATGGTTCGAATCCGAGCATGTACCAATGAGTTTTTCTGACTTAAGTACATAACTATCACTGACTCCGTGCCTCGGAGAGCATGTTAAGCAGTCGGTCCCGGACGCTGTCAATAGATGACGGTCGTTACAATCCCAAACCCGCATTGGAGCAGCATGGTGGATTTGCTCCAAGCCCCCTTGCCCTGGGGGAGGCCTAAGCCCCTGCAGTGGGGTAAAAATGGACTGATAAAGTGAAGTGAATTTTTTTACAAACATACTGAGAAAATTATTTACCTACTTTTCCAGCTCTGCTCTAATGAAATTACATATAAAGAGCCTTTTTTTACCTATTAATTACGCATAGGTGGGTAAACGAAACAATCCAACAAATTTACATATATTAAACCAAGACGACATAATTCAACAGGAAGTTGTACCTACACATAGTCTTGACTTAGGGTCAACGGATACCTAGGTACTATATACGTGATAACTAGGTAAGTTGTCCGCATACCAGATGCGCCACTTGGCGATATCAAGACGGTCAATATTCACAGCCTATTATATACTAGGATATGTGGAATAGATATAGGTACAATCAGTGATTAGTTTGTAACACAGAACAAAGCCCATGTCTATGTGATAGTAGAAACTGGTACGCCATATATATTAATATAGTTTTTAAGGTTTTGTACCCAAGGAGTAAAAACGGGATCCTATTACTGAGCTTATAATGTCTGTCCGTCTGTTCGTCTGTGTATCACAGGCCTCTAAGTCGGTGACGATAAGAAGTATTCAACTGAAATTTTCACTTACCTGGCACTCATCATGATAATTAATTAATAAATATAACAATGAGTTTATATCTCTGGAACAAAAAAATAAGAATTAATTAAGTAAATTAATTAATAATTAATTAAATAAATAAAAATGTATATAATTAATAATTAATTCTTGTAATTATGTTACGCTTGTAAATATTATCGTAATTAGTGTATAGTAAATGACAACTATATATCGAATATATGGAAAAATAACTTTATGTATAGTTATAATTATATAAATAAAATCAGTCTAGTTTTTGTATTTTTGTAATGTAATGCGTTTTCGTACAATCTGGGAGTGATTAGCTACAAATAGGTCAAAATACATTATAAATATAACGATATGGAACCTTCAGGGCGCGAGTCCGACTCGCACTTGACCATTTTTAAATAATAATAATAATAATATGAATAATACTTACTTGGGACATCCCACAAGGCGCCATGCGCCATCTAGTTCTAAACTAAGCGAAGCTTGTATTATGACTACCAGACAAACTGATATACATACTTATATATTCCTTATAATATGTACATATATTTTTTTATACCCAGCCAGACACGGAACAAATGGACATGTTCATGCACACAAATATTTGTCCTGGGCGGGAATCGAACCCGCGACCCTTGGCTCCGCAGTTTAGGGTCTCTAACCACTCGGCTAATAAGTCAGTCGATTATTAATTAGATTAGAAATTAATTTTCACTTATATTTCAAAGTTAAAAGCTGCTCTTTTCGTCAAAATAAAAACTGATATTTCATTGAATTGAATGTAGTTTAAAATTGGACGATTGAAGTAAATTCCAGGTTTATTTATGTTTCTTATCGGTGTTGAAAAATTTGATTTAAAAATGTTGGATAATTGAAAAACTAATTTGTCATTAACAGTACCTAAATGTGCACATTTTAATTTAGAATAATGAATTGAAAATTGGCATCAAACAATAATTATGGGCAGTAAAATTAGGAAAGTGTGAAAATGCCAAGATCACAGAAAAAACGAACGACCCAAATACCATGTAAATATTCAGTTTTCGTTTTTTTTTATTATATCATTTACGCTAGCACAAAAACACGACGTGACACATGTGTAATGTAATTGTTAAGTAGGTTATTAGTTTGCTTTGTGTGCATTTCCCCTCTGTCGTAGCTTTTTATTTAACAGCCAATTTGTGTATCATTGTGTACAAATATATAATATTTTTATCTATGATTTTACGAGAGCGGATCATCTGTACAGAAAAACAAAGAACATTTACTTACTTGAGGATATCCTGAAAATAAATAACATAAAGAATGCCCGCCAAAGCTGCCTAAAAAAATTAAGGATAAACGGAATAATCACAGCGATGCTTAATTTTTGGTAAACGAGTTATATACATACATGGGAACAACAAATCATACAATTACAGTTTCGATTTCTACAATGGAAACCCCATTGTAGAAATAGTTGTCATGACAATCATCAACTATGAATTTCAAATAAAATAAATGAATGATTTTTTTTTTTTAAATCTATTAAACTCCACATTATATATTATTATAATTAGATAATTTCTTTATAAGAATCAGGTATTTCATACGCATCAGTTGGCCCATCGCCTTCACTAACCATTGAACCCATCATTAAACCATTTTGACAAGGCAAAAGTAGTATAGAAAGTGGTCATTCATTTCTTTGATTTAAACACCTTTAAGAAGGAAATTTATACATCATTATGGCAAGTGAAAATGAAATGGGTACGGATCAGGGATTATAACACAAAAACGATTATAGAGGGCGCATGATTAGAAAGAAGTGCAAACGTCATTATAATTGTTTTAAACATTTTGTCAAATTATACATATGTGATATGTAATTTTCGAATAATTAATTCAGCGAATATTTAAAAACATCAACTGGTGTATATTTGGTCGACGTGGTAATTTTTTTTTGCTCACATTTTTGACGTCAAAACGCGGTATCTCTATGAACATCTATGCACAGAGCAAGCTTTACGCGAAAAGTCAACAAATAGTCATATTTCAAATAATAATAAAAAAATACGTAAAGTTTTTTAGATTGTTCTGTCTAACCTTTTATACACCAGTTTAGTGTTGTTTATATTTGCAAATAGTTTGCAGGCGAAAAGACGATTCGGTGACATCCGCCACGAATAGGCTTCATACCAAATTTTTGAGTCGCTGTTCCGTTCCTTACAGGTCCAATAAAACTTTATGGCAGATGTGAACATAGGCACAAGTCGCGTCGCAGTAACCAGTTTTAGGTGTAGCGAGACGCAGGGCTATGACTGTATATGCGCAAGCACGCTTATAGCAATTTAAGTTTGTGGCAAACTATACTAGGCTAGCATAAATACATACATATAATTAGTATCGACTTTTTTCTAAGTCGCAATTTTTCAACTCCGTCTTTATTGTCATAAAAGTAAAAAGGAGGTCAAAAGTTAAATTATATAGTAAGAGAAAATAATGTGATTGATTGTGTCGTCAACCGATTATCACGTGATGTCAGAAAAAAAAAATTTATTGCAACACTGAAATTATGTTTAGAACACAATACACTTTTATATTTACATAATGCGTTACCTAGTAAATATACATAACATTTATAAGTGTCTACAGTAATTATGTTATTTTTGTAAATCTCGAAATACTCACCGTGAAGATATCGTGTAAGATTTTATTCAATAAAAATTATAACTTCACAATATTACAAAGATAAACATTGAATTTAAAAAGTTAGCGCATCCACTAACTTATTCTACGAAGTTGGAAAAAAATAAAACTTTGCAAACACCCCGTGAAGTTGAGATGAATACTGAAAGAAGTGAATCGGCAGATCTGTCGTTATGGGTGCGAGGGAGACAAACCTACTATGTCTATATTTTGTATTGAGTAATCATTGTGGAAGCGCTTTTACACACCGTGACACGGTATCGATACGTCGACGACATGTCGTACATTACATGTATTTCTCAGTCTATTATTTTGTTACGTATTTGTATGATATTACGAGGGTCGTCTTAAACCATATAAATTACAACAGATTACAAATGTAATGCCATCTCATGTAGTATATGTTGCATCAACGTGATAGCGCAGAGAGCTGTATGTCCATAATTGATTTAATTCATAATGAAACAATAGATACTTAGTCAAGCAAGAGTTATATACAAAATAAAAACAGTTTAATTGCTTTTCATGCAAACGCGCAAAGATAATACTTCAAATTGTTTCTGATGTCATATTCATTCATTCAAAATTATAATATTCGTATGGTCATGGGCCTAGCCATTCAGGAATATAAATTAAAATGTGTAGATATTCTCAGAGCGATAAAAGACTTTCGTTTGAATATTAATATACGAACGTGTTTATGTTGACTTCAATAATAGAAATAAGTTTTTTAACAAACGTCATGTCGGAATTTTGACGTAGTTTGTTACGTTTGTGTGTTTGTTGGTTGTGTTCCGCAGGGATGGACTCAAGCCGAAAACTGTAGATAGTATATCATAGATTTCAAAAAAACACACTTTGATTTATGAATTGGTATTTTTTATTACATTGATACTAGTACGTAAAAACTTTGGATAACATAATAATCAGGACGGAGCATCTCATATTTCGAAACGATCGAAAACGTGAGCAAAAAGTCAAATTCAGTTATTAGACAAACCATCAGCAAGTTGCGCCAAAAGAGATAACGCAAACGTAAATCGCATAAAGTAGCAACTGAAAGTTATACTTTGATTACAACTATGATGACTTCATATCTGGTACAACTAAATGCGGTCACAGAAGATACCATGGTTCTAATCAGTGTATAGCTGTCGTTCTTACTTTATGTGATCTGGGGGCACGGCCGTGCCCCCACCAAGTCGAGCGAAAAAGCGTCACGGCCGTACCATCCTTTTCTCGAAGCAATTCAGACCATTTTCGACCCCCTGTAACTTCGTTGTGGATAAAACTAGAAGACTGAAATTTTCAGTAACCATGCAGGCATATTATATAAGCATATTTTCAAATTTCATTCAATTGGAACCAGTATTTTTAAGAAATTATAACGGGTCAAATTTCTTCATTTTGTCACTCACTCACTCACCGATCATCAAAATTCTAAGGCACTTCTAGCAGACCTAGAAGCTTCAAATTTGGAATATAAGTAGTGTTTGGTGTACGAATCAAGGAAAAACTAAAAAATCTAGAAAAGACCGCAAAAAAAAATTAAGCCCATACAGCCAAGTCTTCAGTTAAATTTTTCAATATTGGCTTTATTCGTAACGATGTTTTATTACGGCAGTAATTATTATATTGCGTGCGAAGCCGCGGGTTTAAGCTAGTCCCATATAAATATAGGCGCATGGTAGTGCCCCTGCCAAATCGAGTAAAAAATGGGTATTCCCGTCATGAAAACACGTGTATTAAATTATTTATTAATGCAAAAAACGTACCTACGTGCGTATTCGTACTTATTACGAGTGCGTAAGGTTGTATAATATATCTTAGAAAAACTATATACATATAGATATACATATATACAATAAGTAGAAGGTACCGAAAAGGAAAAAAATAGAACTGTCTACAAAATACAAAAAGAAATGAGATCCCATCAAAAACAATACTTGTCAAAAAAACCAAGTCTCGCAACTCAGTTGTTCTGCGGTAAAAAGTTGTGAGATCCATGTAATACCAAGTCGGTTATTAATTTATTCGGTTATAAATATATTGAGACTTGGCCATCGCACTAAATAATTGAATTTACATGTGTTTTCAGGCGATTGAATTTACACGTGTTTTCAGGCGATGGCCAAGTCTCAATATATTTATAACCGAATAAATTAATAACCGACTTGGTATTACATGGATCTCACAACTTTTTACCGCAGAACAACTGAGTTGCGAGACTTGGTTTTTTTGACAAGTATTGTTTTTGATGGGATATACGTTTACGTTATCTCCTTTGGTGCAACTCGCTACACATGTTGTTACCAATTTATTAAATGCAATTTTATTAATTACATATGAAATGTAATTTTTTAATCTTTATTTTCTTTTCCAGTACGAATTTTACATGTGGGTCACATAAAATTTTACTTCACAGAACATATTTCAAAATACCCACTGATGTAGATATATTTGATCTACAGCTAATATGTTTTCCCTCACATTTTTGTCACAACGCGGCATTTCTATGGACACCCATGGTTCAAACAAATATTATAATATGTTTATCGGATTAATTTCCGCGTGTATGTCGCGGTGGCTATCATTGTTATAGTATGAAATTAATTTATTATGTGTTTTTTAGAACTGGTACAAAATATAAACTAACAGCAGTTTCGGGTTTCAGTCCGCATTTACGGATAACTGTTTTGTACAAGACTTTATGTATTGACTACATGCGATATAGTAAGTTGTAGTTGTACCCATAAGTTGTCAATATTATCTAGACAGTTTACGTAAATATACACAACAAAATCTTTTTCCTATCGGCGAAGAATCGTCACGTGTAAAAGTGACTTACAATGAGAGTTTGCATTCAATAGTAACGACCACTTGTTGAATGAAAATCTCTTCGTGTATTTTCGTACGTTCCCGTCAAGTGCTCGTAAAAGTTGCGCTACGCTTTGATTGGTAAAGTTTTACTTAAGTTTTATGATTATTTTTTGCTTGTTTAATATAGTCAGTAAATTTCTGAAGTCGATTATCACAATCGATCATTTTAACGCTTATTAAATAATATACTCTAAATTAAAAAATATTAAAAAGAAAAACTAAAAATACAAATTAGTTCTTTTTTTTATTTTTCTTAAAGGATACAACAGTTACCAAAACTTGTTGACGTATTGAGTTTTTTTAGGAAGTCTAGAAACAGGTCATATTAGTATTAAAAAAATTGTTAACAAAATATTGTGTTAACAGTGTTTCAAATAGGACGCAGGAAAAATATTTTTTATTTTTGTATGTTAGGTATATGAAATGGTATACATAACACGATAGTATAGGACTGTAGGACTATCTTGAAATCTACAGATTTTCGTTTCACGTTTATTTGAGAACGAAAAATGTATATATAGCTTTCATAGCATTTCATTAAAAATATTTTATTGAATACAGTGCGTCTGCTCAAATGGTTTGCGCGCTTTATAGAGCTGCCGCCGACTCACGCCAAAAGCGGTGGCAGGTGCTACAAACAATCGGCCCGCGCTGTACACCTGCAGTGTATGTTGGTGCGTCGCGCTTTTACAATAAACACACAAAGCGATTCAGAGGATTCGGATGATTAATATTTAAATATGTAATATATATAAAGTACGTCATGTAAAAATAAAAAAAAATTGGTACTAAATGATGTATTTATTTTTACGACTACATAGTTTCCAAAATACCCTTTGGGTGTACTGCACACCATTTGAGCGGACACACTATACCCCTAATTAACATTTTGGTATTATAACGGGTTACTGCCAACTAACCAATATTAGTCTCGTTTAGCTCAAAAAAGGTGTTTAAACCCTCTATAAAGAGCAGTAATAATAGAAGTTAAATTAGAAGTAAAACGGTATAGATTTAAACCTAAAAATATACATATTCGTTTTACTTTATTTTTCTGCGTTTGAAAATAAATGCCTTTTGATATAAGTTTAAGTTAGACACTTTCATCCATTGTTAAGTAAGTGTCGTGATAGCCCAGAGCGCAACGAACCTGTCTCAAATTTATAAGGCCCCATTGGGCCATGGTTCGAATCCGTGTACCAATGAGTTTTTCTGACTTAAGTACACAATATCACTGACACCGTGCTTCGGAGGGCACGTTAAGCAGTCGGTCCCGGACTCTGTCAATAGATGGCGGTTGTTACAGTTCCTAACCCGCAGTGGAGCAGCGTGGTGGACTTAAGCTCCAAGCCCCCTCTTCACCCTGGGGGAGGCCTAAGCCCCTGCAGTGGGGTAAAAAATGGGTTGATGATGATGATGATCCATTGTTAGGTTTTCAAATGTATGACATTGCCAGTTCTTTAGAAAATTACTATTTGAACTATTCGTAGGCTCATAGTCCGCTGTTGATAGATAAATTAAATAATATGCTAACCAGCGGTTCTTACCAAATACTTAAATTTGACTTGTTTACATTACATTGTTGAAAATGTATGCGCACATAAAACATAACCCTAACTCTGTCGGATAAACCATCAGCTCACCGTGCCCCACTGCAGGGACTTAAGGTCTCACTTTGGAATGAGGGTGTTTGGAGTTTAATCCACCACGCTGCTTCAGTGCGGGTTGGGGGTTTTTAACGACTGCTATTTGGTGACGGCAACGGGAATCGACGGCTTGACGTGCTCTCCGAGGCACGGTATGTCAGTTATATACTTAGGTCAGAAAAAACTCATTGGTCCATGCCATTTTCTGGGATTCGAACCACGACCTTCTAAACAAAAGGTGGGCTTGCCACCACTCACCTATCACGACAACATACACGAAGGGAGACATTGTTTGTTGGTCTGTGTTGGTTTAAACAAAATTATCTCAAAACTTTCCGTTTCCTTGGAGGCTACCTGCAACAAAATAAACTGTTGTATTATATTCATGTAATATAATAAGTGTTTAACGGCTTACTTCGTTCATATAGACGACACCCACCTACGGCAGACATCTGCTTTTAGTGGCGGTCACCAGTACGGTCTATATATAGCCGCGGTCGGCTTGTCCATTTGAAGCACTATCGATCCCGTACCCCTTCTCGTCCCCGTTTCCCAGCCCGAGCGTTGACCTGAACTGCGACGATCCCCTAATTTATTAATTACTACCAGGCGAAGATGAACGGATGGAAGTGGCAAAGGTACTGCCAAAGGTAGCTTCTAAATATCAGACAATCTGTATAGATCTTTAATATCTATGGCATTGTTTAAAAGTAATATTTTGACCCAATTTTCGCAGCGTGTGAGAACTGTTGGATACATATGGGCGGTTGTTCAAGCTTAGACGTTGTTTCTGACGGACTCAAATTTTCTGTCGAATTGTCGGGAAAATATAACGTTTTGATTGTCCAATATGTAGGCAGCTTTATCATGTAATTAAAACCAGGCATAGAGCCAAATCAATATAAGGTCTGCACCGAGGTTCTATATACCACAGAGAATAGAATAGGTTAGAAGTGCAATGTGACAATATTTATTCGGAGACAAGGGTCCCAAAAATACTTACACATAGAAAATAAGTAAACGCATACTTAGTTTTGTATCAGATTTGTCTTATTTTAGGAACTGGTTGAGTCATCCATCCCTTTCTTTTACTTCTTTGATATGATTTCATGTCGCATTTTAGAGTTTCAGCGTATTTGCCTACATACCAACTTTAATAAGTTCCCTGTCCCAGTCTTATTTTCATTTGTATAGTTTACGTTCACTGTTTTTTTTTCTTTTCAGTTTTTAATTATTAATTTTAATGAAATACACACAAATCTCCTAGGTTTTCTTTTTACCTATAAAACTGATGATCCATCTCCCAAGTCCAGTATTCAATATACCCCTCGAACACGACGTTTATATAATAAGATAACTTGTGATACATGAGCGTAGTAAAAAATGTCTTATGTATCAAAAATGATACAGGCAGACAGGACAGGAAAGCTGCTCTAATGCTCAGTTGTGTATACCTTTATTTATATATAACTTTAGACTTAAAACCCTTCTTTTGGGTTGAGTTGGCCGCACACTCAAAATCATGAAGCGCAGTGGCAGGAGTGGCGGGTCGTCCTGTTCCCTCAAAAATGGTTGAGCAGAATGATGGCTTCTTCTTCTCGCCGTGTCTGTGAACAGGCGCTGCGTGGGGGGATTAGGCCAGCTCGGGTGTTGCTTAGTGTCATACATTTATAAGATAGAGGAAAAAAAAAATTTATTTAATTTAAAAAAAAAAATTAAAAAAAAACTTAATATACATGTATATATATATGGATAGAAAATAGGATATAAATAGGGCAAACTCACTGACGCAGGAGAACATTGCAAACGCGGCGCATGTGCTAAATTTGTTCCAATCATTTAATAATAATAACTCATATAAGAACATGGACTTCGAGTCTATGGTAGCTGAAGTTAAAAAAAAACACTTCTTTTACAAATGCGAAATGTACCTATATTGTGCTCATGGATATCCTCTTTTTGTTTCAGGATAACTTAACTCCGGAACCCAACGATATGACCGACGATGAAAACTATTCCAGTGAGTAAAAAAAATAAATATCCAATTAAATAAAATCTACGCACCTTATATGACAAACTTATGACATATTTGAAATTAAATTAAAATTGAAAATTATTTCGACATAAATTATTTTACGAAAATGTCGTATCTCAAGTCACATAATGTGCATAGGTTGACAAAAAATATGTAAAGCCACTTGCATCAAATCAAGCGAAAACTATTCCAATCTCTTCCAAATTATTTATACAATCAATGAAATTGGCTATAAACGTTTATGAATATCAATACTGATTGGCAACTGTGATCTGGTGCAGGTCAGGCCCTCGCGAAAGATGCTGAGAAGTTGAAAATGATGTTGCTGGCGTGGAATTATCACAGCCAGACCCAAGGTAATTAATAAGTACACTATATGTATTGTAGAAAATCCATTATCATAAACACACCAATGCATATTGCACTGAATATTGCTTGAACATATGCAGGGAGGTTTTTTTATCACCAATTTTTTTTACGCATCATATAGGCATCCAAACACTCTCATTAAAATACAATTGGTAGGTAAAATTGAAACAATAAAAAACGTTGCTCATATAGCGTGGTCACTAAGTAAAACATAAATACTATGTACGAGAAAGGGTGATTGCAGGTGTGCCACCTGTATAAGGGCAGGTTGGACCATAGCTGAACAGCGCGTTGCAATGTCGTCTCGTAAACGGCCGAAAAGTTTATTTTATAGCAACGTGAAGTCGTCACGTCATGTCGTTACTTAATTGTGACAACATAACCTTGTACGGACGTTTCATATTAAATTATCATCAGTGTAGATTTGTTCTTTTATTGTGTAGTATAATTTTATTCCCAAAGAACCGGTCAAATGTGAACTTGGTTCACATTCCATGTGCCGGCCCATATAATAGCCAATGTGGCGGAACTAGTTTCACAGCTTTATTAGCGCCCTTAGAGTTTTTAACCGACACCCATATCTGCTTTCATAATAACTATTTGCGATTACATACAAAAGTGAAATTTTGGACTTCCACAATCCTAGCCTTTTCTCAAATCCTATGAATTTTTCAGGAAAATGAGTAGATTGTTCAGATAAGCAATAAATCTATATTAAGATTTTTTATATAGTTTTCAAATATATGTAGGTTTTTGTAATTTGTTTCAAGTTTGAAATGAAATATTTACTGTAGTAAACTCAAATAGAATATCATAAAAATTTATTTAATGAAAAAAATAATTTTAAAGCATCCAGGATGCTCTAAAATCAAATCTTTACTTAAGTTTATATATGGAACGGTTGCGGACAGTTATCTTACATATTTTGACACCAATTTTATCGAATTCGTTACAGTATTATCCAGAGATATCTGCCAATGGTTGACAGCCCGACAGACAGACCAGAGTAATCCCCGAAAGATTCCTTTTTTTGCAAATTCTCGGCGGGATCCTTAAAACAAAGTATAATAATTAAAAACGTTAATGTAATAATAATAAACATTCAATTATAATTTAAGAAACATATATATTGTATACCCGAACCACATAACCACACCACAAGGTCACACGCATGCTTGCCAGTTGAGACTCGGAAAAAAACTGGACACATAATGAAAAAATGGGAAAAAAAACACATATTGTTTTTATTGTTTATATTTAGAATGTAGTGTAGGTGCCTAAGACATAACTTTTAAATTTTTTTTTGTGTTGTACATTATTTTTAAATCGAGTGCAACTATGTTTTCAATGTTAAAAAATATGCACAGTTCGCTTTTAATAATTTCTAAATCTAAACGATTTTTTTCGTCTATCCAAATGTAAGCCATAAAACAAAAATTCATTCGAATTTAGTATTGGCGAATATTACTTTGTGAAAACATATCCACAATATGAAGACTGATAAAATAATCGAAAAATTTAAAAATCTCTTCTTTATTTAGAAATTAATACCTGCTATCCAAAAAGCTGTGACGAATTATGGTCAATTTCAATTCTATTTATTTGTATTGTGTGCCGTTAAAATTCCAGGGAAAACTTCATTAGACGAAAGTATTTTTTTCTATTTAAAAATTTCTTTTTTCTTTTTTTTAATTCTGGTATTTAGTTTATGTTAACGAAAATAATTATCTTGTGTGTATAATCAACCATTTAACAATTTATTATTCATTATTAGTATGTACCTAATTAAAGAATTATTTTATTAAAGCGGATTTAATGGTTAGAAAAGAAGTCCGTTACTTTATAGCTGCAGGCCATAGTACCAAGACAACATAGGTCTACTAAAATAATTTATACCTACTAGTTAAGCGGAGGGGCATAAGTTGACATTTAAAGTCTGCGAATGCACCGGTCCCCCTGTCACTGCCCCCTCATTAATTTCTACTGCCTTAGTAACTACGCATGCATTGAATTTTAATTTTTTTCATACTTTGATGGATATAACTTGTGTGACGCTAAAAGCGCGAAGCGTTAATAGCGCGCGAAAAACTAAAATAAAAACGATGGTACCCAAATAACTTAGATTGCATAATTATCAAGATGGTGGTTCTCTTACTACGAAACGGTCGAAAAAGTGAGCAAAATGTCATACTCAGTGATGGGACAGACTTATTATTGTTTTAAACGAATATTTTGTTCAATTAATTTAATTTATTTATTTAAATGTAATTTCAGAATCTTTATTTTTAGTACGAATTTCACATGTGGGTCACACGGAATTCTACTTCACAGTGAATATTGGAAAACATTAAGTAGTGTATATTTACGGCGTATATTTTTTCCTCACATTTTTGTTGCCACACTTCGGTATCTCTGTACATCCATGCCAAGTAATTAATTAGGCTTTTCAGATTAATCAAATATCTCCTGCAATAGATTTTTAAATTAATCATATTCATGCACATCAACCCCTTAGATATAGATCTATTCAAATTCACCTCAAAATCAAAACAAAAAAAAAATCAATGTAAGATGACACACACTTTTTGAAAATCGGTATGAGTTGACTAGGTACCGGTTCGAAAAACTAATAGGAGAAGAACCGGGAAGTATTTCCTCCCTGGTCATTTTATTTTTAGATATAATATTGCGTCCTTTTTAAATTTAAAATGTCAAATAGGACATTTTAATTTATAATTATGTAAATAATTTTTTTTTAAATTGCTCACATTTATGATATATTTAGAAAACTCTGTCATATAAAATAATAATGAAAAAAATTACCCTATCATCGGCATTACACGTTAGTGTGGCCCACAGACAAGTCAACCTTATAGACCACGCTTTGACAGGGAGTAGCATTCGCCAAGGCTATGTAGTGACACTACATAACTACGTCTCTTGTGAGCGGTCAGTTGGAAGCACGCCGAAAGCCATTAAATTGTCAATTTTGAACGAGCCAATGAAAACTAGCCGACCTCTCCCCGCACCCCGCCACTTTTTGGCGATTTCGTTTTCGTACTGACGTTTATTAAAGCGTGGTCTATAGGTTGACTGGTCTGTGGTGTGGCCCGACCTTCACGTTCATCACGTGAAACGCTAAAAGGCACGTTTTCCCGCCAGTCAGCTCTTTCGAATTTTGTCATGGCGTCGTCCCAACATAACTTTACACGTAATCGTATATTTTATCTGATTACAGTCCGCAACGGAGAGGTATCAGAGAGTGGCGGAGAAAGCATGGCCGAATTATGGGCGTCATACCACAGCGCTTTGGGTTTGGGCTCGAAACCCCCCAAAGCGCCAACACCGCTCACCACCGGACCGACGGTGAGTTTTAAGGTTGAATCGAGTTTTTATCACTATTTATAATTAAGGTATTTCAATGATGAAAATACGAAGGATTATTTCTACGGAGTTTTTCATTGGTTTAAAATATGTTTTTATTTGTATTGACTTTTTTTTACAAATTGTTAATAATTGAGAGTGAAAAGGGAATTTTGACTTTTTTAATTAGATTTATTTTAACTGATATTTCGTCAAATGTCAAATGTATTTTATGATTTATTTTAAATTGTTTGTGTGATTTTGTATGATTATTATTGTAATCTGTTTGTTTGAATAATATTGTGATGTACCTATATGACATTAATAAAAGCTCTATAACATGGTCTAAATAGAATAAATTGAAATTGAAGAAAATTAAAAGATCTGTCTGTGAAACTCTAAAAATAAGACTACTAGACAACTGATATATATACTTAAATTTTTTTAATAATATATACATATATAGATATTTTACATATAGACATGTGCAAAAAAAAACATGTTCATAGACACAAATATTTGTCCGGGACGGAAATCGAAACCGCGACCTTTGGTTTTGTAGTTACGGTCTCGAACCACTCGATCAGTCGGTGACCAATTCATTGATAACAATACCCAACAAAATCTTTCATGTATGGACATCACATCCCATATTGTTTACATTAGTATAGATAATATACTATATATATATAGTCATCATCATCATCATCATCAGCCCATTTTACCCCACTGCAGGGGCTTAGGCCTCCCCCAGGGTGAGGAGGGGGGCTTGGAGCTTAAGTCCACCACGCTGCTCCACTGCGGGTTGGGAACTGTAACGACCGCCATCTATTGACAGCGTCCGGGACCGACTGCTTAACGTGCCCTCCGAAGCACGGTGTCAGTGATATTGTGTACTTAAGTCAGAAAAACTCATTGGTACACGCCCGGATTCGAACCATAGACCTATGGGGCCATATAAATTTGAGACAGGTTCGTTGCGCTCTGGGCTATCACGACATATATAATACTTGCTTACTGTGGGAGTAGATGGCGCTGTGTGAGAGGTTCATATATTATTATTATTATACTGTACTTTTTTACGTTGAATCAGAGTCCATTACATCCAAGTTCGGTCGTGTCGGGAGTCGAACCGGCATCAACTCACGACGAAACTTCGTCGTCCGACCGTACCGGCAAAGATGACGACGACGGCGCAGCATCGGACGACGACAGCGACGACCGTGTCGACACTGCGCACCATGACCCTGAAAGACTTAAAGCCTTTAACGTGAGTGATGGAAACTTAGTAACACTAGTAGACAATCAGCTCTAGGATAGTAATTAAATGTAATTCCTGAATTTTACTGCAACAAATACATTTACTGTGTTAGTTTAGGTCGTTATTAAATGCTATTTCTAGCCTGCTGGCATAGTTTTCAAGCACAGACAAGTCAACCTTATAGACCACGCTTTGACAGGGAGTAGCATTCGCCAAGGCTATGTAGTGACACTACATAACTACGTCACTAGTGAGCCGTCAGTTGGAAGCACGTCGGAAGCCATTAAATTGTCAATTTTGAACGAGCCAATGAAAACTAGCCGACCTCTCCCCGCACCCCGCCACTTTTTGGCGATTTCGTTTTCGTACTGACGTTTATTAAAGCGTGGTCTATAGGTTGACTGGTCTGTGTTTTCAAGATTTCAATTTTCATATTTCAAATCACTTTTCCAAATTCTCACTAAGTAACTGCCCATTACTGCTCTAATATGCCCACCACCTGCACGTGCCCTAAACTCAGTAGCACCGACAATGTGAAATACCTAGGTGTCATAATGATAAGCATCTGAACTTTAAAGCACACGTTGAAGCCCTTACATAACGAGTTAGAAAATTAATTTTTGTTTAAAAAAAATTAACACACGTGGCCATGTACCTAAATTTTATCATTATTTTTATACTGTTTAACATCATGGGGCGGAACAAATAATACTACAATGCTTAGTTTAGAAATAGCACAACGAGCTGTTCCGAAATTCAGCACTTTCAGATCAATAGACTTCTCAATAGCAAAGCTCGTTGCTAAATGCGATATCTTCTCTGTACGCCAAGTATTTATTTTACTAACTGTTGTTAGAAAGCACTCACTAACTCCCTATAACCTTGCCTTCCAAACCAGCAAAAGACGGGCAGATATCGTTCACCCCACTGAATCGTTCAGAGCACACTCGCAAACTCTTTTGTTATCTGGGTAGTTTTCTTTACAATAGAATAAACTTACATTTACATGTTTACCCTATGAATAAAGTCGCATGTAAAAAAACCACATAAGAATGGCTGAAGGGGAAAACTTATGATGACACAGAAAATTTATTATTAGTAATCTCATAATTAAGTCCAAAGTAGAAAAAATGCTGAATAGTTCAATAATGTATTTATAGCTTTTAAATTCTTAATGGTAAGTATTAATTAAGTTGGTCATTGTCATTTTGTGTAAACATTTTATTTGAATCACCATCATCATCATCAGCCCATTTTTACCCCACTGCAGGGGCTTGGGCCTCCCCCAGGGCGAGGAGGGGGGCTTGGAGCTTAAGTCCACCACGCTGCTCCACTGCGGGTTGGGAACTGTAACGACCGCCATCTATTGACAGCGTCCGGGACCGACTGCTTAACGTGCCCTCCGAAGCACGGTGTCAGTGATATTGTGTACTTAAGTCAGATAAACTCATTAGTACACGCCCGGATTCGAACCATGGCCCTGTGGGGCCTTATAAATTTAAGACAGGTTCGTTGTGCTCTGGGGTATCACGACATTTTATTTGAATAAGCGCTAATCACTTTATATGAATTGGTACCGAAGATACAGGGAAACTATTTCGCTTAGTTTAGGTATTTCATAGTAAATACACAACACTAGCCCTTAGTAAAATGGACAAACTTTTATGCAGAAATAAATTTATCTTATATTAACACAGATTTTTGTACAAAACATAAGCCTTTTTTTTTTTGTCAATCAGAGCTATTCCACTTTCGTTAACTTCTAACTGTTCTGCTACTGTAAATTGTAGTATAATGATCATAAAAGTTCCTGCTGTCGAATTTCTTTGCTCTATGGTAATAATGAATATTCTTTACTTTGCCATACCATTTATTTATATACGGAAATCATCAAAATTAGTTCTCGCGTTTCGAGAGATGTTCAATATAAATTTATATTGAGATATTTCCTCAGAGAAGAAAAGGACTTAGCCCTGGCAGGTTGTTGCTGACGTATCTATCACTGAAAATTATTTAAAAATAACAAATTTTTTGGCAAAGCGTGTAGGCGAAGATAATAATTAAAAAAAAAAAACGTAGGTTCGCGCAATAAGTAAATTTCTTTGCTTGAAAAATTTTACTACTGAACTAGTCAATTAAGACTTACGAGATACTTTAAGGGTTAATGCTTCTTAATGTTCTATGGATGTAGGATGGTGTATTAAATTTAAAGGTAGAAGAACTTCAACTAAAAATGACCTGCGCTTGGTACGCCCTACAACAGCACTGATATTGAATTAATACAAAGTTGAAATTTTTAAATGTTCAAGTTATATTTTTCTTCCACGAAGACAACGTTTCGGTGCACAAGTCCAGAGTTGCAATGCCTATCATTGAAGAAGCTGTCTTTGTGATCATGGTACTGTGTACCGATTCACTGATCTATGCCCCTCGTGAACTTTACCTGATTCCAAAATTAAAGGAAATTCAAGTTTGAAAGCTCAATAATTTAAATATGTTGATCCAGTAGTCGTTCCATCGAAAGATTTTTTAGGTGATCATAACAAAAGAGTTTTTTATAAAGGGTAACTAAAGTTTGGAAGAAATGTATTTAATAAGAATAGAAGTATTGTAATATACTTATTTTTTTTAAATAAGATTAAATTCCAATCAAATCAAATATCTTTATTTCGTAGTTATGTAACATAATCTTGAAATACGTCATAAGAGTGAATTTTATTACTTTCTGGAAAAACGTAATCACAGAGGTGCAGTCAAAAAATGCTGGTTCCTCTCAGAAGAATAAGCTAGAAACTGCGGGACGCTTTTTTTTAACAACATTATGAACAGTTTTTTAACAATAAGTGCTTAAAATAAAAATTAATGAAACAAACTGATATGCGAGCGGCTTACACCCATGGATTTTTATTATCTAAGTAGTCCGATACTTTATAATAAGCATTTGCATAAAGCTTTCGTTTTATTGTAATTTTAAACTTGTGAAGGGGTAGATCTTTAATGTCAACTGGGATCTTATTGTAAAAGCGTATACATTGCCTTTTAAAAGATTTTGTGATTTTATTGAGGCGGCTGACATGATTAACAAGTTTATCTTTGTTTGTTGTATTAACATTATGCCGATCACTATTTTTTTTAAATAATGTAATATTTTTTTACGTACATTATGTTTTCAAATATATATTGAGACGGCAATGTCATTATATTTATTGACTGGAAGCCCTCTTCTGCGTTTACCGTCTAACAACTCGTACTCTAGCTAGCTGGTGCAAGATGCCCAGTTTCAGTCCGCGGGGTCCTCGCGCGCCGGACTTCACCCCCGCGATATTTCTTTTGACATTTTCTGTACTATGAAGTGACATTTGTGACTATTAAAACGGAACGCTGCTGTCGAATTTATTTATTCTATGGCCGCAATACAGTTTTTAACTAGTGCGGAAAGTTATCATTGCCTACCAGTTACATTGAAACAATAATATACGACAGTGATTGTATTTTAGTAACTTAATTGTAATTTAGTAACTTACAAACAATATGTTATAGTACCATTGCATTGTTATAATGCCAAATAAAGTTTCTATTCCTTAAACTTTTCTCTAAGTGATACCCTAGGTCTTAGTTTATAAATTGCTCGAACAGCTCGCTTCTGCAACACGAAGATTGTATTAACATTGGCAGCGTGTCCCCAAAGCAGAATGCCATAAGTCATTAAACTATGGAACCAACTGAAATACACCAATCTCGCGGTTTCTATGTCCGAAAGGAAGCGAATCCTTTTTACAGCATAAGCTGCTGAACCGAGCTTTTTCGCCAAGTTAGTGATTATTTTTAAATTACATTTTAGCCATTAATTTTTTAAATTGTTTGATTGTTGAGCTATCGCATTATAAATGTATGAGCGAAAAATTATTACCTTGCCATTGGCGCATACACAAAAAAATACACTTTAAAAAATGGACGATTCGTTTTATCCTTGAGTATATATTTAACCTACTTAAACCTAAGATATTGAAAAATAAAAGCAACGTTTAATAGAAATTTTTATTTTTTTATTTTTTCTTAATTCTTACTTCTTACTCCTTTTCTGTTCTTCTTCTTACTTCTTTTTTGAAAACTCCTCGTACTTCAATTAAGCAAATAGACAAAAGTTTTGAGAACAGTAAATGTCCCTACATATCTTCCATTTTATAGCTCTGTTACGTTTTAATAGTAAGTACCTATAGATATAGATAGTACTTTTTCTTTTCCAGATGTTCGTTCGTCTATTCGTCGACGAAAACTTAGATAGGATAGTGCCAATCTCTAAGCAGCCAAAGGAGAAGATACAAGCCATCATCGATTCCTGTACGAGACAGTTTCCGGAATTTGCGGAACGCGCCCGAAAGAGGATCCGGACATATTTGAAGAGCTGTAGAAGGAACAAGAAGGTGCGGGGGGACGCACCGACGTCCGCCAGCGGTACGAGCACGCCCGCCGGCACCGCTTGGGACGCCGCGGTGAGGGTTCGATCTCTAACATTTTATGTTTATCAATACAACAATGCTTAAATATCAAAACACACTCCATACCGATTTAAGAAAATATTCCTGGAATTCTACGCTATACACGCATATATAAAATATTAGGTATGTACCTGCTACAATTTCAAACAATCATATCCAACTACATTCTATTTCTTAAATCCACACCAAAAAAACTGTTTTTTGTACCAAGAAAATATTAATTCATTTATATCGAAGAGGATTCTCTCAACATAAATAATTATATTGTTGTTGCAAGTAAAATCAAATCAAATATCTTTATTTCGTGCTTATGTAACATAATCCTGAAATACGTCACGAGAGTGAATTTATTACTTTGTGGAAGAACGTCACCACAAAGGCGCATTCAAAAATGCTGGTTCCTCTCAGAAGAATACGCAAGAAACTGAGGGACGCTCTTTTCAACACAATTACGCATAATTGTTTTAACAATAAGTGTTTAACGATTAATATTATTGAAACAAACTGATAGGCGAGCAGCTTACACCCATGAATTTGTTGTTCGTCTAATAAATATTTCCTTATTTTGAGAAAATGTTCCATTCGGTATATTTACGTGAAACAATATTTTCTTGGTTCAAGAAATACTTTTTTCTGTGAAGTCTCCATTTTGTCCGTGTCCGACGTCTGAAAGTATAAACCAACACACTTTCGCATTTCTTATATCAGTACATTTAGAATTTGTAATTTAATTGTCCGAAGAGCAAAGAAAACATAATTAAATGCTACGTCCGGAAACATGATGACGGCCAAAAATTATAACAAAAGCATAATAGACCGTCGCCCGAGCCCGTGTTTAGGGTTCGTATCTTTTTATGTATCGTATCGATTAATGTCATAATACGACAAATTTCAAAAGCTTTCTTATCATCAAACGTTCCCGTCTTTCTGTCCGTTTCCCATCTCAAAAACGCCGTCTGAAGTAGAAAAAAAATATAATAATAAACGCGTCGGGTTTCCATTGCACTTCTAATTGTCAGTGGTGTATGAAACCTATAAACATGATATGTACGTATAAGACGGTTTGGAGGAAGTTAAACTGTAGCTGTAGTCAGAACCACAAAATTACGAATTGACTAGAAGCCCTCTTCCAAGCTTACCGTCTAACCACTCGTACTCTAGCTAGCTGGTGTGTACCCGTTGCGAGATGGCGAGTTTCAGTCCGAGTTTAGGTCCCCACGTGCCTGCCTTCACCCCTACAGAATTGTGTTTGACATGTTCGATATGGTGAAGTAATATTTCTGACTTTATTAAAACCAAACGCTGCTGTCAAATTTATTTAACCTATTAACTTGTCATCAATCATTGTCAATAAATTGTTTCTTTCAATTAAATGGCTCGTGACTTTCAATCTGACCCAAATGGGTTAATGTGTAGTACCTGGGGTAGTACCTACTCTATAGTAAAAAAAAGACGATATGAAAGTAACAATTTTTGAAGGGAATGGTTCGATTTCGCGTTTTCATTCGCGTTGTAATAGTCAGCAAGTAATAATAATAAAAGCGTTTATTAGAACATATAAAGTATAATAAAATATACTATGTAGCAAATACTTAAATCGATTCGTTATAATAGATTCTGGCTCAGCATGTATGTTCTAGCCTCTTGAAGCAAAAATTATCTGGTTTTCAGCCAGGACCTTAGATGATTATCGTAAGCGGCCGCCTCATAAACATAAATCACACTTCTGTATGTGTAACAATCAAGAACAAGAGTGATGTGTGAAGAGTGATAGAAAGCACACAAACGCAGAGCACTCAAAAGCAGCACAATTAACTTGTCAAAATCTGTAATTAGTTACTTGCTATTATTTACTACATAAGGTTGTCAACTGATGGTTTCCCTAATAAATAATTTTAAAAATAAAATAATAATAATGAGAGCTATCTAAATAAATAAAAACAAGTACATATAGTTAACCTAGAAAGTCCTGCGTAATTTGTTGCAGCTAGGGTTTTAAATTTTGAACTTGAAATCGAGTCGATAAATAATTTCACAATGTTTTAGTTTTTATCGTTGACGATATATTTTTTATAGCGTTACTTCCTAAATCTCGTTAAACGGAGTAGAAGGGACATATTTGACGACAGGAAAGCTTTACAAATCTGCCGTATTATGCCATTAAACGAGACACTATAAATGAGAAAAACGACCTTGGCCAACGGTCTATATAGGTCGAACCTAGCGAAAAAAAATTAAAACTAGAGGACATGACAGAAGATAATAGTAATATTATACCTACCCATGATTCATTGATTAATATACGTTTCTATCTTATTTATGCGCTGGTGTTTTACACGTAACCTGATATCGGTGTAACTTTGCACCAGCAGGTGCGCCCCACCCCGGCGCATCTCACGTCGGTGCAGGCGGAACACATCTTGGCACAGGCGTGTGAGAATGAGAGCTTGAATGCTAAGCGCATGCGGCTGGGCCTGGACCCGGTCAGTCAACCTATGCCTACTGTACCTACTCCTATGGTAAGTTTATGGCATTTCATGTGATCCTGGCACATTTATTTTCGGAGTAATCTGTTATTACCATATTTAATTTAGATTCATTTTAGATTTTTGTTTTCATTTCATTAATACATTCATTCTAACGGTATCATCTTAAATTCACAAAAAATGGATCAAAGAGGAGAGAAAATTGTTCATTGATCCATCGTTGAATCTTGGACATGGAGCCAACTTGCCGCAGCATCTTCGCGGACTACTTAATCAGTAAACTTTTATGTAGGAAAAACTGTAAGCTATCACTAGTGGTAAACTTGCTTGGTTGACTTCCATTCTTTAATTCCAGGTCATAGATACAACAGCATCATCAGCAGTCGCATCATCGTTCCTCAGCTTATACAGCGGTGCAATCAGCAGCCCAGCCCCAACTTCTACGAGCAGCATAACTCCTACAACTCCTGCGGGACACAGCAAGGCCATTCCAGATAGCACGCACCCATCTGCCAGCCCTACACTTGACAACCCCCTTCTCAATAATAACAGTCTGAAGCTTGATAATGCTAATGGGAACGCCGGCAGCAAAACTGCTAGGTATGTGTTCTTAATCCAGTTGTTGAAAAAGTACTAATACAGGATCCGAATTAACAACGACTTTCACCCATCTGTTTCAAATTTTTTTATTATCAAATTTAGTACGTAGAAAATACATCGCGAATGGGTTGGCTAAAAAATTCCTGGCAAGGCTATGGTTGGTTCAAAATGGAAAAAAAAAATTTATTTAACATTGCACACCATGTGTTCAACAAATAAATTTAATACCAATCGAACGTATGAAGCTTACAGAATATGCAAACGTTGGGTTGTCAATTTTTTATCTGGCATAACTACTGGGTTGGCATGGCAGGTATAAACAGGTACATTCATCCTTCGTGTATGTTTTTTATTATTTGTTAATTTTAATTTTTAACTATTCACTAAGTTTATTTCTATTTACTTTCCTGATTCCTAAAGACTTTCCAAAAATTTCAAGATAAGTATATATCGCTATATTTTTATTATTTAATTAATAATTGCCTTGCCAGGATTTTTAGCCAACCCATTCGCGATGTATTTTCTACGTACTAAATTTAATAACAAAAAAGTTTCATCGTTGAAGCAGATGGGTGAAGGTCGTTGTTAATTTGGATCTTAGACTAACCTAAATATGCATGACGATATATTTCTATTCTATGACATAAGTTTTACAGTAGTTATACATGTTCTACGTATTCTATGTAAACATTGGCTAGTGTGCTAGAGCTAACAAAGCTAACAAAGGCTGTAAGCCTTTGTTAACTCCGAAACAATTTAAAGTAGGAAATAGATCCTGTGTATAATTTCAGTTCGTTTATTGCCCATTTTCCTTTGACAGTCCCTGAAAGAACCTGGAAAGAATATAATAAAGTATGTTTTACATACAATCCTGCCCTGACCATTGTTTACATTTGCTGGAATGTAAAATTTATTACGTGGCCAGAGATTTGAAAAACCTGATGCAACAGTAAAAGCTTTTATCGAGCGTTTCGTCTACATCAACTTCAGAGTCGAATTACTGTTTATATGATTCCATTTCATTCCATTCCAACAGCCCTTTTTTATCCCCACTGCAGGGGCTTAAGCCTTCCCACAAGATGAGGAGGCTGGAGCTTAAATTCACCACGCTGCTCCAATGCGGGCTGGCGGACTGTAACGACCACAATCTATCGACAGCAACGGGACCGACTGCTTAACGTGCTCTCCGAGGCACGGAGCCAGTGTTAGTTAATGTACTTAAGTCAGAAAAAAACATGGTACACGCCCGGATTCGAACCACGGCCACATGGCCGTATAGATTTGAAACAGGTTCGCTGTTTTCGGGCTATCACGATACATAGTTTAAATGATTGGTTTTATCAAATGAAAGAGTGCCTAAGTGAAAACGTGGTTCACATACTGGCTTTTCTTTGATACTCCTCACAGGGTCTTCAGAAATGTCAGGATTTATTTTTGAGGGTCCAGACCTAAATATATCGGTAGTCCTATTAGATCTAGCATAAGTAAAAAAATTTGTGACTAAAAACTGTATCCATAGTAATGTAAATTAATTTGTTGTAGTCCCGCGTCATCGCCTGCACCATTGTTCAGGCCGACTTTCCCTACATCATTTGGTACACCGCAGACATTCGGACGGCAAAGGTAAAATTGCATTTTATGTAAGAAAATTAATATTTTGCTGTTGAGAGTCTTTTTGAGTAATTCAAATTATTTTACAAAATTAAATTGATGCATACTTTTTATTACTTTTATGTTTTCTCAAATATTCAAGAAAAGAACTAGGTATTACAAATAATTTAGAAGGCCTTTAAATTTTAAGTAAGTCATATCAAATTATGTAAATACAAATTTTTGTATTTTTCTAGTCAATCGAGCAATGCATCGGCGTCAGTTCTTACCAACACAGCGCTACTTTCCACTCTCACTTCATTGCCACCTACTGGTAATGTATAACACTTCTACATAATATTATTGACAATATGGTTGGATGGATGGATGGATGGATAGATGGATGGATGGATGGATAAAATCGACTAATTTGGGAAATGAGGAAGAATATTTACCAGGATAGATTCCTACCTGTCTGGTCCACTCGATGTTAGTTTTAGTTCATTACCTTAAAAATGTTTCTGGAAAACCTAATTTCCTGTAGTGGAGAGTAGATTGTTAAAAGTTTATCTTACGTAGACTAGCTTTTTTTTATAATTTGAGTCGTGACGTTTACACATAAAATTATTATAATTATAAACTTTTATGTGGCTCCCATACGTTGACAAATACACCGTGTTTGGCTGAACGTTATCCAAAATTATGGAGCGTGCGAAGCTTACCGAACTAAACAGAAAGTTTCAAGTAAGGTGGCACAAACTAACGGTTTTCGAAAAAAAAAAATCACAACACGCACAACCTACATGCTCGGTCACCCTACTATTAATACTATTCCAAAACTACCGCTAATCGTCAATTTGACGACGATTAAGTATCAAAAATTCCTCTAATATTTCAATTCGAAAAATAGTCGGCTATTGACCGTATTAGCTGTTTCACGAGTTTCTCCAATTTCACTATTCGCGAGACAGTTTTGTGGTGTTTTGTTGAGTTTGCAAGTGAAACTAATTAAATAAAAACGTATCACTTTCATATTGTAATTCTGTATTAATATTTTTATTGTTTGCCATAGTAAAAATGAGATAGACTTTGAATAAGTTTTTCTCGGTAACCGTTAGTTTGCGCCATATGCTCACTTGAAAGTTTTTGTTTAGTCCATTAAGCTACACGCGCTCTATTAGTCTAGACTTTGTTCAGTCGAACACAGTGTATATCGTCCCTATAACTATGTTCCCTGTGTTTCCATTCCCGCGACCACGCAAAACTTTTTCTACTTTATTTCCCATTTCAATATCATGTCATCACATCTCACAACTCTAAGCTTAGATCGTCAATCAGCATTTCGAGTCCTGATTAGCTTTGTATCCCAAGGGAACATTCCATTCCACCAGCCCATTATGCCACACTGCAGGAACTTAGGCCTTCCCTCAGGGTGAGGTGAAGGGAACATTCGACTTGAAGGACCAACAAACACACAAACTCATTTATTATATATTAATTTGTTAGCGTGCGTATTGTTTTAATGTATTTATTTATATACAGGTGTAGGAGTAAACGCGGCAATGGCGGCCTACCAGAGCGCGTTGTTGTCGGCCATGGCCGCGCACACGCACACCTTTCCAAACAGCTTAACCGGTGTGTTTTCACATTTTTTGAATATTCTTGTCAAACTTAGTGGAGATTCCGTCATCATCATCATCATCATCAGCCCATTTTTACCCCACTGCAGGGGCTTAGGCCTCCCCCAGGGTGAGGAGGGGGGCTTGGAGCTTAAGTCCACCACGCTGCTCCACTGCGGGTTGGGAACTGTAACGACCGCCATCTATTGACAGCGTCCGGGGCCGACTGCTTAACGTGCCCTCCGAAGAAGAACGGTGTCAGTGATATTGTGTACTTAAGTCAGAAAAACTCATTGGTATACGCCCGGATTCGAACCATGACCTTATAAATTATACGGAGATTCCGTATCCTCACATAATTTCGCCATCCTCTACCACCGACGCACAACCTTTTTTAAAGTCGATGGGAGATCAAGGGCTCCACAATCACCACCATAATAGCAAATGAAAGGCGGCTAGTGATTGTGGAGGATAGGTACTGAAAATTCTCACGGTGTCAGTGATATTGTGTACTTAAGTCAGAAAAACTCATTGGTATACGCCCGGATTCGAACCATGACCTTATAAATTATACGGAGATTCCGTATCCTCACATAATTTCGCCATCCTCTACCACCGACGCACAACCTTTTTTAAAGTCGATGGGAGATCAAGGGCTCCACAATCACCACCATAATAGCAAATGAAAGGCGGCTAGTGATTGTGGAGGATAGGTACTGAAAATTCTCACGAATACTCTATTTTCTTCCTCCGTGGTAAAAATAGTCTGTCAGTCGTCAGTGCAAGCTATCTATCTCCATATCACAGTAAAAATGGGTTCAGCGGCTTAACCGTAAAAGGATAACAGGCAGACAAATTTTCCGCGGGAAAAAAGGAGCTCTTACCTTTAATATCTAAGATATTTCTCTACCAAATTTCATCTATATGAGTTCAGCTTTTTAACTATGAAAAGATAACAGACATATGGGCAGTTAAATTATAATCTAAGTACTTCTAGAACCGATTGGAATATTCAAAAAACTTTTATTTGTATCTGTCAAACAGTTTTTAAGTTAAATGCAAACAAACAAACCTACTTATAAATAATTTTATATAATAGTATAGACAGATATTGTTGTGTAGCCCTGCCTGCGGTTTCTTTGAGCATATTTCTCTGGCTCGTAAGACAGCACAGTACTTACATACAAAGATAGGCTATGAAGACGGTTTTTTGGGTAACCGTTAGTTTGCGCCATCTGCTCACTTGAAAGTTTTTGTTTAGTTCAGCAAGCTACACGTAACAGCGTAACCGCAAGCTACGCGTTCTATTAGATTATACTTTGAACTAAACAAAAAGTTTCAAATAAGCAGGTGACGCGAACTAACGGGTTGGGAACTGTAACGACCGCCACCTATTGACAGCGTCCGGGACCGACTGCTTAACGTGCGCTCCGAAGCACGGTGTCAGTGATATTGTGTACTTAAGTCAGAAAAACTCATAGGTACACGCCCGGATTCGAACCATGGCCCAATGGGGTCTTATAAACTTGAGACAGGTTCGTTGCGCTCTGGGCTATCACGACATAAACGTGTAAACATCTTATATTGAATAAAAACTTTTTGAATTTGTATTTGAATTAAATCTGCGTGTAATACGGTCAATTAACGAACGTTTTAGCTCCAACAGATCTGTCACTGAAAAACGCATCCACTTCGACGTCACTACACGGAGTCAGCTCTTCGGCATCATCACTGCCCGGTACTGCGCCCTCCTCGTCCACGAAAACGCCGTTGCTGTCGCACAAGTTGTCCGGCGCAGAAGTGGGGGCAGTGCGACAGCTTATAACCGGTTATCGCGAATCTGCCGCCTTTCTTCTGCGTTCAGCCGATGAATTAGAAGCGTTACTAATGCAGCAACCTTAAAAATCTATCTGTCCACAATTTAAAAAAAAAGTATAGCGTTCTTATTGCATATTTAGAAAAAAAAACCTTTATATTAATTTTAAATCGATTTTATTTTATTTAATTGAACTGAAAAAGAAATCTGTTCTGCGAATTAGTTAAGATTGAAAACGTGATTGTATTTATTTGCGAATTTTAAAATATTATAGAACGCTAGGTATGAATGTAGGTACCTATTCTAAACTATTGTATGTAATTCTACTGATTCTGTTTAAAATATATACAAACTATATTTTCAGTTTTAAAGTTTATAGTAAACGGTGTTTTTCAAATAACGATTCGGCATTTGTACAAAGCTGCCATATTGTAGGGGAATCGATAGTGTTGCCATTTGAGAGACTACTCGTGTGAAGAGTACAAAATTATTTTTGTGTATATTCACTAATTTTAAGGGAAAAAAATCAGGGAGATTTTTTTAGGTTTAGGCGTATTAAATAGCTCTCCTGTGTGGTGCGATCTTATAGAGTAGAAATAGGGGTGCTTAGAAATACACCGAGAGCGTCCGAAACTACTCTATGTACCTTTTAAAACTAAAAAAAAAAACGAAAGTATCTCTAAAACTATATGTATTTAAAAATCTCTAGCAATTAAGTTTTAAAGTGGCATTCTAGAATAAGGAGCACGAATTTATTTGTTGATTTGTATTGTAAACTAGTACTATTGTAGTTGTATTTATATAATATTAATATATTTTTGTTTGCCTTTATGTGTTTTGG
>OX453261.1:13400205-13713656 GCA_949709985.1 Luffia ferchaultella | reverse complement strand
AAGAGAAAATTTTTGTTGGAAACATGATCATATGCTCTTAACTACCCTTAAAACTCTTTCTAAGTTATTGTAACTAGTTTTGTTTATTAGAGCATTTATCTAGGTACATAACCCATCAGGTCGTATTTTGTCACCTTAAGGTCTAGATACCAGCAGCCACCATCAAACGATTCAAGAGAAAATTTTTGTTGAAAACCTGATCATATGCCCTTAAATACCCTTAAAACTCTTTCTAAGTTATTGTGGCTAGTTTTATTTATTAGAGCATTTATCTAGGTAAATAACCCATCAGGTCGTATTTTGTCACTCTGAGGTCTAGATACCAGCAGCCACCATCAAACGATTCAAGAGAAAATTTTTGTTGGAAACATGATCATATGCCCTTAAATACCCTTAAAACTCTATCTAAGTTAATGTGGCTAGGTTTATTTATTAGAGCTTTTATCTAGGTACATAACCCATCAGGTCGTATTTTGTCACTCTGAGGTCTAGATACCAGCAGCCACCATCAAACGATTCAAGAGAAAATTTTTGTTGGAAACATGATCATATGCCCTTAAATACCCTTAAAACTCTATCTAAGTTATTGTAGCTAGTTTTGTTTATTAGAGCATTTATCTAGGTACATAATCCATTAGGTCGTATTTTGTTACCTTAAGGTCTAGATACCAGCAGCCACCATCAAACGATTCAAGAGAAATTTTTTTTATGAAAAATGATTATTTGCTCTTAACTACCCTTAAAACTCTTTCTAAGTTAATGTGGCTAGGTTTATTTATTAGAGCTTTTATCTAGGTACATAACCCATCAGGTCGTATTTTGTCACTCTGAGGTCTAGATACCAGCAGCCACCATCAAACGATTCAAGAGAAAATTTTTGTTGGAAACATGATCATATGCTCTTAACTACCCTTAAAACTCTTTCTAAGTTATTGTAGCTAGTTTTGTTTATTAGAGCATTTATCTAGGTACATAACTCATCAGGTCGTATTTTGTCACCTTGAGGTCTAGGTGCCAGCAGCCACCATCAAATCATTCAAGAGAATTTTTTTGAATTATCATGATCGTATGCTCTTAACTACCCTTAAAACTCTTTCTAAGTTATTGTAGCTAGTTTTGTTTATTAGAGCATTTATCGAGCTACATTACCCATCAGGTCGTCGTTTGTCACTCTGAGGTCTAGATACCAGCAGCCACCATCAAACGATTCAAGAGAAAATTTTTGTTGGAAACATGATCATATGCCCTTAAATACCCTTAAAACTCTTTCTAAGTTATTGTGGCTAGTTTTGTTAATTAGAACATTTATCTAGGTACATAACCCATCAGGTCGTATTTTGTCACTCTGAGGTCTAGATACCAGCAGCCACCATCAAACGATTCAAGAGAAAATTTTTGTTGGAAACATGATCATATGCTCTTAAATACCCTTAAAACTCTTTCTAAGTTAATGTGGCTAGTTTTTTTTATTAGAGCATTTATCTAGGTACATAACCCATCAGGTCGTATTTTGTCACCTTAAGGTCTAGATACCAGCAGCCACCATCAAACGATTCAAGAGAAATTTTTTGATTAATCATGATCGTATGCCCTTAAATACCCTTAAAACTCTTTCTAAGTTAATGTGGCTAGTTTTTTTTATTAGAGCATTTATCTAGGTACATAACCCATCAGGTCGTATTTTGTCACCTTGAGGTCTAGGTGCCAGCAGCCACCATCAAACGATTCAAGAGAAAATTTTTATATGAAAAATGATTATGTGCTCCTAACTACCCTTAAAACTCTTTCTAAGTTAATGTTGCTAGTTTGTTTTATTAGAGCAGTTATCTAGGTACATAACCCATCAGGTCGTCGTTTGTCACTCTGAGGTCTAGATACCAGCAGCCACCGTTAAACGATTCAAGAGAAAATTTTTGTTGGAAACATGATCATATGCCCTTAAATACCCTTAAAACTCTTTCTAAGTAATTGTGGCTAGTTTTATTTATTAGAGCATTTATCTAGGTACATAACCCATCAGGTCGCATTTTGTCACTCTGAGGTCTAGATACCAGCAGCCACCATCAAACGATTCAAGAGAAAATTTTTGTTGGAAACATGATCATATGCCCTTAAATACCCTTAAAACTCTATCTAAGTTAATGTGGCTAGGTTCATTTATTAGAGCTTTTATCTAGGTACATAACCCATCAGGTCGTATTTTGTCACTCTGAGGTCTAGATACCAGCAGCCACCATCAAACGATTCAAGAGAAAATTTTTGTTGGAAACATGATCATATGCCCTTAAATACCCTTAAAACTCTATCTAAGTTATTGTAGCTAGTTTTGTTTATTAGAGCATTTATCTAGGTACATAATCCATTAGGTCGTATTTTGTTACCTTAAGGTCTAGATACCAGCAGCCACCATCAAACGATTCAAGAGAAATTTTTTTTATGAAAAATGATTATTTGCTCTTAACTACCCTTAAAACTCTTTCTAAGTTAATGTGGCTAGGTTTATTTATTAGAGCTTTTATCTAGGTACATAACCCATCAGGTCGTATTTTGTCACTCTGAGGTCTAGATACCAGCAGCCACCATCAAACGATTCAAGAGAAAATTTTTGTTGGAAACATGATCATATGCTCTTAACTACCCTTAAAACTCTTTCTAAGTTATTGTAGCTAGTTTTGTTTATTAGAGCATTTATCTAGGTACATAACTCATCAGGTCGTATTTTGTCACCTTGAGGTCTAGGTGCCAGCAGCCACCATCAAATCATTCAAGAGAATTTTTTTGAATTATCATGATCGTATGCTCTTAACTACCCTTAAAACTCTTTCTAAGTTATTGTAGCTAGTTTTGTTTATTAGAGCATTTATCGAGGTACATTACCCATCAGGTCGTCGTTTGTCACTCTGAGGTCTAGATACCAGCAGCCACCATCAAACGATTCAAGAGAAAATTTTTGTTGGAAACATGATCATATGCCCTTAAATACCCTTAAAACTCTTTCTAAGTTATTGTGGCTAGTTTTGTTAATTAGAACATTTATCTAGGTACATAACCCATCAGGTCGTATTTTGTCACTCTGAGGTCTAGATACCAGCAGCCACCATCAAACGATTCAAGAGAAAATTTTTGTTGGAAACATGATCATATGCTCTTAACTACCCTTAAAACTCTTTCTAAGTTATTGTAGCTAGTTTTGTTTATTAGAGCATTTATCTACGTACATAACCCATCAGGTCGTATTTTGTCACCTTGAGGTCTAGGTGCCAGCAGCCACCATCAAATCATTCAAGAGAAATTTTTTGATTAATCATGATCGTATGCCCTTAAATACCCTTAAAACTCTTTCTAAGTTAATGTGGCTAGTTTTTTTTATTAGAGCATTTATCTAAGTAGATAACCCATCAGGTCGTATTTTGTCACCTTAAGGTCTAGATACCAGCAGCCACCATCAAACGATTCAAGAGAAAATTTTTGTTGGAAACATGATCATATGCTCTTAACTACCCTTAAAACTCTTTCTAAGTTATTGTAGCTAGTTTTGTTTATTAGAGCATTTATCTAGGTACATAACCCATCAGGTCGTATTTTGTCACCTTGAGGTCTAGGTGCCAGCAGCCACCATCAAATCATTCAAGAGAATTTTTTTGAATTATCATGATCGTATGCCCTTAAATACCCTTAAAACTCTTTCTAAGTTAATGTGGCTAGTTTTTTTTATTAGAGCATTTATCTAGGTACATAATCCATTAGGTCGTATTTTGTCACCTTAAGGTCTAGATACCAGCAGCCACCATCAAACGATTCAAGAGAAATTTTTTTTATGAAAAATGATTATTTGCTCTTAACTACCCTTAAAACTCTTTCTAAGTTAATGTGGCTAGGTTTATTTATTAGAGCTTTTATCTAGGTACATAACCCATCAGGTCGTATTTTTTCACCTTAAGGTCTAGATACCAGCAGCCACCATCAAACGATTCAAGAGAAATTTTTTTTATGAAAAATGATTATTTGCTCTTAACTACCCTTAAAACTCTTTCTAAGTTAATGTGGCTAGGTTTATTTATTAGAGCTTTTATCTAGGTACATAACCCATCAGGTCGTATTTTGTCACTCTGAGGTCTAGATACCAGCAGCCACCATCAAACGATTCAAGAGAAAATTTTTGTTGGAAACATGATCATATGCTCTTAACTACCCTTAAAACTCTTTCTAAGTTATTGTAGCTAGTTTTGTTTATTAGAGCATTTATCTAGGTACATAACTCATCAGGTCGTATTTTGTCACCTTGAGGTCTGGGTGCCAGCAGCCACCATCAAATCATTCAAGAGAATTTTTTTGAATTATCATGATCGTATGCCCTTAAATACCCTTAAAACTCTTTCTAAGTTAATGTGGCTAGTTTTTTTTATTAGAGCATTTATCTAAGTACATAATCCATTAGGTCGTATTTTGTCACCTTAAGGTCTAGATACCAGCAGCCACCATCAAACGATTCAAGAGAAAATTTTTGTTGAAAACCTGATCATATGCCCTTAAATACCCTTAAAACTCTTTCTAAGTTATTGTGGCTAGTTTTATTTATTAGAGCATTTATCTAGGTACATAACCCATCAGGTCGTATTTTGTCACTCTGAGGTCTAGATACCAGCAGCCACCATCAAACGATTCAAGAGAAAATTTTTGTTGGAAACATGATCATATGCTCTTAACTACCCTTAAAACTCTTTCTAAGTTATTGTAACTAGTTTTGTTTATTAGAGCATTTATCTAGGTACATAACCCATCAGGTCGTATTTTGTCACCTTGAGGTCTAGGTGCCAGCAGCCACCATCAAATCATTCAAGAGAATTTTTTTGAATTATCATGATCGTATGCTCTTAACTACCTTTAAAACTCTCTCTAAGTTATTGTAGCTAGTTTTTTTTATTAGAGCATTTATCTAGGTACATAACTCATCAGGTCGTATTTTGTCACCTTGAGGTCTGGGTGCCAGCAGCCACCATCAAATCATTCAAGAGAATTTTTTTGAATTATCATGATCGTATGCCCTTAAATACCCTTAAAACTCTTTCTAAGTTAATGTGGCTAGTTTTGTTAATTAGAGCATTTATCTAGGTACATAATTCATTAGGTCGTATTTTGTCACCTTAAGGTCTAGATACCAGCAGCCACCATCAAACGATTCAAGAGAAAATTTTTGTTGAAAACCTGATCATATGCCCTTAAATACCCTTAAAACTCTTTCTAAGTTATTGTGGCTAGTTTTATTTATTAGAGCATTTATCTAGGTACATAACCCATCAGGTCGTATTTTGTCACCTTGAGGTCTAGGTGCCAGCAGCCACCATCAAATCATTCAAGAGAATTTTTTTGAATTATCATGATCGTATGCCCTTAAATACCCTTAAAACTCTTTCTAAGTTAATGTGGCTAGTTTTTTTTATTAGAGCATTTATCTAGGTACATAATCCATTAGGTCGTATTTTGTCACCTTAAGGTCTAGATACCAGCAGCCACCATCAAACGATTCAAGAGAATTTTTTTTTATGAAAAATGATTATTTGCTCTTAACTACCCTTAAAACTCTTTCTAAGTTAATGTGGCTAGGTTTATTTATTAGAGCTTTTATCTAGGTACATAACCCATCAGGTCGTATTTTTTCACCTTAAGGTCTAGATACCAGCAGCCACCATCAAACGATTCAAGAGAAATTTTTTTTATGAAAAATGATTATTTGCTCTTAACTACCCTTAAAACTCTTTCTAAGTTAATGTGGCTAGGTTTATTTATTAGAGCTTTTATCTAGGTACATAACCCATCAGGTCGTATTTTGTCACTCTGAGGTCTAGATACCAGCAGCCACCATCAAACGATTCAAGAGAAAATTTTTGTTGGAAACATGATCATATGCTCTTAACTACCCTTAAAACTCTTTCTAAGTTATTGTAGCTAGTTTTGTTTATTAGAGCATTTATCTAGGTACATAACTCATCAGGTCGTATTTTGTCACCTTGAGGTCTAGGTGCCAGCAGCCACCATCAAATCATTCAAGAGAATTTTTTTGAATTATCATGATCGTATGCTCTTAACTACCCTTAAAACTCTTTCTAAGTTATTGTAGCTAGTTTTGTTTATTAGAGCATTTATCGAGGTACATTACCCATCAGGTCGTCGTTTGTCACTCTGAGGTCTAGATACCAGCAGCCACCATCAAACGATTCAAGAGAAAATTTTTGTTGGAAACATGATCATATGCCCTTAAATACCCTTAAAACTCTTTCTAAGTTATTGTGGCTAGTTTTGTTAATTAGAACATTTATCTAGGTACATAACCCATCAGGTCGTATTTTGTCACTCTGAGGTCTAGATACCAGCAGCCACCATCAAACGATTCAAGAGAAAATTTTTGTTGGAAACATGATCATATGCTCTTAACTACCCTTAAAACTCTTTCTAAGTTATTGTAGCTAGTTTTGTTTATTAGAGCATTTATCTACGTACATAACCCATCAGGTCGTATTTTGTCACCTTGAGGTCTAGGTGCCAGCAGCCACCATCAAATCATTCAAGAGAAATTTTTTGATTAATCATGATCGTATGCCCTTAAATACCCTTAAAACTCTTTCTAAGTTAATGTGGCTAGTTTTTTTTATTAGAGCATTTATCTAAGTAGATAACCCATCAGGTCGTATTTTGTCACCTTAAGGTCTAGATACCAGCAGCCACCATCAAACGATTCAAGAGAAAATTTTTGTTGGAAACATGATCATATGCTCTTAACTACCCTTAAAACTCTTTCTAAGTTATTGTAGCTAGTTTTGTTTATTAGAGCATTTATCTAGGTACATAACCCATCAGGTCGTATTTTGTCACCTTGAGGTCTAGGTGCCAGCAGCCACCATCAAATCATTCAAGAGAATTTTTTTGAATTATCATGATCGTATGCCCTTAAATACCCTTAAAACTCTTTCTAAGTTAATGTGGCTAGTTTTTTTTATTAGAGCATTTATCTAGGTACATAATCCATTAGGTCGTATTTTGTCACCTTGAGGTCTAGGAGTCAGCAGCCACCATCAAATCATTCAAGAGAATTTTTTTGATTAATCATGATCGTATGCCCTTAAATACCCTTAAAACTCTTTCTAAGTTAATGTGGCTAGTTTTTTTTATTAGAGCATTTATCTAGGTACATAACTCATCAGGTCGTATTTTGTCACCTTAAGGTCTAGATACCAGCAGCCACCATCAAACGATTCAAGAGAAAATTTTTTTATGAAAAATGATTATGTGCTCTTAACTACCCTTAAAACTCTTTCTAAGTTAATGTGGCTAGGTTTATTTATTAGAGCATTCATCTAGGTACATAACCCATCAGGTCGTATTTTGTCAGTCTGAGGTCTAGATACCAGCAGCCACCATCAAACGATTCAAGAGAAAATTTTTGTCGGAAACATGATCATATGCCCTTAAATACCCTTAAAACTCTTTCTAAGTTATTGTGGCTAGTTTTATTTATTAGGGCATTTATCTAGGTACATAACCCATCAGGTCGTATTTTGTCACCTTGAAGTCTAGGTGCCAGCAGCCACCATCAAATGATTCAAGAGAAGTTTTTTGATAAATCATGATCGTATGCCCTTAACTACCCTTAAAACTCTATCTTTTTTAATGTGACCAGTTTTGTTTGGTAGAGCGGTCATCTATGTACATAGCACATTAGGTGTCATTATGTTAACCTGATGTCTAGGTATCAGTAGCCATCGTGGAACGATACGATAGGTGTTTTATTGACTTCATGTTATGTTTTTATTTGTAATTTTCTAGCCCTTAAATTTTATTAAGGGGTAAATTTTATATTTTCCATAGCGTTTTACTTGGTTCTGTACTTTTTTTTGAAAACTTTTTAATTTGGTCAGGTTATAGTGGCTGCCAACTTTTGGCTGCTATCTTCACGCCGGTGAGTCGCTCCGAGTTCCGTGCTCCGGGTTTTTGACGCGCATTCACTCAGTAACTCCGTAACTTTTATTCATTCATTTACAGCCACTTAATTGTGAATTAAAATTTGTTATAATAATAATAATATTTAGTCACTTCAGGGATTACTTCCCTTCTGAACCGGAACCGTCATTACCCTTGTTAGGTCCGTCCCAATTATAGTAATTGTTCGTTATAATAATAACGAGAATCTTAAACGGGGGCCCGCGCCTCCGGCATTTTTTCGCTCCCAGTAACCCTGAGGGGTTACCCGACAACATCGCGCCGGCGACACTCTAGTGTGCCGCCTGGCCGCTCCGATGAAGTCGTAGGAGCTTTCGGACTAACGACGCGCGTCCTTATTCTGCTTCAGGTGATTGTTTAGTGGGTACAACTCCCACATACGCTGTAGAGTTTAATCCGCCTTCCCATAGCAAGGGTAAAACAAAAAAAAATCCTAATAGGCCGAACGCAGCGAACCTGTTTCGAGTTTTGAAGGCTGTGCGACCGTGGTTCGGATCCGGGCGTGTACCAATGAGTTTTTCTAAGTACATAACTATCACTAATTCCGTGCTTGTAGAGCACGTTAAGCCGCCCGTCCCGGGTGCTATCTACAGATGACAATCGTTAAATTCCACCAACTCTACACTGGAACAGTGTGGTGGAGTAAGTTCTAACCTCTTATCCTGGAAGGAGGCCTAAACCCCTGCAGTGGGGCAATATGGTCCGGTGGAATAAAATGGAATAAACAATTTCATAGCTAAGGAAATATTAATTTGGAACACCTTCTTGATGAATACACTCATAATGAATTCCACTTTCAGACCAGTTTATTTCGTTAGAAACGCGACAAAATAGCAATAAACATTGTATTTAGTTGTGCCACGATAAGACATGTAGGAAATGAAAGCATCTGGAAGATAACAGATAGTGTTGAAAACGTATACATATATCGGCTGTATATGATAGCAGCATTAGTAATTAGTAACGGCAAGTGTACATTGTGCGCATTTTTTGCACCTTTTCCAAGTCGAGGTAGAAAACAATAGGTAACAACCATAATTTCGAGTTATATCGCCATCCATTCATATGATTTTTGCATGTATAACTTGCCTAGTGCGGACAAGATGACAGCAGCTGTCATGGTTCTGAGGCTAGTACCCAATTCTTGTGATACCTGCGTGCCTGCCTTCACCCTCGTCGTTTTGGATTGCTCTTGTTCCATACTAAAAAAAATTCTATTCACAATACTTACGTGCTGTGAAGGTTATATTACTCGGCGTGTGTTGTTTTATGTATTATAAGCACCGACATATATGTACCTAGGTACTAGACTGTACGTACCACAGTATGAATGGTATGAAACTCCGCACGAAAGTTGTCAGATCGCGGTGCCCTGAACGACTTTGAAATAATCCCTCATAATAGTCTGTCAGTGTAACCGATCGACATTATTTTGTATTTTGGAACACTATGTGTGAATTAAACTTCATAGCATTTCATTAATTTCGTTTTTACTAATAAAATTTTTGACAATTACAAATTCGACGGTTGCACATAAATTGAATTAGTTGGTAAGCACAACGATGATAGTCTATTCATTTCTTTTCAATCTATTACAGCACTGTACTGTAAGTAAACCTACCATTTTCAGACAAAAATTTTGAAAGATCAAAGGGATCGGGGGGGCTGATTCTCGGATCACTCGACTTTATGTCTCATGAGACATTGTCGATGAAATTCAATATTTTTCTAGCGAAAACTTATTTCTGTATTCTCAAAAGCCATATAAAACATTACAATTTTCGAAAATCATATGACACACCAACTTTCATGATACAAAATTACGTTTTGACTAGAAACAAAATATGTTTTATTGAAATTGTCTCATGAAACTAAAAGTTAAGCGGTACGAGAATCACTCCCACAAAGCTGCAGTCTTCGGACGCGTTCGGGCATTCTCGTTTGTGTTCCATGCGGCGTACAACAGCCGTGTAATGTATACGGATCTTCGCGTCTAGTAGATACCTAGGTACATATAGGTCGGCGATGTTATGAAAGGTACCTAATCTGGTTCGATTTATTTTTTAGGTATTTTTCATATTACTAACTTTTCATATTATATATATTCAACATATTATTTCAACAAGATTTTCTTATTTAATTACATTAACAATGTTTGATTTTCATTTCATAGCCTCCCCAACATTTTGTTTTCCAAACTATTCATGAAACTTTTTAAAAATAAAAAGTTATGGGGTGTATCACTGCCATTTTCTCTCGCCAATTGGCGCACGAGCCACGGTATTCAACTGACTGCCAGTTTCATACAAAAGTTCGAATTTTTATAAACATATACATATAAATATATTCACAAAATATAAATATCGCAATATGTGAAGAGGGCACCTTCACCAAGAGCGCCATCTACAAAAGTTTTGCGTGACACACCCTATTAGACCTTGCGTACAAATGCATGCATTGGGAGTCAAAGAAAAAATAACATACACAGCAATCATTTATTTTTTGCAATATTGAACATCGGGAGTTATTGAAACAATCCAATTTAATAGAGCTGTCACTCGTGTATTCATTCCTGGTGTGTCGGAAGCACAGAACTTCCCATGACTAATGATTCCCACAACAAAGTACAGACCTGTCGACTGATCAGTGTAGAATAGAGGCCCGCCGGAATCATCCTACAAATAAGATAAATTCATTAATTAACGGAATAGAAATAATTATGTATTTTCACTTGAAATGAATCTCAGAAACCACAAAGATTTCGCATCATAATAACAAAAACATTAAAAAAAATAAAGGTTCAAGTTTTTCATAAACCTAATCCTGCTTTGCCACTTTCTCTTTTTCACTAATGTACAATTGCTTGGAGGGAAGACAGAAAAAGATAATGACGTAGTTTGTCCCGTCACCGTGTTCCAGTTTTCCATAATTTCGAAGTATGAGAGGCGGCATCTGATAATTTAGTTTATCCAAGGTGACAATGTAAACAAATAATACGTAAATCCTTGTAAATGACAGAACTCGCATATTCGATATAGATGAAAAAAAAAAAATTTAAATGAGCAGATATTATTTCAGAAGAATATGCAAGGTTACATCACATGTTACTTACACGGTCGCATAAGTGAAAACTAAATAATTTACATGATTTGTATATTCTACGCATACTCGCGAAACATTAGAAATGTAGGTACCTACTCTATTTAGATTTTTTTGAAAGATCAGATGGGTATGTTTAATAAACGGTTCACAACGTGTTATTCGAACACCAATTTTTCAAATGTCCATGTATAACTTTTCATATTTTAGACCAATTTAATTTGCTGCCATTTTACGTGAGTCACATCCTTCGTTTTTTAGTTGCCGAACGTTCTTTTAAATATTTCTAAGAAGAATATTCTCTTTTCTTCTTAGAAATATTTCTCTTATTAAATATTTCTTCTTAAGAATATTCTCTATTCTTCTTAGAACAAAATTGAAAGCAGCATCCATTACAGTATAGAGATAGCTTTTCGGTTGTTCCGGCCAATCACCTAAACGCTTTTTAGTGGTGTGTACGTGTCGGTTTGTAGGCGAAACAGCTGACGATGACCGTTCGCCGACACCCGCGCAACCGCCTTCACACTCACCATTTGTGTGTACCTTCAAAACATAGTTCGAACTAAGATAGTGTACCTACTCTACGGGCGACCGCTTAGCCTAGTGGGTAGCGACCCTGCCTACGAAGCTGGAGGTCCCGGGTTCGAATCCCAGGTCGGGTCAGTATTAATATGATGAATATTGATACTGGTACCGGGTCTTGGTTGTTATATGTATGTGGTGTCTTCGCAAAAATATTTATATATGTATATATTATAAAGAATATTTAAGTATGTATATCAGTTGTCTAGTAACTCATAACACAATTATAATACTTGCTTACTTTGGGACTAGATGACGCTGTGTGGGAAGTGCCATGTATTATTATTATTACTCTAATGTACCAGTGAGTTTTGTTACTAAAACGACAGTGTTTATCTCTTGTCTTGCTCTGACTTGAGGTGACTTATGAATGTGTCTCATACATTTTGATACCATTATAATTTTGCGGTTCGTGGTGTGTCGGTGTCACAGACAAGTCAACCTTATAGACCACGCTTTGACAGGGAGTAGCATTCGCCAAGGCTATGTAGTGACACTACATAACTACGTCCCTAGTGAGCCGTTGGAGCAGTGAGCAGTTGGAAGCACGTCGGAAGCCATTAAATTGTCAATTTTGAACGAGCCAATGAAAACTAGCCGACCTCTCCCCGCACCCCGCCACTTTTTGGCGATTTCGTTTTCGTACTGACGTTTATTAAAGCGTGGTCTATAGGTTGACTGGTCTGTGGTCGGTGTGCAAACAGCGTAAAGTTGAAAGTATCGTAAGTCACCTGACAAGCGTCCTTTCCACGAGTAAAAGTGCACATCTGTCTCGGGCTGACATTGGACATTTGTTGCTGGCACGCGCTCTGTTTTATTACGTCTAGGTCCACCTTACGAAGGGCATCCGAAGTTTGACCTCCGGGTGATAATGTACCCCAACCTGTTTGACATCATCGCATATAAGTAAGACATCTGTAAAAAAGTTATATACAACATTCGCGCTATAAAGTTAGACTGCTAAATCGCTAGTTCGATCTAAATTATAAAAGGTGAGATTTTAGTAACCGGCCAAAATTTTTCTAGATGTCAGGTATCACCAATAGACCTCATTGCATAAATAAAAAATATGGGTTACATTTTCATAATAAATTATTTTATCTACAGTGTTATTTTATAACGTTTGATTGCCTTCTAAACGCTGCTTTAGTAAACGTACGCGCCCGAGGCCTTGTAACGGAATGGGGCGGCAGGCATGAATGGTGACTGGCGTTATTGGTTTTTTCGGGAAAGGTTTGTGTAGTCATATTTCAATATTTTTCAATAGAACGATACTAAAAGGAAACAAGACGGCTATCGGTTTTCTACCAAAGATCGTTATATTAAAATTTGGCTGGTCATTAAAACCTCATCCTGTATGTTTTACTGTTCTATAGATAATTCCTAAAAAAAAACATTCTGTACCTGTTACGGGTTAAAGCCGAAGTAATACGGTATGCATGTTAAAATTGTTCAAACCTCACAGCTCATTTAATACATCCCAATCAAATTCTTATAGACATTTATTACTTCTACTGTACATGTCTAATAAGACTATGAAAGAGACTTGTATTGAAAAGATAGTTTTTTGCAATCAAGTAGGAATTCAGAGTGAAGGAATAACAAATCCAGACATACAGCGCAAGACTTATTAGAATTCTGTACTGTTTGTTATTTTAATAATAATAATGACATGAAAAAAGCGACCAAGTGTGAGTCGGATTCGCGCATCGCGCACAATATATTTGCGTTATGTATGTACAAAAAAAAATAATTTGTAATCGTAAAAGAACATTTAATTTACGTGACATAACTAGAATTTAACAGTTTTCGGATTTTTCTTTTACGTTTGCTCTGATACCTTGCTCCTTGCCAAATTTCATGATTCAAGGTTAATGAGAAGTACCCTTTAGGTTTTGATTTATTTGCGAGTGTCAAAATATGCGGTATAAATAACCGTATATTACAGCCCATCATTAACTCTCAATTTTCTGGAAAACCTAGAGGACCTGGCATCAAAGAACAAAGTAATATTGGTCTGGGTGCCAAGACACGAAGGAATCGAAGGGAACGAGAGGGCTTCTATTCTAACTACTAACTGTGTACGAGTATGTGGTCCAGAACTATATATTGGGGTTTCCTTTTGCTTGGGCTTTCAGTAAACACGATCAAGACAGAATGAATGAAAGGACAAAGGAAGCCCAAAGTCAATTATGAAATGTAGTTCAAGAACAATTACACCATAAGAGAACACAAACCTGCTAAGGTTGGCAACTTTTAGAACTAGACAGGAAACGACTAATATTATTCACAGGAGCACTGTCTGGTTACTTCACTTGAAACTCACAGAGACGTCATTGTGTAGGCCATTTGGTGTTACGGAGGAGAAAATGTTACACATCCTTTGTGAATCTAATGCACTAGGGCAGGGGTCGGCAATCTTTTGAGATGGAAGAGCCAAAAGTTACAAATTACAAGCTTTCCAAGTTTCTAAAAAGCCACTAAAATTTTCATTTCAATAGTAGGTACTTGCTTGTTATATTCTACTTTAAATATGAAACTGTATTTATTCATACAAAAACGTACAAACAGTTTTAGCACAAAACATAATAAAGTATTCTAGCCAAATAGTAAAATAATTGAAATAATATAACTACAGTTATTAAACAAAAGACAGTTTCATCAATGGAGTATTATGAGCTTTGTATGCCTTTTAAATGTTTCGTTAAACTAACTAATAACTTTATTCAAGCACGATTCTAGATTTTCATTTGTTAGTTGGCTTCTTACTTTATTTTTTATTATAGTCACGGAAAAAACGTTTGAGTGGCTGAGAGATAGACGAAGTACTCACTCATAGATGGATTGCACGATTTTGAAGGGTTTTGCGATCATAAAATAATTAATATTACGTATGGAACTGGAGAGCCACAACTTTGCATCTAAGGAGCCGCAGGTTGCCGACCTCTGCACTACGGGCATCACGCATGAAGCATCTGGGGATATGCTATCCCAAACCGGGTGATTTCATTTCTGCGACCGACCTACTGAATTGTCAAATCTACACTACATACGAAGGGGTATTTGAAGATTACTATTAGTAGAGTCTAAGGCTGAGGATACAATGGATCTAAATAGGTCGCAGGGTAGGGCAAGCCAACCCCAATTAAAAAAATAAATAAGATTTTAATTTGGCCTCCAAAATAACCGTCAAAATGTAAGTTCTTTTAGGTACTTACACTTTAAGTTCGTCCTCTGTATTCGCACCAAATTTCAGTTTAGATTTAGAAAAAATAAGCTATGACAGACAGACTGACAGAGACGTATAATTATGTACCTACGCAAAAAGTGATTCCTTCATATTTATACAGTAATTTCGTTCAATGTGACTTGATATTTTAAAATTTAATATGAAATAAATGAATAATTACTCACCCGCGATTGTAACTTTGGAACCGGCGAATGAATTGCTACTGAACTTGAAAGGCAGACACACCGGGCCCACTAAATTACTGAATACTATTTCAGTTGCTGTTTTTATCATGCCCAAGTCGTAGTCGTAGGTGTCACTGAAAAATATAATTGTTATGTGCTGAAACATGTTGTGTGTTGTTATCTTTAGCACAGTAGGCCGGCCGACAAAGACCGATTCGGAAAACTAGACAAAGCCTGTACATAAATACTAGACAAACTAATCATTATCATCAGCTCATTTTTACCCCACTGCAGGGGCTTAGGCCTCCCCCAGGGTGAGGAGGGGGCTTGGAGCTTAAGTCCACCACGCTGCTCCACTGCGGGTTGGGAACTGTAACGACCGCCATCTATTGACAGCGTCCGGGACCGACTGCTTAGCGTGCCCTCCGAAGCACGGTGTCAGTGATATTGTGTACTTAAGTCAGAAAAACTCATTGGTACACGCCCGGATTCGAACCATGGCCATACGGGGCCTTATAAATTTGAGACAGGTTCGTTGCGCTCTGGGCTATCACGACACACAAAACTAATACGTACGTAATATACATTATGGTGCAAGTACGGTAAGCTGGATATTATAGTTGAGGTGTTTACAGGCACGAGGCGAAGTCGAGTGCTTATAATAAACCGATGACTATAATGGCCAGCTTACTGAGTACGAGCATCGTACGGCGTTTTTAAATTTGCGATCAAAATTAGGTAGATACCTACTTCAAATGTTGTATTGGCGGGAGCGGACCGCTTTTCGCGGTTTACGCATGCGATACAAATAAAACACTCGATTGTGATTGGTGTAAAGTAAAAGGATCTAGTCTGTAAAATGCAACATTACAATCTATGTATCGATGTCATAAGGACCGTATTAATAACAAATGTATGGAAAAATAATTTTATGACAAATATAATCAAACGTTGTTTTTAATTTGTAAATGGTCTATACATAAATAACGTTTATAAAACTATACCTACTTAAAAGGCAGATACTCTAAATTAAAAACTAATAAAAAAAACTTAAAATATCCACAAAATAAAAATACTATCTAAAAAAAATGATAAACGAGAAAGTTTTAAAGAGACGGGAGTCCAGGGTGCCAATTATATTTGCTGCGTTGCCGCGCTGTATTGCGACACTGATCCTCTGAACAAGGTATTCCTTGCTCAAAGGACCCCCTTTCAACAAACGCAGTGCGACAGTAATTCATTAGCAAGTAATTTGGCATTCTTGGACCATGGACCCATCGCCTCGGCTTCGAATGAAATGGTAGGTAATGATTTAAAAGTTCTACGTGCTTGGCTATTTTTCTACGAGCTGCTGTCTCAGATGCTGCTCCAGTTTTTTTTTTTTTTGATGTTTTTTTTATATAACTTTGGCACAAAGTAGCACAAAGTAGTAGCACAAAGCACACGCCATCGGGGCTCTTGCCATGAACCCAGAAAATACCTGGAGGCTCAAGACAGGAAGTTATCTGTATGGAAGATAGTGCGTCGTTTATAATGTGGTTGAGACGTTAATGCCTGGAAAAGCGACCAGCATTTTTTATGCAAGAAAGCACACGGAGACTTTTCGCTTTTCACTGAATATATAGGTGGATAAGCCATCCGAATGTCCAAACCATAATTAAATTGCTACTGTGACTGGAACGAATGTTAAAAAATCACTCGTTTTTACCTGCGATCTATACAGGCGTGCAATGAACAGGTATGGTAAGTAGAAATTTAACAAATAAAATAAATCATGTAATCGTTGCCAGTAGGTTTTTACCTTGATACTCGAAAGCATGACCGAAAGAAACCTATGAATTTAAAAACAACATTTGTATTATATAGATATTTTATACCTAGACTGTGTCCAAATGAACATAAATATTTGTCCCAGAAAAGGGTCGAACCCGCGACCTTTGATTTTGTAGAGTTTCCGACAACTTGACCAATCGGCCATTCCATTTTGAATACTTCTTATAGTTTAGTAGTCAACGTACGTAAACCATTTAAGTGTCTGCAAAACGACTTTTCAACTTGAATAGATAATGCCGAATTTGTTGCGCTATCCTTGCATTGAAATGTTAATCTTAAATTAAATGTTATATCTTCATCTTCAATAATATCTCTAAATGATGGTGAAAACCGCAACTAAATCGAATAGGTAGTTTAGAAGTCTTGTCGATATAGACAGACATGTGCAACTGTTAATCTAGATATTTACCTATATATACAAAATAGATAAAGAAAGTTATAAGTAGTATTTTGTAATAACTCACGGGTCGAATTGTGGATGTTTCTGCAAGCGTGAAATCCTTAGAATTTGCCTTGCTGGTGAGTCATCTGGAAAAAATACACAATACTCATGGTAATTTAATATGGCAATGACAGTTGTGAAAATATAGTAAATACTACTAAGTGAGTTCAAATGAGATAGATTTGCTTTCCAATCATCTCATTTTATTACACCATTTATTTAAACATTAAAATGGGTACTGGAAAGCTATCCAAAAAGATAAACATATGCCATCGCGGACTTTTCTTTAGTCCTATAAAAGAGAAACAATTTCTCCACACATTATTTTGGTATATCTCAAAGGGATTAGGGAGCGTTTTCGATGAAAGCTCCCAGTCGGCTAGATGTTTTTCGACGTCTTCAACAATAATCGTCATATTTCAACTAATTTGCACAATACATTGATAAATTTTACATATAAACCTTCCTCGTGAATCACTCCGTTCATTGGGGCCAACCATATGCCAATCCGTTGCGTAGTTTTAAAGATCTAAGCATACACAGGGACAGACCGCGGAAAGTGACTTTGTTTTATACTATGTAGTGACGATGATGCATACCTACCCTATAAAAATGTATAATACCCTATATATATATATATCCCTATATAATGTTATAATATAGGGAATATTATTTATATATCCCTATATATATATATATATATATATATATATATAGGGATATATAAATAATATTCCCTATATTTATAATATAGGGATAAAATTTCTTACCATTATTACTAGTAACATCATGCTCTCCAACGACGACAGCTGTGTTAGTGTTATTTCTATTCAATAAACAGTGCGCAGCGGTCAAAACGTAATTTGCAGCTATAATGACACCGCCACATTTAATCTGATAAATATCTACGTCGTACACGGCGGCCATTGCGGGAAATTCGTTTTCATCTGTCTCCACTCCGCCTACGATTCGGTTCTGTTGAAGTAAAATTTGTTCAATTAACACTGTCATATTTACTAATAAATCTTTTAAAAACTGACCAAATGCGAGGTCTGCGAGTCCGATTTGCGTGGAACGGATTTCGTATATAAATCATCGCTTTACTACGTTTTTGTTTTCATTCCATCAGCCCATTATACCCTACGTCAGGGGCTTCGGCCTCCTCCAGGGCGAGAGGGCTTGGAGCTTAATCCACCACGCTGCTCCAGTGAGGGTTGGAGAATTTTATAGACTTACATCTGTCGATAGCAACAAGCAAGTGTTTTGATAGCCCTAACGCAGTGAACTTTTCTTTTAGAAAGCCGTACGGCCGTAGTTCGAATCTGGGCGTGTACCAATAAGTTTTTCTGACTTAAGTATATAACTATAACTGACTCCGTGCCTCGGAGAGCACGTTAAGCCATCGGTCCCGGTCGCTGTCATGTTTTTTTAATCTTACCCAAATGGCTAAAATGGCAATGACCATTCCGCCATATTATTATGCAATTGACCCAAGTCATTATTACGTGACCAAAAGCTATACTAAACTGAAACATATGTCATTGAAAAGAGCGGCATGTTTTTTAAAAGTTGTTAGTAAAATATATTTACAAGAATGAGGCGTTATTGAAACATATACTGAAACTTATGTATATGTGGCGCCATCTTCATATGTTACACAGTTGCAATCGAATGTTTTTATTTCAATCAATACGTATTTTTCCAAAATAATACATGTTACGCGCTTGAAAGCTTATAACTTTTGTTCAAAATTGAATAATTAAGGTTTATTTAGAACAAGTCTAGTGAGTGATAGAGTTTATTAAACGTCGCGGCATATGAAATCACAAAATCTAAATTAAAGATGTTTACGTAACAGTCTTTTTATTTACGTACTGGAAAAGGGTCAAGTCCAAAGTACACGGAGCGTGTATGTGAAGAGTGATGAATATCGATGAGGCGAAAGAGGTATGCCAGGATCGCACTAAGTGGAGATATGTAGTCTCTGCCTACCCCAATGGGAAGCAGGCGTGAATATATGTATGTATTTTTATTTTTAAACAAATAATCAAAAGTGTGGCTCGGTACTGAACTTTGTTCTTTGAACACGACTTTTTCGTATAAGTTATAAGCTTAGGCTACCATAGTAACCACTAGGCTAGACCGATTAAACTTGATTTAGCAACACCTTTATATCTATTTTCTTTTCACGAATATTTTTGGTGAGTGAGTCTTTTTATAACGTATTCTTATTTTATTTTGGACTTCGTAGTTTCGGAGATAAAGGGCCTCCCACTCTATCTCCGAAACTACGAAGTAGGCCATAGGTTGGTGTATGTTTATACATTTTATAGGTACCTGTATGAGTGAAATTCAGTTGATTATTTAATATATTACCGTTTTCTTGTATCCGCATCTGCAATCCTCTGCAGGAGGGTTCGCTGGTTCTGCTGTTAGTTTGCACATGAATCGTCCACTTTTTTTGGATCGTGATAGAAGTCCTACAACATTTTATATTTATTGACATATTTAATAATATTGTATTGGCCAGCGGCTGTGATATATTAAAAAAAAAAACTTGAGTCCAGTCGTGTATATAGACATTTTCTATTAAACACCAATTCTTTTAACAGTAACATATTTTTATGGCGAAATCGAATATTCTCCGCCATTTGCTTTACGTATACCAAACCTAGTTTGAGTACCAATTTTTTTGAGTCAAATTTTTTCATTAAAATTATTATTGTCTTTACACTCCATACAGCCTCAAAAACAGGTAGCGAAATAAAACTAAACGAACAAAGCAAACCAATATGCGCCTTATCGGTCAGCAGCGCTCTCTTTGACATATTTCAAATATGACGACGAGTCTCTTCATTAATTTTTGTTCGAAGTTCAACGCTCGAATATCGGACGTGAAAATATAAATTAGTCATTGTTTCGCTAGAAAACAATGTCCATTAATTTATACATACGCATTTTTATTTGCTGTTCAATACCCTATCATATGTTTAAATTATGAGACAATAATAAAAAAAACACTGTATAATTTTGATTAAAAAGTCTAGTTGTGTGACTGAATCGAAACAGAATCGAATAGAGTTCAGAACTGGGCCGCCAGGATTTCTTACCAAAGGATAATTGTCGTTCTCTAGATACAGCAATAGTACTTCCTGAGCCACAGTAAACTTCTGCACCGGCGAGGGACGGGTCACCAGTTTTTGATATCAGAAGCCGATCTACAGAACAATCCGTTGACTGAAAAAAATGTTTTTAGTGTTATTTAAAATTACTACGCGGTCCAAAATAGAAACAAATCAGTAAAGTATTAAAAGTATTGCTTCCTGAACATTCAGATCATTATGTCTGACTGGATTCGAAATTACCTACTAGAATGAAATTTTCATCATCTCGTATTTAAGATCTAGTCATTTTTATGAGACATCTATAGCCAGGCGTTCGACTTAAAAATGCAGGTGTGGTTATTTCTATGGGTGTGGTGTGCTGTAACATATCAGTTGTAGTGTGTACAAATGCACATAGCATTTGTGGAAATACCTACTTGCTATTTGGACTTTCGATGAGCTCAATCCGAATCTGAGATAAAAAATAAAAAACGAATTCAAAAATACTGAAAAGTCGCACTTCGGGTTAATTTTTGAGCCATAGAGAAAATGAATTTGAAAGCAGTATGTTTTGAGCCGTAACCACAGACAAGTCAACCTTATAGACCACGCTTTGACAGGGAGTAGCATTCGCCAAGGCTATGTAGTGACACTACATAACTACGTCACTAGTGCGCCGTCAGTTGGAAGCACATCGGAAGCCATTAAATTGTCAATTTTGAACGAGCCAATGAAAACTAGCCGACCTCTCCCCGCACCCCGCCACTTTTTGGCGATTTCGTTTTCGTACTGACGTTTATTAAAGCGTGGTCTGTAGGTTGACTGGTCTGTGGCCGTAACGTATACATTGTTAATTTGTATTCTGTTGTACATATTGATATTTTTTAAATGTTTAAATTTACCTGGGGTATTAAAATATCGTAACAGTCAGCTCGGCAGTTGTAACCCTCAGGACATCTGGCGATCCACCTACAAGTAATGCCCGGAGTGTAATTTCTAGGGTAATTGGTGCTATTCACATAGTAAGGTTGGCCTAATTGTACCTAAAAATTAAAAATTATAAGTAGTTGAAAAATATTTTTAATGCTGTGTTGTTTGATATACTTATGTATATGTTATGAATGTATAATATTTTTCTTTACTACTCCTATATCCTGCTAAAATGACACTATACTACTACCATACTATCAGCCCATTAATCCCCACTGCAGGGGCTTAGGCCTCCCCTCGTAATGAGGGGGCTTAAAGCTTAATCCACCACGCTGATCCAGCGGTGGATTGTAACGACTGCTATCTATTGACAGCAACCTTAATATGACACTATGCTCGTTTCATTTTTGGACTTCCACTCCCAGTACTTTGTAACCCCCGACGCAAAAAGAGGGGTGTTATAAGTTTGACATGTTTGTGTATCTGTGTATCGGTGTATCTGTCTGTGGCATCGTACCTCCCAAACGGATGAACCGATTTGGTTGCTGATTTTTTCATATGAAAGTTGAATTAGTCGGGAGTGTTCTTAGTTATGTTTGAAGAAAATCAGTTCACGATGGCCGCCGCCACAAAATGGCGGATATCATATTTTTTCACTACTCCAGCACTATAAGTATCAAATGAAAGGGCTTGACTATTAAAATACTATACATTATGACAAATTTCAAATCCAAAATGGCCGCGACCACAAAATGGCGAATTACATATTTTTTCACTACTCTATCAATATGGGTATCAAATGGAAGGAGTTGACTAGTAGAATACTATACACTAAGACAAATTTCAAATCCAAAATGGCCGCCACCACAAAATAGCGGATATCATATTTTTTCACTACTCCATCAATATGGGTATCAAATGAAAGGACTTGACTAGTAGAATACGCGAAGTAAACTTAAAGTACCTAATAATTAGCGGTGCCAGACGCCTTTAAGGATCAAAAATCATTTGATTATTAAGAAACTTGTATTATTTCACACTTTTTTAAAGTTAGTTTTTTGCGTCGGGAGTTTTTTTAAATTTTTAATTTAATTTTTAATTTCAGTATCACGACTAGAAGCTATTTATATTACCTACTGTCACTTAGTTAAAAATATCGTGATAGCCGTGTTGGTGGCGATCCCGCTTCTTGTTTAGAAGATCGTAGTTCTAATCCCAGGGCATCTACCAATGAGTTTTTTCTGACTTAAGTACAGAATTATCACTGACTGAGCACGTTAAGCTGTCCGTCCCGTTAAAATTCACAATATGGTTAATCGATAAAACTAATGCGTGTATAAAAGTTCTTTGGATGCTTACATTTTGGAAGAAATCACAGTTCGAATCTTGAGTTGCTATATAGCCCAGTAGTGACAATAAAACATAATTTAATAAAGTTTTTGCCATTGCTGAAAATTCTAAAAATAAAATTTATGAATCGTAGTACCGCAGCATACGATGCGCTACGGCATGATACAATAAGTCACAGCACTTCAGTACTGTCTCCATACAGTTTCTATAGAAACGGTCACGAAGCATGCAGTACGGCATGGTACATTACTATAATACGCACGGATCTTTGCCGCTCTGAGTTGCCTGCGAATGCTCAAAGCGTAGGTACTGGTCACATCATATAAAAAGAACGCTGGAAGGAAGTGGAGAGGTACTAAGAAGTACTAAGCCTAAAGTCGACCGACGAATCAATAGCGCATCGGCAAGTATGCGGCGACCCGCTTGCCCCGCACCGCACCTCATACTTCCAAATGGACCGATAAATAGCTTAATATGCAGTTGACGTGGCTTGACTGCCAGCGTTCTTTTTTTTATGACGTGACCTGCACCGCCGCCGCACAGGCAGCGAGATGAGAGGTAGTAGTGGCCGCGCGCGCGAGGGCGAGCTATCCGACATCTCGTTCTTCTCTATTTTATGCTACTGCGACGCTTTCTGTAAATAACTTCACAGCGGCCAATATCCGTGTGTGTGTATTACTGTACGCTGTACGCAATGTGTACGCTTTTACAATAAGATTCCAGTTGACATACTAGATCTACGCCTTATTAAGTTTAAAACTATAATAAAACGGAAGCTTTAAGCAAAAACTTATAAAAAAGTATCGGACTACTTAGATGATAAAAATCCATGGGTGTAATCCGCTAGCCTAGCCTAGCGCTATTGGTTTCTTTAAAAAAAAATGTTTATAATTCTGTAAAAAAGAGCATCCCTCAGATTTTTGCGTATTCTACTGAGAGGAACGAGCACTTTTTGAATACGCCTTTGTGGTGACGTTTTTCCACAAAACAGTAAATTTACTCTTGTGCCGTATTTCAAGTTAATGTTACGTAACTACAAAATAAAGATAACTGAATATTGACTATATCTCAGCAAGCAATATTTTACGGTTATATGCCAACAAGGAGCACTGCAGTAGGTATATTGCACTAAAATGGCTGGACTGATTTTAATGCGGTTTTTGCGTTACATAGGTAGGTAGCATTTTAGAGCAGGTTCTTACATAGATTTACATTTGTAAACCACCAGGTGGCGCTGTAGTGCATGTGTTTATTTATAACGGGTTTTCATTTTAATCATTTTCAGCTTATAAACGTCCTACACGACGATTAACCAAAATCTTAAATTTTACTGTTTCATGATTGTGAGGTATAAGTTGTTATTAAATTATTCCACTCTTTTTAGAGGATAAAATTTTTATATGAAAATAAGAATGTGTGTTAGAATTTACAAGAATTTCATCCCTTAGTGTATGGAGAGTAACATGATTGTAAATCGATTCGTATGAAGCATCTGTCTATGAACTTCCATCAAAATCGAAGGGAAAATGACCGACAGACGAGCTGTGGACGGACAGACAGACAGACATGGCGAAATTATAAGAGTTCCTTTACCATTAGACAAGGGAAATCTAAAAAAGTGTTTAACAGATTTTTATTCGATTTTTAAATAAGAAATAAAATACTAGTAAATCTCCGAGAATTCTCTATCCTCCTTAGTCATTTTTCCAGGAATTTTTTTGTACAAACTTTTACAAAAACGTTCGATGGATACCGCGCCGCAAGCAAACGTCAAGGCACGGCACAGCGGCACAGCGCAATAGGGTTATTTGACTACTATTAAATAAATTATATTTATTAAGGAAAACTATAAAAAAATCAACGGATCTCCTGCTTTCGCACGAACTTCTTACGCCATTGGACACAGTTTTTGATAATATTTTTGGGGATAAATTTTTTTCGCTAAAAAAAATAACACAACTGTATCTGAATAAGCTTTAAACTTCGAAATATATAACATTCTGTACGACATTTCGATCGAACAAACCGAATTAGTACGAAATGTAACACCGACGCTAATCCGACTTCCAACTAAGGCCATTACTGCCGGTTATCCGATTCTAACAATTTTAGTCTCAATCGATCCACCGTCTAATTATCCCGAGCCGTTTTTTTTTTTTTTTCTTATTCGGACCTAGTTCTGGGGATATCGGGCTCCCAAACTAAAAATCGGGGAAAAAAATTGCGAATATTTTTGTTTTTTGCCGATAATGTTTTTGTTTTTGAACTTTTTCCAAATTGTTTTTTGCCATCTTGTAGAGCTCGGCGAGTTGCGTCTTTTGACACCACCTTCATCCAGATATCTCGAAAACTCTTCGTGCAATCAGCCTGTCTCACAAAGCTCACAAATGATCCCCTGTACTCCAACGAAATGAAAGTCATTTCCAATGACAAAAAAATCAGTCAACTAGCCTATTTGCCACGCCCCGCCCGCACCGCGTCGCGCCGTGATAATATAACAGAAGTAGATTTTTCATTTATAATGCATGAGAAGAAGTCACTCAAATTATCTGACAGTATACACATTTGTTATTTGTACGTAATAATTTCGACTCACATATATTCTTGTAATTTAATAGGAATATCAAATGTTCACAATAGTGAATAAAATTTTTTATCGATTCAATTTGAGCGGTGATTATTAAATTCTATTAAATTTTTCACTCTAATTAAATTAACAGCAACTTCATTAAAATATTATGCATTATATATGTTCCAAACACAATTATTTCACTGTAAGAACTAAAAATGTATTGGATTTAATTTTAATTAAAAACACGAGCGTCTGACAAGGAATACTAAATGAAATTTCAAAGACGTAAGCGATATTGTTTAGCTGTAATAATTATCATAACAATAAGACTACGAATAAACACACAAAACACTTGTACAAATTGTAAAAAGGCAAGCCTTATATGGATTCGTGTGAAAAATGAAACTGAACTAACTGAACGTTGTGTGACAATGAAAATCACATTAACGCATAAACTGATAAGAAGTCGAGGCTGTATTGAGGTTAACCAGATAACTGATTTCAAAGTAAAATACATACATCAAAAAAAGTTTTCTGTGTTTTTTAGAAGTTGAAGTATCTTTTGGTTCTATGGAATAAAATAAAAAAAAAATTGCAAAGAATTTTTGAGAAAACTTGAGATTTATTGTTATTATTTTAAATATGAAAACGAAGTTAGTTTAGTTGATACTGAAGTACGAGTATTGCCTATAATTTATTAAAAAATCAGTTGACCATTTATCGCCACGGGCTCCCGGTCTAACAGACCTTCCAACAGTTGCCACAGGAGTCCAACCACAGAACAATTTTTATAACAGATCATATTAATATTACTAACTAGTTACTAATTACTGGCCTTTAACAAATTGTTGATGTGCATAGAAAGTGATATGCCTAAAGAGATGGCTTTGAAAAATTCATTACACGTCAACCATGTTCTCATAAGTTTCTAGCATTTCAAATATAAAAATACCAATTATACTCATAACTACAAAGTTATTCATTTATTCCTAATATTCCTTATGCAAAAGGAGCCTCATATATTGTAAGGTACCCATGGCCCACAAACTACTAGGCTTCAGATGGACCAATATGTATGTATGTATGTGTGTGTGCGCGTGTGTGCGTGTGTGTATGTATGTATACCCCTTTCTTTCTTTTACCTCAGCTCCAACAATTTTATTACAATCCCGATCCCGTATTTATTGACATCCCCATTGAATAGAATAGAACAGAATATAATTATTCTTTATTATATCTAATTTCGTATATTACATATTTATTATATGGTATGGTGTATTGATACATTAATTTTCGTTTAACGGCTGGGCTGTCTGACGAAAACAATATTTACGCATTTATTACATGCTATATTATATCTAACAAGCTTATTTTATTTTATTGTGGTCTATTGGGAGGTACGGTTCTCTACAGAGCAATTTCTTTCTCTCCCTTGGTTCCACGTAGGTAATCAATCTCGCCTTACCTGTCGGTGGTTATCATAGGGTTATAGTGACCATGACGTAGGACGTACCATGGGCTCCTTGCACGCCATGGTATTGGGTTCATCTTGTCTATCCAACATAAGACGAAATTTTCGTTGAGTCTTTGTCGCACTGATTTTTGCAAACCTTACCCCGCGAGCGGAAAATGCACTTTGATAGGTTTTGTTAATGCAGTAGCCGACAGTGGCTATATAAAAAGGATTAGAAATCATTTCTTCACTCTATCAGCCCTTTTTTACCCCACTGCAGGGGCTAAGGCCTTCCTCAGGGTGATGGGTGGCTGGGAGTTTAAATCCACCACGTTGCTCCACTGCGAGTTGGGGATTGTAACGACCGCCATCTATTGACAGCGCCCGGGACAGACTGCTTAACGTGCTCTCCGAGGCAAGGAGTCAGTGATAGTTATGTGCTTAAGTCAGAAAAACTCCTTGGTACACGCCTGGATTCGAACCAGGCTATATGGCCTTATAAATTTGAGACAGGTTCGTTGCGCTTTGGGCTATCACGACACCTTTGGGCTATCATGACACTTCCCTTGGTTGTTTTATAGGAAACAGTTTTTTTTTAATTTTCTCAGTGTTTACCACGTGTTTACCTTTTCGAACTTACGACCTTTTAACAAGGAGTGATTCAACGTGGAGTCTGTGTAGGCGAAGGCACGTGCGTTCACAAGTGGTTTGCAAAATAAATAAAATAAAACAAAACTTATGAATTAAAATTTTATTTATTAATTTTGCATAAATTTTATTATTCACAGGATCGATCATGCTTAGCTTTATCACCGGTCAATAGAGAAAGTGCGAAATAGAATAAGAGAACGTGAAAACATATCTACATGAAGCAACAAATTCGGAAGTAAAATAAAATGAATAATTATCTATTTAACGCAGTAGCGAACATCTCGGGTATTTTCAAGAATCCAATCTAATAGGGCTGTCACTCGCGTATTGACTCCGGGTCGGTTGGACGCACAGAATATTCCATTACTAACGATTCCCACGTTAAATAAAAGGCCTGTTGAAGATTCATCGTAGAACACAGGTCCGCCGGAATCATACTGAAATATTTAGTAATTTATTAAATAATATACTCTAAATTAAAATCTAATTAAAAAACTAAAAATACCTAGAAATTAAAAATAATTGAAATAATTTTATTGTTTTTAATATATACCTATGCACGTTCTATGCGTACCTACTCGGAAAACATTGGAAACAGACTATATTTATGTACTAAATTTTTGAAAGGAATATACAAAAAAAAATAGGGTTTTTTGGTGGCTCGCCAGTCCGGTCTGCTTCGTTGTTAAGAACACAATTCCATCAGGCAGTATTGGCCAGCCGATATTAAGAAGTTATGGTAAAACTCTTGATTGATGATAAAATTGGGGATAAAACCAATAATTACTCTTTTGAATTATTATATCGTTATTTCATGTATATTTTTTTCAAGTTACGTTGTTAAGAGACATGGAACAATATGTAGGTAAATCATTAACATAAATAAACAATATGTAGTTAAGAATTATGAAGTTTTTCAAGAAGCAAGATCTCAAGAAGTAAAGAAAAATTTCCAAAATTGTATATTCCATAATCGTATATATCTCAACAAAAAAAAATATTTAATAAATTTTTTTTTCTTAAAAATGGTTGGAAGTATCAAGTTGAAATTAATACTTATACTTAGGTGTACGGTTCAAATGTACAAAAAACAAGGCCATTTATGCCTCATCACAAAAGTAAATCAAAACCCATAGGGTACTTTCCGTGAATTTGAATCATGAAATTTGGTAAGAAGCAAGCTCTCACAGCAAAAGTAAAGGAATATATCAGGAAATATTTTTTAACTGAATATACGTTTACGTGGTATTCTTTCGGCGAATACTTAGTGATAAATACGTTTATAAATATATAGAACCATCAGGATGCATGTCCGATTCGCACTTCGCCAGTTTCTTATTAACTATTATTTATGTACGCATTTTTTTCATTCATAGATATGCAATACAGTCTTAATCAGAGAATCATATGCAGTCTATTTTTACTTGTAATGTGTATGAGTATTCCTCCAGACAGTAGAGGCATATACAGCTCACTGTTGCCGCTCGCGCGCCAACCAAATGACCTTTACAGCGGTGGTAGCCATGCGTTCTTAATTTATGTTAACAAATTGATTGATTAATAATGATTGAACTTAGTGCTTAATAATTCTCTGTGCTTATAAGTTTTAAAATATTATACTGAATCACTACCTAAGAGCTCTTCAGTTGAACAACAATTACGTTGTATATATATTATATAGAAAGCTTAATACCAACATGTCAATCAATCGTTAGTTACCTGACAAGCGTCTTTTCCACGAGTGAAAGTGCAAAGCTGTCTCGGAGTGATATTCGGTGATTGCTGCTGACACTGGGGTTGACTGATCACGTTCAGATTAACTTTGCGGAGAACATCCGACGTCGGACCTCCGGCGGATGTTGTACCATAGCCTGTTGGAATTAGATTCTGTCAAATATAATATAATAGAGCGCGCTTAAGGATAACACTCAAAACTTCCGAACCCACAACCATACCGGTCTTTTGGCGGTAGTCATGATGATGCCGACAGATTGCTGAATGATGTTGAAATTCTAATATTGACATTCGATAAACGTAATGCCCCAATCCGCAGTGGAGCAGCGTGGTGGATTTAAGCCCCAAGCCCCCCTCCTCACCATGGGGGAGGCCTAAGCCCCTGCAGTGGGGTAAAAATGGGCTGACGAAGTGAAGATGAAGAAACAAAATATTAAACTTACAAGACCTGAACACATGAATTATATTTTCTGAAAATCTCTAATAAATAAAAAATATAGTTATGATCCTTGAAAACATCGAGATATCGAACGAGAAAATCATATTCGCCAAGCATGCCACACGTATTAGGAGCGATTGCATACATTAATGTAAGTACAACATATCGAAAACTAATAATTACCAGTAACGAAATGCGGCGCGATTTGGCACCGACTTAAAAACGGCACGATTACAATATGAACACGAATCGCACTAGCCGCGTTTAGCGGCCGAGAAAGCTGTATCCTGAAATTAGGTTACAGGAGGAATTGGCTCTTCGTCGTAACACACAAACTTTACAATGATTCATCTGGGAGTGTTGTCGCTTTTCGAGGAAATTCCGATTGCTCAAGCCATTGTTCAAAGCCTCTCCGTGTTAATTCTACATCTTGTTTACAATGAAGATGTAGAATCAACTAATACATGCTGTAATAATAATTACAAAACATGTGGATTATTTATATAGTATGTCACTGATATTATTAATATATTTATCGAGCTCGAGTTTTAACCAATGCCACGATAATGCAGATAATACAGATTTAAACTATGATCAACTCTCTGAACTAAATACTAGTATTGGTAGATTTTTCTACCAAATATAATACACTGTATTATACATGTTATGCTTGGTTCGTTTCCACTAAAATACACAGTATTCGCCAGTATTATACAAATATTTAGTAGGTATTATACATGTAGTGACATTACTTGTAGTTAAAACAAGTATGGCGGCAAGTATGGCGACAACGTTAGAAAATAATGTAGATACAAAAATTAGTTTTGGATGGTTTTAGATTTGTTTTGTTTAATTATCGACGATACGTTATGCCACTATCTTTTTTTTCGCAGTTGATTAATTTTTACACTTTTTTAACACCCACGACGGTATTTTTGAATTGTTGTTTAATCACATTTTTGCCACGCGGTCGCGATGAGCATAGGCGAGTGACTGAATGAGTTGTTGCCGGTCGGCTACAATGCTTGGCGCAAATATTTGGTTGACGCTGACATTTCTACTTTTCTAGTAGTATATAGTTCAGTGGATCAACCCTGATTGCCAGCCCTTGCTGAATAACTTACAACGAGCTTCTGAAATTGACAACATGTCGTAGATAGAGCTACCTACAACAAAGATATTTAAGGTCGACACTTACAACAAATAAGCGACCAATTTTCCAAATTACAGGCAGGGAGCGTCAACTAGCGAAGTTCGAGACTAGCAACAGATTAAAGAAAAAAAACAATTGACATGTTCTTTCTGCAAGTCAGAGGTTCACATTACAGATAACTTTAAAATATTAAGGCATTGGAAATAAACAAAGGATTGTTTGATATGAATTGTTAAGTCGATTAGAATATCACTGTAGAGCATTCACTTTTTGTGGAATCGATAGTTGTGGAAAAAATTGGGCGAACAGACCTAGGACTATTTCCAATTGCTGAACTGTATTAATCCTCCCAGTTACCTAGTTACCACTCTGCGTGGCTATATCAATGACGTTCGTACCACTGACTGATAAGACGCTTGTTATGTGTAATAACATTTTTGATACCAATATTCTTAGGAATAAAATCATACTGATAAAAAAAATTGCATAAAAGCGGATTTCGGTACTACGCGTAAACAAATGACGGAAAACATTTCATTTACCCATGGCAGAGTTCTCTGTCTCTAAAATAATCACACATTAAAAAGGCGTGTGTACCTAAAGGAGATCACGCTCATTCGCCGCATGAAGAATGAAGAATGAATATGTAACGTGAACCTCGAAGTGGCATACCAGTTGTCATATAATTATAACAGTCTCCGTTAGATGGCGCAATAATGGCCGATTATTAAATAAACTCACCAGTAACAGTAACATTGGACCCTCTAAATGAGTTCGCAGCAAACTTGAATGGCAGACACACAGGACCCACGTTTTCATTGAAAATAAAATCAGTTGTAGTTTGTACCAATGCTATGTCGTAATCGAAAGTGGTGCTGCAAAATGTGTTTAGTTGTTATCCTTGTAGAAAAATCGAAAGAAGTCGTACACGCATTAAAGTGGAGTATGGAATTCCAAAGTGAAATTCCATATTGAGCTCAAACACTATGCGTGTCTATGAGACTTTACGGTCCCTCGATTTCCTTTGGATTCCATCATCAGATCCTGATAAAGTGATTACGGGATCACCTCCAGAGTCATAGTGCATACGGCGTAATGCACAAAAAGTAACGTTTCTTATAGTATATATAATATATAACTAATATAGCTTATGTGAGTGGCCACGCGAGAAAGCGTCTGCAGGAATAATAAAATGTTTTTTTTTTGGGAAAACAGATTTTTTTTCGTGATTTCGAATCGTACCACTTTTACTTTATCTTGGTTTAAACTAAACAAATTTTTCATTTCATACCACTAGGTCCGTGATCAGGTTATGTCTTCATTGGATGATGTTCTAATTTTGTAAGAATAATCAATAGTTAACCAAGAAGAAACGTAATATAATTCCAATCAAACTTTATGGCGGATCGGAATACAACGCTTTATGCATGCTTGCGCAGGTTCAGTCATATGCCCCTCGCTCCACTGCGTCCCGCTACACCTAAAACTGGTTACTGCGACAAGAATGGTGCCTATGTTCACATCCGCCATAAAGGTTGATTGGAACTGTGACAAATCCATAACTTCATTGTTTCAAAAAAGAAGTTCACTATTTTTCAATATAAATCAAAATTTATATATTTTTTTTGGAATTTAGTAATTGTCTTTTCTGATGTGTCTTAATAGCGCTAGTCTCTTTAGGCATCCATTGCAATTCTCGACTCACCGATTGGCCGAGTGGTTAGAGGTTAACTGCGGAGCCAAGGGTTGCGGGTTAGATTCCCGCCCGGGACAAATATTTGTGTGCATGTCTATTTGTTCCGTGTCTGGATGTAGTGTAAAAAGTATCTATATATGTATATATTATAAAAAAAGTATATTTAAGTAGACAAGTTGTCTAATACTCCATAATACATAGAAGCATATTACCGTTATTGTATTGTAAGTGACGACCGCTTAGCCAAGTGGGTAGCGACCCTGCCTACGAAGCAGGAGGTCCCGGGTTCGAATCCCAGGTCGAGTGATGATATGATGAATATCGATACTGGTACCGGGTCTTGGTTGTTATATGTATGTGTTATCTTCGCTTGGTACCCAAAACACAAGCTAATGCTTAGTTTGGGGCCTAGACGTTGTTGTCATGTATACGTTATTATTATTTATTATAATTAATGTGAGTTGAAATTAAAAACGATTATTATAAATGAAGAAAAAAAGTAACTCACGGGTTATATTGCTCGTGTATCACAAATTTCGAAATTGTCTTCTCTTGTCTTGTAGATGATTCCACTATAAATTATTTATATTATTAGATAATTATGTTATTTAACAAGCCACAGATATATAGCGACCGAAGTATATTATTGAAATGAAATATATATTATAATTCGACCGAAATCGCTGCATCGCGCCTTAGGTATGTGCGCGGCGAGGAGGGAAGGCAGCTCCTAAGCGTTGACGACGGACTGACGGAGCAGATCTGCCTCCATCCGCGCCGCGCACATGCCTATCAAGTCAAATCAAGTATCTTTATTTCGTAGTTATATAATAATAATACATGGGACTTCCCGCACAGCGTCATCTAGTCCCAAAGTAAGCAAGTATTATGCTTGTGTTATGGGTTACTAGGCAACTGATATACATACTTAAATATTCTTTATAATATATATAAATAAATACACCACATATATAACAACCAAGACCCAGTACCAGTATCAATATTCATCATATTAATACTGACCCGACCTGGGATTCGAACCCGGGACCTCCAGCTTCATAGTTAGGGTCGCTACCCACTAGGCTAAGCGGTCGTCGGTTATGTAACATAATCTTGAAATACGTCATAAGAGTGAATTTATTACAATTTATTACTTTGTGGAAAAACGTCATCACAAAGGCGCATTCAAAATGTGCTGGTTCTTCTCAGAAGAATAAGCAAGATACTAAGTGACGCTTTTTTTTAACAACATTATAAACAATTTTTTAACAATAAGTGCATAAAATTTAAATTATTGAAACAAACCGATAGGCGAGATTTATACCCGTGGATTTCTATCATCTAAATAGTCCGATACTTTATAATAAGCTTTTGCATAAAGCTTTCGTTTTATTGTAGTTTTGAACTTGTGAAGGGGTAGATCTGGAATGTCAACTCGGATCTTATTGTAAAAGTGCAGTACAGCGGTTTCGGTCAAACTATAATAATGAATAATTGAGAAATAAAATAATTCAATTATTATTTTAAATTTCTTACTGTCTTCCAGATTATGCTCTCCAACGACGATATCCGTACTGTTGGTTGCTCTATTAGCTACGCAATGTGCGGCTGTTAAAACGTAATTTCTAGCTATAATAACACCGCCACACTCAATCTGGAAAATATCTCTATCGTATAAGGCAGCCATAGCGGGAAACTCGTTTATGCCTGTCTCCACCCCACCCACTATGCGGTTCTGTCGAAGAAAACTCATTCGATTAATACCATTTCAGTTACAAAAGCTTACTTAGTTAATAGAATTAAAATTAAAATTTTAAAGATCGATACAGAAATATAATAATCTTGCCAAACATTAGCAGTATGATAAAATTATATTTTTCATAAAATTACAACTCTTTCGGAGTCGTGGTAGCCGAGTGGTACCGAGCCCGCTTCTTGTTTAGAAGGTCGTGATTAAGTCGTTAAAATCCACCAACCCGCACTGACACAGCGTAGTGGATTAAGCGCCAAGCACTCTCATTACGAGGGGAAGCCTAAGCTCCTGCAGTGGGGCATAATGGGCTGATATGGTATAGGAAAACTCTATTATTAAACATTATTACCTGGTTTCTGTATCCACAGCGGCAATCTTCTGTGGGAGGGGTCGCTGGCTGTGCCCTCACAGCGCATATGAATCGACCACTGGGACTAGATTGTGAGGTTTCAAGTGCTAAAATATATAAATGCTGATTGTTATCATAAATACAAAACAAACGTCATTAATTTAAGTTCTTAAAAGCTCTTGACGAAAAACAATGTAATAAAAAGCCCTTCAAAAAGTAAGGTCGTGATCATAGAAAATTGCTGTGTTATTTTATTTGTTTTGAACTTCTATTTAATTATGTATATTCCATCATGTGAAATTTGGAAGTATAATAATAATCTGGGTGTAAAATATTTAAATATGTATATATTATTTTAAAAAAAAGACTGTTTAAGTGTGTATATCAGTTGTCTAGTAACCCATAACACGAGCATAAAACTTGCTTACTTTGGGACTAGATGGCGCTGTGTGGGATGATGATTATTATTTACAAGACACTTAAATGAAGTTTGTAAAACTTTACCTACTTAAAAAGCTTAGATAACGTACTCTAAATTAAAAACTAATAAAAAAACCTACAAATTAAAAATACTATCTAAACAACAAAAAAATTATAAACGAGAAAATTTTAAAGAGACGACGGGTACAGGGTGTCAGCATACTTGCCGCGTTGCCGCGCTGTATTGCGATACTGATCCTCTGAACAAGATTTCCTTGCGCAAAGGATCCCCTGTCAACAAACGCAGTGCGACACCCAAATCGTCAGCAAATAATTTGGCATCCTTGGACCAGGATCCCATCGTCTCGACTCCGGTACAATATTAATTTTAATGAGGAAAAATTTCCTAAAACGATATCGATAACTTTGACGCTCTATTTCCCCTTCTAGTATAGGTACCGTCGCTGTACGTGTTGCCCCTCCCACACTTCGCCGCATACTGTCCCCTGCGTTTGAGGCTTACAACTTTGTAATAATAATAACGCATACATCACAACAACGTCTAGGCCTCAAACTAAGCATTAGCTTGTATTTCTGGTACAAAGCGAAGACACCACATACATATAACAACCAAGACCTGGTACCAGTATCAACATTCATCATATCAATACTGATCCGACCTGGGATTCGAACCCGGGACCTCCAACTTCGTAGGCAGGGTCGCTACTCACTAGGCTAAGCGCAGTTGAATAACGCTCGTTCTAGTCTTACTATTATATTATTTCTAATTCTATACTTTGAAAGAATTTCTCCCCCTATAAATTATTTAGATTATCTTACCAATCGACAACTGTCGATTTGTAGATATTTTACCAGTGGCTCTTCCTGCGCCACAGTATATCTCTGCACCGGTCAGATTCGTTTCCCCACTTCTTGATATCAGAAGCCGATCCGTCGAACAATTTGGTGACTGAAAAAAAATATCAAGTATACATGACCGGAAAGCACCCTAAAAGTCAACAATATCTCATTGAGGGCTAATAGGCCAACTCATAACTAACTAGAATAACTAAATATAATTTTAGTAAAAGTGTCTTAATTTTCGGGATATTGGCACTTTTAAGAATTTCGAGAAAATCAACTACTGAAGTTAGTTTGTCGGGTATCATAGCTACAAAGATTAATATTCTAAGTTTATCTTAAGATAAACTTTAAAGCTTCTATGAAACATAACTAAAAAAATATAATATTTATTATTATCTACCTCCGGTATCAAAATCTCGTTACAATCGGCTCGGCAGTTGTAACCCATGGGACATCTGACAATCCATCGACAAGAAACGCCTGGAGTGTAATTTCTAGGATAATTTGGACTGTATACGTAATAAGTTCGGCCCACTTGTACCTTGAAGAAAACATAAAATTTATCAAAAACGATTATAAATAAAATAATTCCTTAATTATTTCAATTTGTTTCATAGAATAAATTTGTAGTGTTTTTGTTCTGCTTTATTGTGTATCCAGGGCCGGTCCGTTCATTTAAGAGAACTAGGCGACGCCCTATGGCGCTCCTATTAGGGAGGCGGCAATATGTGACCAGTGGCATTTTTGTCGGCACAGTTTTTCTGAATTGAAACTAATCAAAACGTCATCATCGTATCAACCCACATACCCCACTGCAGAGGCTTAAGCCTCCCCTCGGGATGAGGGGATATTTAGAAAAAAATTAAACTAACTAAGAAAAACATATATTTAAATTAAATAAACAGGGAGGAGTTTCTTTTTGGTTCTTCTCTTTCTAGTTTTGGAACCGGTACCTAATCACCAATTCATTTTGACGTTCAATATGTGTGTAAACATCTTATATTGAATAAAAACTTTTTGATTTGATTTGATTTAAGGGGGCTTGGAGCTTAACCACGCTGCTCATGTGCGGATGGGTAAATTTTTACATTTTTAACGACCTGCCATCTCATGATAGCAACCGAGACCGACGGTTTATTGTACTCTCCGAAGCACGAAGTCAGTGATAGTTCAAGTGTACCTGCACGCAACAATTACTACTCAAAAAAGTTGACAATCCCAATAAGCCTGTTGGGATTGTCAACTTTATCTATTTATGAAGCGAGAAATGCTGCCATGCTAATCAAAAGTGCAATCGGTATTCGGGCCTGACAGACTTATATATTGATGAGCAAAACGAGCTCTATATTTTCTTCTTAGACAGTATGTTTTTACGTATCTATCGCCAACTAAGTTATTTCACTAAGTATTACCGCGATATTTAGGGCTTCGGTGTATTAACTAAAAACTTAAACTAATAATTAGTACATTATAAGCAAAGAGTTAATACGTGGCTTCAGTGTATACGTTAATTTGTTATGCACGTATAGACGCACCTCCAGGGGGATGACTCTCGGACCGCTTGACTTCATTCCTCATGATTCAACATCATTGGATAAATCTATAAATCTCATGCTAGACATGAACATACGGATTGGACTATCACACAAACTGACACTACAAAAATAAAACAAACAAAAGACAATTTAATACTCAATTTTCTGAAAATATACTATGTCTCTGGAAGTGGAAGGACTACCCTTTGACTTCCAGATTTGCCTTTTCTAGGCACTTTCAAATTCAAAACAATTTTCCTAGTGAAAACGTAATTCTGAATTCAGAAATGACTTTTGAGAAAACAGAAACACTAGAAAAAAAAAATTTAATTGATATTGGTCATAAGAGACATAAAGTCAAGAATGATACCCCAGATCCAGTGCCTGTCATCATCAGCCCATTTTTACCGCACTGCAGGGGCTTAGGCCTCCCCCAGGGTGAGGAGGGGAAGCGTGGAGCTTAAGTCCACCACGCTGTGTACTTAAGTCAGAAAAACTCATTGGTACACGCCCGGATTCGAACCATGCCCCTATGGGGCCTTATAAATTTGAGACAGGTTCGTTGCGCTCTGGGCTATCACGACAACCAGTGCCTGTAGTTCGAGATAATTATTTCATGGTGAAAAAAAAAGGCGTGCATAAAAGCTTATCTAACATAATACCTACTTAGCTTTCTTTTACATAACTATGCATGACTAAAAGTTCCGTAATTTTAATTAATATACTCACATAACTCTAAAAATATACTTTTTTTAGGGCCTAGACGTCGCCTAGGCATTAAGCATTAGCTTATGTTTTGGGTGCCAAGCGAAGACACCACATGCATATAACAACCAAAACCCGGTACCAGTATCAATATTCATCATATAAATTCTGACCCGACCTGGGATTCGAACCCGGGACCCCCAGCTTCGTGGGCAGTGTCGCTACTCACTGGGCTGAGCGGTCGTCATTCAAAACATAATAACATGTTCTAACAATCTGCATACTTACATTTTGAAAGTAATTACAGTTTGAATCTGGATTTGTAAAGGAGCCCAATAGTGACAGCAGAGAATAAATGACTCCATTCATTGCTGGAAATAAAAAAATAAATAGTTATTACGCTAAAGCGATTAGCATATATTCTATTTAAAAAATAATATGGTTTTTAACACACAGTATAAAGCTTAGTACAACAAACGCACGAGTCGATTGTAGAAGGAATAACCAATTATTTATTTCTTCTAACGAAAATATAGTGTTAGTGCATACCGAAAATGGAAACTGTTATATTAAAAAAAACAACAGTTACCCACACTGTTGTGAAAGAAGCAGGTTCTCGTGAAAAATTAAACTAAATGTTTTAGGCAACAATGAAAATCAAATTAAAGCGTAGTGATAAGAGTTGATGTTGTATTAATTGAGGTTAATACGATGTCCGATTTTATAAAAAATATACCAAACTAGAGTCAAACTCTAGTTAAGTATATTTCTTATAAAATCTAGTACACATTCGTATCGGATGCCTGGGTAGGCATTGTGGCAAATTATCTATTATCTATTGTGGCAAATATAGAAGAGGGTACCGAATTAAATATATGTTTTTTAAACACCGTGTTTAGCTAAACGTAGTCCAAACTTTTAAAACACGTACAACTGAATGAACTAAACAAAAAGTTTCAAATAAGCAGGGGGCGCAAACTGACGGTTAATAAGAAAAACAATTTCATCACCCAGACAACCTATATGCTTGGTCACCCTGTTTTCAAGATCATCATCATCATCAGCCCGTGTCTCTCCACTGCAGGATATAGGCCTCTCTCAAGGCTCGCCACCACACACGGTCCTCCGCCTTTCGCATCCAACTACCCCCGGTATGGTGCTTCAGGTCATCTGTCCACCTGGCCGGGGGGCGTCCAACGCTTCGCTTTCCAGTACGTGGCCTCCATTCGAGAACACGTCTGCCCCATCGGTTATCGGTGACCAGCCCATTGCCACTTCAGCTTGCTTGTCGCTTCGGCTATGTCCATAACTTTGGTTCTTTGACGGATTTCAGTGTTTCTGATTTTGTCCATCAAAGAAACACCGAGCATAGCTCGCTCCATAGCACGCTGAGCGATTTTGAATTTGTTAATCAGACCTGCCGTGAGAGTCCATGTTTCGGCACCGTACGTCATTGTCGGTAGGACGCATTGGTTGAAGACCTTGGTCTTCAGACATTGTGGTAGTGGCGACGAGAACAGATGAAGAAGCTTCCCGAAAGCAGCTCAGCCCAGCTGAATTCTTCGGTCGGCCTCTTTGTTGAAGTTGTGTTTGCCTAACTGGACAGTCTGTCCTAAATAGACATAATTTTGCACAACTTCAAGAGTCGCACCCCCTACGGTTACCGGTTTCGGAAGAATATGTTCGTTGAACATGACTTTCGTCTTGTCCAAGTTCATCCCGAGTCCCACCCGCCGAGAAGCGACATTGAGGTCGTTAACCATTCCGCTGATCTCCTTTAGCGACTATTAATCTGAAACAGCTGATCTACCGCCAACCGCCAATTTAAAGTTGGTCATTGACCTTATGAGCTATTCCACTAGTAGAGTTTCTCCAATTTTACGATTTGGGAGACAGTCTCTTGGTGTTTTATTGAGTTAGCATGTAAACCTGATAAAATAAAAATGTATTACTTTCATTCTGTACTAGTGTTTTTATCGGTAGCTATAAATAAAATGAGGAAAACGATTAAAAATGATACTTTAAACGTGTTTTGCTCGGTAACTGTTAGTTTGCGCCATTTGCTCATTTAAAACTTTTTGTTTAGTCCGATAAGCTCTACACGCTTTTTTAGTTTGAACTGCGTTCCGCTACGCTACGTATGTCTTAATAGAGGCGTCATTTACAATTAAATCTGCGTTGTTCACTTGAAAAGAACGTGGATTTGTTTCTGCCCCTTCTACTACAACTTTAGAGTGTATTGTAACCGTAAATTATTTAAAAAATAGCTAATCCGTATAATACAATGTAGTGAAACAAATGTGAATTATCACTGAATTCTGAAACTGATATGTGTCAAATGTTTTGTTATTATTTACTAACAGTTGGTCCTGTTACGTAGTGGAACTACAGTATCATAATTGTACTCTGTAGTGTCTTCTAGGTCCTGAAACTGAAAATGTATTTACTTATTCATCTTATTTTTCTACAAATTAGCGAAGGATTTATACCAATGATAAGTAGAGACGCACGTATTCCCCAAAGAGGTTGACAAGGACAATAAATAGACCATACATAGGTACAGTTTGCGCCAAACTTCTTGTTTGTTCTGAAATCGAGTGTATCTTATCAGAAGGTCAAGAGCAGACTCCATACCTGCGCAAGACGCACCCGCGTCAATTTCAGAGCGAACAAGAAGTTTGGACGAGCTGTATTTTTTTTGATTCATCGATATTCGTCAGTCCTTTCATGCTGGCTCGTCGGTTTCGAATGCTTAAAAGTTAGCCCTTCTTTATGGCGCTCCGACGTGCTCGACATATATTTTTCTTGGCGCTCCTTACCGACCCTTCCATTGCACACATCCACTCTACCCGTTCTCTTCTTTACTTTTACTTCCGTTCAACCTTTCTACATAGACCAAACGCTAACAACATACAAGTACTGACTACACCAAAAAGGTCAGATAACATCGATGTAAACTGAAGACGTGCCTATTTAATATGCATATGGTCCAAGGCCAAAGTGATGAATTACAATTTACTCATGCTTATGTTTTAGTGGTGGGAGACCCCGATTGCAAAACCAAAGGTAGGTAATGAGTTCGATTACCGTCTGAGACAATTATTTGTTTGCGTAAACATATCTATTTGTCCCGTGTGTACGTAAAAACATGGCCAGGTGCGAGTCGGGCTTGCACCGGGAGGATTCCTAATTGTTATAAAATTAAAATAAGATATTGGTGATTATCAGACTTTTTCCTTTATTTTTTGCCTAGGAGAGAGACATTCCTTTATCCAAATTTCAATATTCTTCGTCAAGGGTAGTAGACTACAGGTTTTTTTGGGACGTTATTTAGTGTTTAAATACGCCATATCTTTTTTATTTTTTTTTATTACTTTTATTTATATATATATATAATTTATTATATTTATTAATGGCATTGACTTAGAAAATATATTTCTTACAGAAATACGGGGCAGTAGTACTCTATACCATATCAGCCAATTATGCCCCACTGTAAGGGCTTAGGCGTCTCTTCGGGATGAGGGCGCTTGAAACTTAATCCACCACACTGCTTTTAGTGCGGGTTGGTGGATTTTAACGACTGCCATTTGATGACGGCAATCACGATTGACGGCTTAACGTGCTCTCACTAACGTGTAGTCCTCAGTATCTACTAAATTTTCGTTGTTCAAATACCAACGCACAATGTTACATTTTACTACACGCGATCCTCAATTTAATAAGTCTATCATTTATTGATTTTGATAATACCAATAAAGTGCCTTTTATAAATGGACATTTTGCGTGGGGTCAAAGGAGAGATCTGAATCGCCTCGTGTCTCTATCGTCCTCAGTACCTCTAAGCTTACTCCATTTTATTATATCTATTGCAAAACGTTTTACGAAATGCAATACAAATACCTCACATTATGGGGTCAATTAAGACACTAAGGCATTTAAAACAAAGTTATTTCCACACTAGATGTTTGCTTAAAAACAAACAGGTAAAGTGTGAGTCGTAGTCGTGTCTTAATGGATCCGTATTGTATGTTATATACATTTTGTACTTTTTGGGAATTGGACATTTCAGAAATTGGAAATTTTGAGATTTGGATATTCTGAACTAAACCGATTTATAGCTATTCACCGCCACCTGGCACGAAAGCGCATATAAATTTAAGAATAATAATCGAAAATAAACCTTGTGTTGTGTTATAACTACAAGCAAGCGATTTTCGAATTTTTCCTTTACTTGTGTTGAGAGAGAGACCTTGCTTCTTGCTAAATTTCATAATTCTAGGTCGACGGGAAGTACCTTAAAGGTTTTCATTTATTTGTGTCAAAATATGCGGCATTAATGACCGTAGTTTTTGATTGCATTTAATTAGACGCTTGATTTTTCTACAGCTCCTAAGGGACCGTAGACCAAAGTCTGTGATATTAATTTCAACTTGATACCTCTATGCGTTTCTAAAAAAAAAAGGGTCTTGACAGACAGACGGACTTCGAAGTGGGGTTCCTTTTTCCCTTTTGAGGTACGGGACCCTACAAATTGTGATTCTCATAGAATATACGAGAGATAAGTATTTGTAATTACATATCCGTCTAGAACCTACGTCAGCGCAGCACTACAGTCTGTCATATAGGGGTACCGTTTTAGTTTAAAAGACCCACTGTTCGACCAGGGGTACGGTCAGGGGTGGGTTAGGAGTACAGCGGGTCTAAAGCGGAATATTTGTATACATTGATTTTGTGCTTGAAGGCGAATTGAAAAATTATAAAGTGTTCATAAATCAGTTACTTGTAGACCTCTTGTTTAAAAACGAGTTGCTTTAGAAAGGGTATTTGCAAAATACTGGCAGACACAGAAATTATTAATTAACTTTCATTAAAATCGAATATTTTCCTTGAACAAAGAAATAGATTTTAACTATCAAAAATTCGTCTCATTCCAGCCCACCATGGTGACCGTTTATTCCGATCGAACGTTTCCAGGGATTTAAATTTAGTTTCTTGTTTACGTCGTAATGGAGCAAAGAAATGGCGTATCTTTTTGCGCGGATATACTTGACAGACCGGAGAATAATATAGGCTACAGTTTATCTTCGTCGAAAGTTTTCTAGGATACAAAAATAATAAATGATTTGAAACTTCGATTGATAAGATAGAATAATAGTGGGAACTAGAATTTGAGTAATGACGTAAAAGAAGAGATACGGATGCGGGAAAGAAAGAAGGATAGGTATAAGGACAATAAACGGGCCAAGGTCAATACATATGTACACTTACCGGCCAAACATAAGATTCCGACATTTCAAACTCCTGCAGCAAAGCAACAGCACACAAAGTACCGAAGTTTCACTTTGTAGGTATTTAGTGCTTCAAATTAGAATACCTACTCTTTACAATTAGTACCGTTGCCCCAGCACTAGTATTTAAATACTCAAACATAGGTAAGTACCTAGAATATCTTGACTTTTTTATATTAGGAATCGTTCATAAATTACTTCACGTTATTTGTATTTTGTACTCTGCAGTTCAACTTATGGGAACCTCAGTCCTTGCAACTGTTCGTTCGTAATGACGACAAAACCAAATTATATAAAAATTATATTGTTACGAACGGACAGAGTAATGACCGCCATCTAGCGTCAACCGGTGAAACCACTTTGTAGAAGGGTTTTACAACAAGGACAACATGAAACCCCTACTCAATACTAGATGGCGTTGGAGGAAAGAGCCGAGGGGCTTTCTGGAACTATCCGGTCTGGTCGATTGCGTTCGTGTGAGGGGAGTGATTTCTGGAACGCTCCAGAAGGTTCTTACGACTCATATAAATAGCCGCAGGAGCGTGAGCGATCTCAGTTCAGTTTTTGGGCAACTTGCGACGCAACTTCGAAGCGAAACTAGTGATACAAGTGAAATCTACGACTTGGCTGCGATCTAGGAACATCGTTAGTGCTTAGTGTTTGGACTTTGTGCTTTGTGTTGGACCTAGTGTTAGTGAATAAATTCTTCAAAAGAGTCAGCAGGTCTTTCTCTCCAAATTCTTCGAACCCTAACATGTAACAATATTTAGGATGGCGTATCCAAAAGATTATTATGTAGGTATATTACGTATTGACGACCGCTTAGCCTAGTGGGTAGCGAGCCTGCCTACGAAGCTGGAGGTACCGGGTTCGAATCCCAGGTCGGGTCAGTATTTATATGATGAATGTTAATAATGGTACCGGGTCTTGGTTGTTATATGTATGTGGTGTCTTCGCTTGGTACCTAAAATACAAGTTAATTAGTTTGGGGCCTAGACGTTGTTGTGATTTATACGTATGTTATGTTGTAAAGTCAATTCAGTGAGTGCGGTGTTCACCTGTAATGGGTTTACCTACATATCAGTTCATAGTCTCTAAGGATATACCTAATATGTAAGTGTACAATTTTAATATGTAAACGGTTGGTGATCCTATTTGAAATAAATAAATAAATAATAAAAATGAAACCTATTGCTGTTACACTATTGTAAGTCTGCTTGTGCAGGCATCTCAAGGTTGTGAACGGAAACATTCTTGAAAATTCGATATTTTGTGTAAAATGTCGATCCAAAACCGAATATTGCATCAAAAATTTAATAACTTTTTTTTTTTAAGATGGGGTCCCATACATGGTAAATTAGTCGATAACTATTTCTTTTTTTTCTTAACCTGGCATGTGAGGTGTCATTATCTAGAACTCATTGAGTAGAGTACAAAAAAAAATTGACGCTGTAAAATTTTTAAATTTTAGACTATGTTTTCTGTATATTGTATGTCATATACTGTACTTAAACAAAAAATACTGAAAACGCCGATTCTTAATGTAGTTTGTAAACTGTGACCAAAATTACCAAATATATTTTATTTTACGGGTGAAAACATCACAATTATAATGGTAAATACCATGTAAATACGTAAATACACAATATACTGCGTGGTAATATGGTTGGTAGTTTACGATGCTCGATCCGATTGGCATTTCATTGTTATCGAAAATATGGCTTAACCCCAATAAGTCATGAATTTAACATTGTGACATTACCTACACATAATTCTTCTTTCATGTCGTGATAGCCCAAAGCGCAACGAACCTGTCTCAATTTATAAGGCCCCATAGGGCCATGGTTCGAATCCGGGCGTGTACCAATGAGTTTTTCTGACTTAAGTACACAACTATCACTGACTCCGTGCTTCGGAGAGCACGTTAAGCAGTCGGTCCCGGACGCTGTCAATAGATGGCGGTTGTTACATTCCCCAACCCGCAGTGGAGCAGTGTGGATTTAAGCTCCAAGCCCCCCTCCTCACCCTGGGGGAGGCCTAAGCCCCTGCAGTGGGGTAAAAATGGGCTGATGAAGTGAAGTGAAGTGAAGAATTCTTCTTTCACACTTGAACATGCTTAGTCTAGGTAAACATTAACTATATGAACGACCCCTTAGCACAGTTAAAATGTTTTAAAACTCTATAGAATTGCAATTAATGTTTTATTTATTAGAACAAAGATAAAACAGTAGAAAATGGGAGCATCTGAAAGATAACCAATAACGTTAGAAAACGTTTACTTAAGTAATTAAAATTGTATCCGGTCTTTTTTACAGTTCCTTAGTTACTAGGAACCCACGGTAACTATACAGGTATCAAAAAGTATGGAGTAAAATTATATTAACTACTACACTCAGAACTATATTATTGTTTAACTGAGCGTGAGTATGCCTTAGGATTGCGCGGGGCGAGGAAAAAAAATAATCTTAACAAAAGCCCCGAAATTACGTTAAGATAGTGTGTGTCAGTCTACATAGTAGGTACTATTACGTCCATAGTGTCAGTATAAATATGCATAACTGAAATCAGCATGTCAGAATGTTATGTTGACATAATAGGCTAGTAAACTATTTTGATGAAATTATTTTATATGATAAAAATTTCTAAATATATAAAAACAGAGAAATAATTTAAAAAAATGAATCATTATTAACAAATATTTGAATGTTTAAATAGTCCTGTTAGACAGAGAGGGCAATACCGTACGACGTACATATGTGTGCCGTCAGGCCATTTAAAATAATGTTAAATATCATTTTGCAAGAAAGTGACAGAGATAGAATTTTAATGGCTCACAATTTCTATATTCTTGAACCAATTTAAATTGTGTTTATAAATTTTGTTGTCGTATATGTATAGTCCATATAATATTAATATAACACATACAAGACAACAACGTCTAGGCCCCAAACTAAGCATTCGCTTGTGTTTTGGGTACCAAGCGAAGACACCACATATAACAACCAAAACCCGGTACCAATTTCAATATTCATCATATAAATACTGACCCGACCTGGGATTCGAATCCGGGACCCACAGTTTCGTAAGCAGAGTCGCTATCCACTAGGTCAAGCGGTTGTGTATTTTTATATTGTCTTGATATATATATTTAATACAAGTTGAATACCCAATTTTTTCTTGTTTGGCTTTATTAAGAAATTTTAATTAAGTATTACAGTCCTATTTCGAACAAAACTATATGTAAATATCAATTAGATACACATGTCGCTCACTGTGGTTTTAGAGTACTATACTAGGTCGTTTTTATGATATATCCATCAGTATTAAGATCAAGTCTACGTATTCTAAATTATTTATAAAACATAAAGGTACGAGGAAAGGCTGATAAGTAATCTAGTTTTAATATATATAATGCGAAAATATTGGGCAGAATGGTGTCTTTGTGTGTCATAAGTGCCTTTCCCTTTCAGGTGAGTACCTATAGTTCGCTTCAAACTTTATGGCGGATCGGAATACAACGCTACAAGCGTGCTTGCGCAGGTACTTACTGTCATATATTCCTCGCTCTGCTGCGTCCCGCTACATCTAAAACTGGTTACTGCGACGCGACTTGTGCCTATATTCGGATCCGCCTTAAAGTTGGAGGTGAACTGTACCACAACTTAAACGCCATCGGCCATCTTCGTAATTTGAGACAAAAAGTCGAACGACGCCGAACTATTATGAGACGTCAAACGTTTGAAGTTTATAACATTCACAATATAATGTCAGCCTTACGTTTCAAAGGACGCTATTCTAATCTTTGTACTCGGCGTCGTTAAAATTTTTATCTCAAATTACGAAGATACCCGATGGCGGTTTAAATTGTGTCGACCTGTAGATTACTTATCAGCCTCCCCTCGTTTTAACATATATCACAAAAACACTGCTTCCTTGGAACTATTATATCCTATTATACTAACAATTAGAAAAAAGACGATCTTTTCAATGCCATTTCTTTCAATTTGCGACAACATAGTCACGTAGGTAATAATAATTTGCGTCAATTGCATATGGCGCAATAGACATTCTCATTTCATCTATAGCATAGTGCCAACCCCCCATAGGGCCATGGTTCGAATCCGGGCGTGTACTAATGAGTTTTTCTGACTTAAGTACACAATATCACCGACACCGTGCTTCGGAGGGCACGTTAAGCAGTCGGTCCCGGACGCTGTCAATAGATGGCGGTCGTTACAGTTCCCAACCCGCAGTGGAGCAGCGTGGTGGACTTAAGCTCGAAGCCCCCCTCCTCACCCTGGGGGAGGCCTAAGCCCTGCAGTGGGGTAAAAATGGGCTGATGATGATGATGATAGTGCCAACGATCACCGAGTAAAATGGCTATGACATACGGACAGACAGATAGACGGACAAGACAAAATTATAAGGTTTTCGTTTTTGCCATTGGGCTATGGAACGCTTGAAATGAAATCACCATTTATATAAAACATTTTTAATTTATTTGTTTTTTAATAACATTACAATTACATAACACAATATGATTAGGGAACACCAAATAATATATCAGTTTCACATAAAAACAGGCACAAAATGACTAGACGCTCTAAAACAAAAGCAATATTTTATACAAGTCGAAAGAAACGCAGAGCCTTCCGCTGCTGCGGAATCTACTCATCAAGTCTTACACCTATTTCATATTTTTCGGACCTACCTCTGAAATTTTTTTACAATGCACAGAAAGTGTCACTTTCTCTAAGCATAGTAACCAAAAGCGACCGTCGCCCATAAAACAACTTACTTTCCTCGAATTGTACTGCGCGCGCAAGCGACTCTGATTGGTCGAATTGACGCCATCTTGGAAACCGGGGCAATTTATTTTTATCTGAATTACTTTTGTGAGCTCACGTAAATACGAAATTAATAGTATAAGTGAACATAATAAAATGTCTAGTTCAAGTAATCGATGGGCTCGGACCAAATTTTTGTGACAATTTTTATATTTTTTCCGAAAATATAGGTCAATTTATACTTTCCACTAGAATATTTAAAAAATTTAGTCTTTTAGTTGTTTTTCAAAAATTTATTAATGAAATATCCCTGTGATGTCAACTAGACAGATGATTTCTAATTGCATTATTTTAGACCAAATAAAACCATAATTTTTATTGATTCATGAAGTTTACAATTTTATTTGACGGTATGTCAAAGTAACAAGTAACTTTACCTCAATATTTTTTATTTAGTTTTAGCTTTGGTTTTTTACTATGGAAAACAGCGCAATAGGCTCAAACGTCCAGATGACGTCACAGGAACTATTTCAACGTCAGATGAATTTTCATGAATATCTGGGAAAATCGTAAATAGAAAAAAAAAATTTGAAAGGTTATTCTAGAACCTTATCCCCTTGCAAAACTAAATCGAAAGAGAAGCTCAGTGGAGAGAGGTATTTATTAACTTTCTTAACAATTTTCTTCAATAAAAGTAAAATGAAAATTTATTTCAATATTTCCTCATAAAATACATCGTAAAACGTTGTATGACATACATGTGCAAAGATAATTCCCAGCTCGTGTTTTTAAATCGACCCTCGTTGGGAATCATCTACTCTCTACACTCTTATCATCGTTGTGCTAATCTTATTTTTAATATCTGTTACCAGCTGATACACTTTCAAGCCATATATAGCAAATTTTCCCGAAACCCATAGATATGACAAAATAATGACTTGAAAAACATGATGTACTAAGGGTTACACACATCAATGTTAAGGTTTATGACAAAAAACTTTAAATACTTATAGGTAATTGATACACAGTACAGACGTAAAGTTTTTTTATAACAAACCCTCACGGCCTTATAAATATCGAATTATAATTCGAAATTATAGCCTTATAAATAAGAATCGGGGCGCGTACCAATGAGTTTTTCCGACGTAAGTACATAACTATCACTGACTCGGAGAGCACATTAAGAACTCGGTCCCGGTTGCTGTCAATAGGTGGCGGTTGTTAGAATCCACCAACCCGCACTGGAGTAGCGTGGTGCATTTAAGCTCTAAACTTCCTCACCCTGGGAGGGAGGCCTAAGCCTCTGCAGTGGGATATAATGGCCTGATAGAATGGAAATAAACCCTACGCAATGAATTCGCGCGCACACAATTGGTACCTACTTGATGATGTAGTTCCGTTCCAATATAATATACAATTATAAAAATTTCAATATATAATTAAAACAACCATAACATAAACATAAGTAGTTTGTACTATCTGGCAGTGACTTTAGCAGCTCCTAATATTCTACTTTATGTTTTTAATTTCAGCATAGTGGAGGGAAGTTACACCTTAAATAGTAATATATAAAATTAGATAGATAAAAATATGTCTATTACTAAATAATGACATAGGCTATTTTTTGTTTGTCTATCTGTCTGTGCGTCTATATGTCTGTTCGAGCTAATCTCCAAAACAGAGTAGATTGGAGGTGAAATATACATTTTGGTGCGACAAAACGAGACATCTATTAAAAAGAGTAAAGTTATATTTGAAGGTCAAATATGACTTATTTGACCGCATCATACTTATTAAATGCTGTCTCCATTATTAGAACCGTAGCAACACTTTTAAGTTCGCTAACCTAACTAAGGGATTCAGTTAATATGAATACAAAGAATGTATGAATATTTTACAAGACTTATGTCGTATGTACAAATTTTATACAAAAGTTTTCATTAGTTCTTTTTCATCTCCTTTTTTGTGTCCTGAAAGTATCCTCCTGGCGCAGGTACTAATTTGACAGAGGGTTTCTTAACGTCATGCAATTCCTTATTTTGCTGCATAGGCATTGGCGACCCAGAGTCGTCTTGCGAGGACGGTTCAGGCACTATACCTTGTAGCCTGTGACTGCTGGTTTGACTTAGCCTGGAAAAAAAAAAGGAAACCGATTATGAATAATAATTACAGTTCCAATCAACCTTTATGGCGGATGTGAACATAGGCACAAGTCGCGTCGCAGTAACCAGTTTTAGGTGTAGCGTTTTTTGCATCACAGAGCTATGAATTTGTTTCATAGAGGAGTAATGTTGGCCGATTAGTTCGAGAACCCAAGTTATCACATCTGAGCACTATGATAAGGGAAATAAAATCACAAATTCTTTTAAAGGGCGATGTATACGCTTTTACAATAAGATCCCAGCTGACATTCATGATCTACCCCTTCATAAGTTAAAAACTACAATAAAACGAAAGCTGTACGCAAAAACTTATTATAAAATATCAGACTACTTAGATGACAAAAATTCAAGGGTGAAAGCCGCTCGCCTATCAGTTTATTTCAATAATATTAATCTTTAAGCATTGATTGTTAAAATTTTTTTTACAATTAATTAATTTATTTATTTAATCTTTTTAATTTTTTTTTTATTATTGTTAATTTTTTTAACAAAAAAATTATTTATTTAACAAAAAAACTTAATAACATAACAAAAACAATTTTCTTAAAAAGAGCGTCCCTCAGCTTCTTGCGTATTCTTCTGAGAGGAAACATTTTTGAATGCGCCTTTGTGGTGGCATGCGCCTTCTAGTCAAAAGTTCAAAGTTTTGTGATATTGCACCGCTCGTAAGGAATGAATCATCTTAAATTATTATAAACACATAAAATTTGAAGTTTTAATGTATAGAAGCGTTATGTAACGGCTATGATATAGACAGGAAACTGCGATAGACGGACAGACCGATGGACAAAATCAACAAATCCAGTGACATGAAAAACATATAAATGACGACAGTTAGGTTACCGTTATGGTTACGTCGACAACCGCTTGGCCTACTGGGTAGTGACCCTGCCTACGAAGCTAGGGGGTCCCGGTTTCAAATCCCAGGTCGGGTCAGTATGTATATGATGAATATTGATACTAATACCGGGTCTTGGTTGTTATATGTATGTGGTGTCTACGCTTGGTACCCAAAACACAAGCTAATGCTTAGTTTGGGGCCTAGACGTTGTTGTGATGTGCTACCCGGTTAAGATGCTATTCAGATTGAGCGTTTCGGATCTGACCACTAATGACAGAATTGACAGAGTTGGCAGTGCTACCCTTGTAGAATTATAAAATTCCTAACGACTTTTAAATTTAAAAAAAAATTTAAAATAAATCGCGTATTTTTGTTTATAATTTTAACTAGCGAACTGCTTCAATTTTGCACGGGTAGCAGAGCATATGCCTACATTTTTTTTCTCTCGTGTGTTGTATTAGCTTGTTGCGTCGAAAATATGGATTAAATTTAATTAGATTTAAATGCAACATATGTTCCAAACCAAACGTCCAATCTTAATAGCATCTTAACCGGGTAGTATACGTTATTATCATTATTTATTACGTCCTAGTTTAAAATCGTCACGCCTATACCGCAACCATTTTAGTCTTGACAATTGGGCCTATCATTTCGGATGGAATTTTTCAATAGGGTCATTTTTGTAATTTGCACCATCCAAAATCGTTTGTTCCCCGTGGTCCGTTTATGGATATGAGCAGGGGAAATATGAGAATAGCAATATGGATCACAACAGAACACTGTGTACTTAAAAGACACCTGACGATTATGAAAATCATAGAAGACCCTGTATGCCCAGCATGTGGGGAAGCGGAAGACACAGGCTTCCACCTGGTAGCAGAATGCCCCATGTAAACACTCCTCAGATGAAAAATTCTAGGAGCAGACAAGATAAACAAAGAGCAACTTGCAGACATCAATATTGGGCAATTGGTAGACTTCTGCAAGACTACAAAAAGTTTCGATACGACTAGGATAACCAGTAACCCCTTCATTCACCGTTGAAATTGTCGGTGTGTTGTCATCTGGCCGGTTAAGGTTGTTGCGCTGATTTCCACATTAAGAAACCAAAGCTAAAACTAAATAAAAATGTTGAGGTAAGGTCCCTATGTATAATGAAATCGCAATCCTCATGAATCAATAAAAATATTTATTTAGTCTAAAACAATGCAGTTAGAAAGCATTTATATCCAGGTGACAACACAGGGACATTGTATTAAACAATTTTTGGAAAAAAATAGCTAATATACTACAGACTTAATTTTAAGGTGAGATTTATTTCTTGCTAAGAGATGGCGCTGTTTTCAATTTCTTCGGTTTTTTAATAATGATTTTAAAAAATTTTGTTTTCCTCTCGTTATTCGAGACAATAATTATTTATTTTCCTAGATCAATTTTTAACGTTTTATGTCGTTTTATGTTTTGACGATTTAGTCTCAGCAAAATGGTATCAACTCAACACACAGAGGAACATAATTTGAGGAGTGCGCCATCTATTATCAACTATATTAACAACTTATCTATCAATAGCGCCATCTGTTATAATCTATAGGAAATCAATATAAATTAAAAAAATTGTAATATTTGACGAAATAAATCTTATTTTCTAAACTTTTCCATTTTTATTGTTTTTGTGTACAATTTTAGCTCGAGAATCGCTTGCATTTTTTTAAAATACATTGATCATTACATAAAAAGTATTATGATAGTAAAAGTCTGTTCCGCTACGCTTCGTCCTTTTTCTTCTTCATATTTTCGGAACAAAATACAATAACTGTATTAAAAATTTTGGTCCAAGCCGATTGGCAAATACCATCACTAACCTTACTTCTTCGACATCAGCTACTTTATCAATCAGGCTACGTATGATCCGCTCTTTATGCTCGACTACTAAATGTGCTCTCTCTAATTCCTTTTGGTAGTCCGCCTCAGCGCGCGCGGCACGACGTTCTTGCGTCAATATACGTCTTTCTAATTCTTCTAAAGAACTATACGCGCGCGCCTTCACTGCCTATATAATTGAAAATCCAATATTATAGCTTACCGCCCGCAGCTCCGCTCGCATAGACTACACAGTTATACCGGAACCTTTTTTTCCGAGATGAAAAGTGGCCTATGCCACTTTTTAATTTATAAACTATATCTTTGTGAAAAATTATAGTGGTGCCGGTACTGCGTAGTCCACGCAAGCGGAGCCAAAGGCGGAAAGCTAGTTAGAAAATAAAATATAGCCCATGTTACTTGCTTATAATCTAGCTTGCTATATTTTATGTAAGTGAAAGAATTTCTAAAATCAGTTAAGTAGTTTTTGAGTTTATACGTAACAAACAAACAAAAAATCAAATCTTTCTTCTTTATAATATCCATATAGCATAGATAATAGAAATAATAAAAAAGTTTTTGATATTAATAATAATAATTCCTGGAACATTTCATGAACCTAACTAGTCCCAAAAAGTACTAGACAACTGATATATTAAATATTTTTTTATAATATATACATATATAGATACTTTTACACTCAGACACAACAAATAGGCATGTTCATGCACACAAATATTTGTCCTGAGCGGGAATCGAACCTGGGACCCTTGACTCCGCAGATAGGATCTCTAACCACTCGGCTAATCGGTCAGTCGATATTCTATTAATTATCTTATTATCTATTTCTAGTATTAGCAGATCAACTAATAGCTCAATCATATACAATGTCAGTCATCATAAATTTGAATTTTGGCATTACGTAGTTACTTCAAAGAGAAAATACGCAAAAGAACTATAGTGGCCATGGTTTATAGAAGTTAAAGTGGCAATGGACAAGCCAAATAGAACCAATAACCGATGAATGACTTTTTAACTAAATTAAATGTATACCTTGATTTCCGCTTTTATCCTTTCTAGTTTGTGTAAAGCGTGTTTCCCCGCCGCGTTGACGGCGCGTGCGCGTCGCCCGCTACGGCGCAATGATGCCATCGATGCGACGCTAGCTCTCAACCTCTGTCGGAATATCACAGCTGCGCGTCTGTATAATCTGTAAACATTTTTATCCAACCCAATATTATATCTTAGCTTGAAGGACCAAGAAACTTTCTACGGGTACCGTTTTCTTTCGGTTCGTTTTCAAAAAAGTGTCATGGACATGGTACCGACACATATACGGTTTGCATACGATCATCCGTGTTTTCGCAAATATTCATGTAGGTACTCCTGTTTTTTTATACCAATTTTCCCAGAGAAACCATAGTCATTGCGTTTTCAGTTTCCAAGAAAACCACCATGAAACATACACTTAAAAGCTATTAACTGACAACCCTATAACCCTGACCGCGGCGTGCGGGGTTGGGCTAAAAAGCGCTCGGCCGCCGAACAGCGCTCGGGTTCAACTAATTACAAATGAATACAAACACAAAATCAATTATTTTTTTCAATGTAAGATGTATTACACACACTTATTGAAAGTCAAGATGCATCAGTTGTCTAGTAACCCATAACACAAGCATAATACTTGCTTACTTTGGGACTAGATGGCACTGTGTGGGATGTCCTATGTATTTCAAATTACCACCGGTTCGTTAATAACTAGAAGGACCGGCAATAAATTATCACTGCCATTTTTTTTAATTTGTTCAATATAAAACGCTTAAAACTATTGCAATTATGTTCATGCATTATTATCATTCAAATATTCCTTGCCAAAATAATAAGCCTTTTAACCCGACTACGCTACAGAGGGTAATGTTTTTCGAGACTATGTATCTATGTATTCTAGATATTTTTTTGACGCGCACTGTAGTCAAAACGGCTTGACGGATTTGAACATATGAGAATTATTTTATTTTGAAACAAACAGTCACATACAAACCATATTAAATTTAACATGGCACTGAACTGACCTGGAGTTTCTATTATACTAATTATTAACATTAAAGATGCTACAGGCTCTGCCCGCAGAAAATTACTTTTCCTTCATAACAACAAGTAATACATATCTACAAAAAAACTTTCTTACAATAACGTCAGAGAAATATGAAAACTGACGAGTAATATAATGTACACAAGAACAAAAAAAAAAAAGAGAAATAAATTAACATTTAAAATGTTACCTCCTTACCTAATTAATATTTCATGTATATAAGAGATTAAAAATCTAATACTATATAAACTAAAAATATTTTTTCTTTTGATTTCATTGAGATGTCGTTACATTTGTATTAATTCTCGGAGTGACATGGGGTATACCATATTTCAAAATGGCGTCAGCGATTTAAAAAAATATGCTACCATTATGACTTGAACTAAAAAACAGCATCATTTTACAGGGCTAGGCGATTACTAGAACTGGACAGGAAATTATTAAGATTAGTTACAGGAACATTTTTCACAGACTCTTGCGGTACTTGAGAATTACAGACTCATTATTGTGTAGGGCGTGTGGTGTTGTGAGGAGACTACACTATATATACTCTCTAAATACGCACTCTGTGGCACACAAATGAAACAACTGGGGGTGTATTATCTCAAACCGGATCAGTTCTGCATCAAATCATATACTTCATTAAACGCGTGTGACCCAATAGACCTTGATAGGCTACATTATAAGGCATGCCCACCACAACTAACAAAATAGGACACAATAAGGTGATTATTTAACAATTTACCTAACGTTCTTGAGAGCATTCGTCAATTCCTCTTTCATAGCCTCGTGCTCCTCGAAGATTTTCTTGTATTTCTCTTCAAAGTTATTCTTCTGCTCTTGTAGTTTGGATATTTGTTCCGTACGTCTTTCACTTTCCATTGTGTACTGATGTTTTAATTCTTCTAACAATCTGTAAAAATAATGAACGTATTGTAAAGAATAAAGCAAATTCAATACCACTAATTGTTAAAAATTACAATTCAGGCGAAAAGGATATTTATGTTAAATAATGGACATTAATAAAATAAATTATAAGTGATTTAAAATTCTAAAAAAACACGCTTTAATAGCAAATCGAACTAAAAATCAGAAAATGATCTTTAGGATAAGTATAAAGGTATCACCGAGAAAATTAATGATATTGTGAAAAGGCGTGAGGTACAATTAAATATTTATAACAACTGATATCGAGCACCCCACACTTTTTCACAATAACATTAATTATCAAATCAAATCAAATCAAATCAAAATATCTTTATTTCGTAGTTATGTAACATAATCTTGAAATACGTCATAAGAGTGAATTTTATTACTTTGTGGAAGGACGTCACCACAAAGACGCATTCAAAAATGCTGGTTCCTCTCAGAAGAATACGCAAGAAACTGAGGGACGCTCTTTTTAATAAAATTATAAAAAAAAATTTTAACAATAAGTGCTTAAAGAATAATATTTTTGAAACAAACTGATAGGCGAGCGGCTTACACCCATGGATTTTTCTCATCTAAGTAGTCTGATACTTTATAATAAGCTTTTGCATAAAGCTTTCGTTTTATTGTAGTTTTAAACTTGTTAAGGGGTAGATCTTGAATGTCAACTGGGATCTTATTGTAAAAGCGTATACATTGCCCTTTAAAAGATTTTGTGATTTTATTGAGGCGGCTGACATGATTAGCAAGTTTATCCTTATTTCTTGTATTGACATTATGCCGAATTTTCTCGGTAATAAGTTAATACTTATACTAAAGATCATTTTCTGATTTTTAGTTCGATTTGCAATTAAAAGCGTGTTTTTTTAAACTACTTATAATTTATTTTTTAATTTTGAGTCTTAAAATTTTGAAACTATGTATCATCAAAATTAACAAAATTACAGGTGGAATTCACAGTTATCTATAAAACGATGAAGTCACATACAAAGTTTCATATCCGTGCTACTGACCACTGAGAAGTTTCCTTGTGAACCAACTATCTTAAATGCATCATCACTTCATGGTGAAAATCATGGTTAACTATTAGAATCCAAGTTAAATACAAAGTTTTGTATCCGTGCTACTAACCGTTGAGGAGTGCCCTCAAGAAGAGACAATCTTGACTTAGGCATCAATTTGTGGTGAAAAATCATGGTTAACTGTTAAAATCTAACGTATATACAAAGTTTCGTGTTCGTGCTATTAACCTTTGAGGAAGAGTCCTCATGAGGAGCCAATTTTGGTCTCAGCGCCAATTCGTAATAAAAATCATAGTTAACTATCAAAATGGAACGTATATACAAAATTTCGTGTTCGTGCTATTAACCGTTGAGGAATGTCCTCATGAGGAGACAACCCTGGTTGCAGCATCAGGTTATGTTTAGCATTTTAGTATATTGTCATTGAAGTGACATATGCTTCCGAATTTCAGCCCGATAGCTTCACTGAAAGTGGGTGAAAATTATATTCTAAGATTCCATTACATACAAACAAACATACAGGTTCCTAAAATTATATTTTTGTTCACTAAATAAAAATCATAATTTTTTTTCTCTAACTACTCAAAGACGTTGTGACGTAAAAATATCTACATCCATGCAAACAACATAGTCTATCTATACCAATTCTTTCAGTGGTTCATATAGGTCGCCTCAAACTTTATGGTGGATCCGAAAGTAGGTACAAGTCACGTTGCAGTGGCCAGTTAAAGGTGTCAGCGGGACGCAGTGGAGCGAAGGGATAGTACGTTCTTCCCGCAAACCCTGCCGCGGCCTGCCCCACCCGATAACTGCGCAAGCCCGCATTTAGCGTTGTATTCAAATCCGCTATAAAGTTCGAGGCGAACTATAATAATTAGAATCAAAAGTAATCACAGAAACTTGTCATGTTGAGGATGGCATGCGCCCTGCACAGACCGTACAAGTTATGGTCCAAGAATCATCCCACAAAGCTTTTTCAAATAACCAAATTGCGGCGGCCATTCTAATCGCTCAAATCAAATATCTTTGCTGTAGGGCATCAGGTGTCGTAATAGCAGTCTGGTGGCGAACCCGCTTTTTGTTTAAAAGGTCGTGGTTCAAATTCCAGGAGGGATCATTGATATCACTGACTCCGTGCCTCGGAGAGCAAGTTAAGCCGTCGGTCCCGATTTCCATCATGAGAGCAGTCGTTAAAATCCACCAACAGGCACTCGAGCAGCATGGTGAATTAAGCTCCAAGCGCTCCGATCCCGAGGGGAGGTCTAAGCCCCAGCAGTGGGGCGTAATGGGCTGATAGGGTATGGTATGGCAGGGCATCCGAAACAAAATTACCGATTTTTGGCTCGTGGGCACAGCACGCCGACAAACTGGTGAGTTTAGTCAGCACGTGATAGCTCGACGAGTAATATATGAAACCGGTGTGATTTCATCGAACGAACTCGCTGGATTATAAATTTCGCATGCTTCAATGATAGAACGTAAAATTATGCGGGTCACACTCGTGTACACTAAGCACTCGGACTTATTTGTCGTCGTTTCACTAACACAACGATTAAATAATTTTACTAGTGAGATCTAATAATAATGCAATTGATTCCATCCACCAAAGGAGTAAACCGGACCAACTGTAAATACGTGGCGATATCTACAGTAATTATTTATCTAAGATCTGGACGAGGCCTAGCTATAACGTTCTTTCACTTATTCAAGCTCTCCATTCCATCAGCCCTTTTTAAACTCTACTGCAGGGGCTTAGGCCTTCCCTCAAAATGAAGGGGCTTGGAGCTTAAATCCACCACGCTATTCCAATGTGCAGTGATAGCCCGAGCGCAGCGAACCTGTTTTAAATCTATAAGGATATGTGGCCGTTGTACGAATCTGGACGTGAGTACCAACGAGTTTTTTCTGAATTAAGTATATTAACTATCACTGACTCCATGCCTCGGAGAGCACGTTAAGCAGTTGGTCCCGGTTACTGTCAATAGATGGCGGTCGTTACAAGCCGCTAACCCGCATTCAAGCTCTAAAAGTAGAAAATTAATATCACCTTTGGCAATGATGTACTCGCCGTTCGTGTAAGTCTGCGGGTACGGTGCGCGGTGCCCGCAGTGAAGCGTCAAGGTTTGCAGCCCTACTTTCGGCCATCGCCAAAGCGCTTTTAGTCGCGAAATACTCTCGGTGTATTGTTTCGTAGTCGCGCATCATCGCTGCCACTGTAATTAATTATAATAATAAAATTATACTACTTAATATCGTCGAATGTATTATCTAAAAACAAACAAATAAATTTTTTTTGTAGTTTATGTGATTGTTTCCGATATATTTTTAAGAGAATGAATAATAATACTTTGGACCTCTTACATATGATCGTTTAATCCCACAGTAGGCGGAGCCTGTATTATGGGTACTAGAAAATTGATATACATACTCAGATACTTTTTATAATACATATTGTTTAAACGATAGAGATTTTAATAGTTAATAAATGTATATCTAGATTTAATACAATACACAATCCACAACAGCTGACAATAATGTATCATTCCAGTCCGTTTTTGTTGTCACCCCGGTTCAATCGCAGGCATTTGATGGGTCGACAGCGTTGTACCGCGTCACATCAATACACCACCAGGCGAAACAATCGGACGGGAATCGAACCCGCGACCTTTCGTGCTGCATTAGGATCTCTAAAACTCGACCAACAGGTCAGTCAATGGACCGTATATATGCGACACGACAAAATAATACTGGGAAGGTGGATAATCGATTACACGTACAATGCAGTGATGTTTAAAGCGTACTCATCAGGTATTCATCCAGATCCAGTATTCCTTCGGTTCCTTACCTGACGCCTGACGCCGGCAGGAACCTCGCTTTGGGCCTAAATACACACAACTTCCTTCAAATTCCCTTTTATACACCTGACCTGCCTAGTACGGCTATTTAATAATAGATGGAGCCACCATACGAAGAAATGATTTATATTTTTTCATGATATATTTTTTATAGTGCATATTACGTTTTATCAACTGAAACGTAGAAATGTGATCATAAAAAAATATAAATCATTTCTTTGTATGGTGGCTCCATCTATTATTAAATAGCCGTTCTAGACAGGCGTCGTCCGTCCTTAGAGAGGAAAAAAATATAAATTCAATATTCCTTCAATAAACTTGGAAGGCGACAAAATACTTCAAAAGTAAATTGTTTATACGGCAATGTCAAGCAAATGTCATGTAATCAAAATAGAATACGCTATCTAATTCTTCGATCGCCTAAAATTCCCGTCAATAGAATTTAATTCAGTGCATTCAAGTAGCCTATTTACTTAATATAAACACACAGTTATATGAACTCACTCTAAGCCAGAGCGAGATACGACAGAACCGATTTCCATGTTATGTTGGTTGGCGGCATCATCATCGTTGTACTTAGGACGATATAGACTCGACATTATACTCACTCTTATCCTCGTACAATTCGTAAACTTCTTTTAATTTTATTTCTGCCTTTTCAGTCCTTTCGATTAACGTCGCTCTATCAATTTCCAGAGTCTCTTTTTCAACACTGACCTTCTTCAGGTTCTGTCTTAAAATCCCCATTTCATCTTCTAAGTTCTGCAATCTGTCTGTTAAGCTTTTGTTGTCACCGACTATCTGTTTTGTTTTTCGGTTGAAATTTTCGAACTGTTTCTCGTAATCTAATATCAAATTCTCTTTCTCTTGTATAGACTCCTGGTATGCGTCAAAGAGTGGAGCTAAAAATATTAATTACATATTAATTTGTATAGTTTATTACTAGTCTAGTATAGTTCGCCTCAAATTCTATGTCGGATCGAAATTACAACGCTATAAGCGTGCTGGCGCAGGTACAGTCATATACCCCTCACTCTACTGCGTCCCGCTACACCTAAAACTGGTTACTGCGACGCGACTTGTGCCTATGTTCACATCCGCCCTAAAGTTTGATTGGAACTTGTCTTTATAAAAACGGCGATTGGCGAATGTATGTTATTTATGAACTTTTTCATATTTTATGCTTTGACAAAGAAATGCTGAGAGAATATTCAAAATTTTGGTTTTCAAATTATAAAATGAGTTATTTTTTTACGCATACAAACCCACGTATTTCCCCATGCATGCCTATAGTATAATAATAATATTCTTTATTGTACACCAAAAATCATTAAAATTAAAATAAATTACATATCTCTTATAACTAAGTTTGATACAATGGGCGGTCTTATCGCTAAAAGCAATCTCTTCCAGACAACCTTTGGATGGATTGGTAGAAACTTTAGAAAATAAAAATAGTATGTAGCATATATAACCCTCGTTTACTGTTGTAGATCGAAAATTGTACATAAGGTCGTTTTATTCCGTACGTCATTATTTACTGTGCCGTCGAATCAAACACGTTAAATTATTTTTGGTTTAAGAAAGTTAATAGTTAGTGAACAAAAAATAATTCTAGATAAGAAAACATAATTTCATAACAATTTAAAATACCGATAGTTATTGAAAGAGTAGTGTCTATATCTACTTTATTTACCATAAAATTAAAATCTATTAACCTATTCGACTATAAGGGGCGAATTTCACTGTGCTCATAAGAGAGTTGTCAGGTGACCGGCGTGCGTATGGAATACGCATATTCATAACAAACCGCCCAAAACATAGCTTTTATTATTTATTGCAGATATATTGCGATGGCGGTTCTTTGCTAGAAATACTTCCTAAAATCCCCTAAACTTTTCCGAAGCTACACTTTCGCGCGTTTGTAACGCTATTACCGCTCGACGTAACCACCCTATCAACCCGTGTCCTCCTAGCATCCGCTGTTCAATTTGAAACCACACTTTCTAATACTTCTTTACAGCGTTTCAATTAACATTTTAATGAAATACAAAAGCATATTAACCTAGAGCTTGTGCGCTGAGCAAACCCGATAGATCAATCACCCGGCCAGTGTGTGTCTGCTCGTTGTCTGTGCAAGGAAGATCTGAAAAAATATTAAAAATCTTTATTAAGCTCATGGGCACTGTTATGTGTGTAAGGAACGAGAAACAAAATAAAGAACCGACTGGCACTGACTGTATTCATAGGTAGTCTTACAACTAGTAATACGCACGGATCTTTGCCACTGTGAAGTAATTTACAGGAAGCGTCGCAGTAACATGAAATAGAGATGAAGGAGAGGTTGGATAGTTCACGCTACTCGCTCGCCATTGTAAATTAATTAACTTGTAAATTATTATATTTACAAGCTTTACCACTTTTTATACGTTAATCCGGTAAAAAGCAAAAATAATAATAATAATAAAAAATAAAAATTTACAAGCTATCCCAAAACTATATATGACATTGTTTCTGGAAAATAGGTACTATTCTATACTATTCTCTATAAATATTCTTAGCTGATGATTGTGGAGGGAATTTAACTATTTTAACAGAATATGAAGGATGGTAAACTAGTGCAGTATCCAAAGGCTACAATGAAAATTGGAAAATAAAATTTAATGACAATATTCAGTATCAACATAATTTTTAGTACCAAATCGTATCCATTACAATCTAAGAACATACCTTTGCTGGGTGGAACATTTCCAAGTGAATCGAAACCGGTGATCTGATCTCCCTGGCCTCGTGCCTCATTAGGCTTCGGTAATAAACCTCCATCTGGACAAGTTGCTTTAAAAGGATTCAATGTGCCCCTTAATTTTTCTTGATATTTCGACAGCTGCATATTTAATCTGAAATTATAATTTGGAATTAAAACACTCAACGCTAGTTTGCTTATTTTTAACACTAGAAAATAATTGAATTTTACAGATTTTTCATTAAATATAGTAGAACTATTTACTTGAATTTCTCAGAAAATTTTGTAAAGTCAAAGGCCATGATGACAGGTTCCTATTATCTGTTAACCACCAAATAAAATAACAAAAATGTATACAATTTTATCGTTTTAATCAGTGGATAGAGGCTAACGAACACCAGTGGATAGAGGCTAACGAACACCAGTGGATAGAGGCTAACGAACACCCGTGGATAGAGGCTAACGAACACCAGTGGATAGAGGCTAACGAACACCAGTGAACAGGGCCCTAAATATAATTAAATGCAGCCAAAATTAGACATTACACATTTGAAGTTTCCCTCAACTATCAATAAATTAGCCTTTAAAGTTCTATACCCAAAGGTCAATCCTATTACTATGGCTCCACTGACCGTCTGTCCATTTGTCCATCTGTCACAGGGCTGTATTGTCTGAACCGTGCTAGCTAGACACTGAAATTATCAGAGTATGTATAACAAAAAAATAAAGTTAAAAATGAAAGGGGGTCCCAATACAAGAAACATGTTTTTTTCGTCGTTTTAGGTGATTGGTGATTGTGAGACCATTGCTTACACTTGAAATTTTCATGAAGTATGGCCACTATAATGACAAATAATTAAAATAAAATAAAGTTAAAATTAAAGGGTGTCTCCATGCAGGAGACGTGTCATTTTAAACTCTTTGTTGGCGAGTCTGACTCGCACTTGGCCGTTTTTTTATCAATTTAGGATACAGAAAGTTTTCTATATAAATTTGTAAAAAGCATCTATATGTATTCTTTTATTGATATAGTAGATACTGGAAAAACTAATATTCAAATATTTGTATTCCAAGGAAAACTGGCACAAACGTTTTATCAACGCATATACATTGACATGTGTGTAAAAGAAGCATTTTCTTTTGTTTTCCTAACGCACATGCAAAGGAATAGATATTGGAAAATAGCTTGTGCCAGCTTTCCTTGACTTATCCTACAGTGTTCTATGCTCATTGTAACTTGTTCCTTTGAGATACAGCAATATGATGGGCCAAATATTGTAGTGATACTAGAATTGCTATAAAATAATTTAAAGCTAAGAAATATGGATATTGACATTTTGATCGAAGTACCGATTGTACAGTAACAAAATCACCATAACAATTTATGAATGATATAAGTTAACATAATAACTATCGAGTTATCAATAATCACGATGCTTTTTCTCAGGTAGACTTCGCTGCCTGATGCCCTAAAGAGGATAGTTGTCTCTTACAGCACACTTTCCAGTCAACAGTAGGGTTTTGTATTCTGTATATCAACTACAATAAAAATAATTTAAAATTTATATAACACCTGTATAACACATCTTTCATTGCTTCCATGTCACGTTGCAACCTTATATTATGATCTTTAGTCTGTCGCAATAGAATCTCTCGACTGCTACAAGACATGCACACCTCTACTAGTGGAATAGCAGACGACAATTCTGAAAATATATAAATTATAATTGTAGTGTAGCAATACTGTAGAAGAATTAAGAAGTCAGAAAGAAGATAATGAGAAGATCAAAATGTGGGAACTTAGAAGAGGAAAACAAATATTGGTTGGCAGAAGAAGATAGGAAAGGGAGATTTGGAGCAATTGATGGTGCATGAGAAAAATTTAGAAAGGGAAAAAATGTGGGAACAGAAAATGAACACCAAGAGAACAAAGGTAGAGAAAATTAATACGGCGAAGAAGTATTTGAGCTAACACCGAGAACTTGGCTATCAGGCCGTTTTTGTAAATAAATAAATAAAATTAACAATATTGATTGTTTTAATAGTTTCAAGGTGTTTGCAGAAAGACCTAACATTTGTCACATATTTTCATGTTGTTACTCAGACTAAAAATAATATAAATCATATTTTTTTGTATGGTAAGTCTATGAATCGTCAAATAGCCTGAACTGACCGTGATGACCTTAAGTTTTACCTTTATCAGCTGCACCAATCTGTTTCATCTTCTCAGCCATTTCTTGGCATTTGGCTTCCAGAGACCTATTCCTTGTCTCCAAATCTTCAATCATATGTTTACAGTCATCAATGTATACCGCCATAGTGTTGTACTGTTGCTTCAAAGTGTCGTTTTCATCAGCAAATTGTTTGTTATATTCCAAAACCGATTTTAACTTTTCTTTCAATTTAGCTACTTGTGCTTCTTTCTCGTTCATCTGTGAAATGAAAACAGTTAAAAAAAAAATTGTTACAAATTAGGTTGGATTAAATGTGACCATATAGGATTTAAAAAAATACTGGTAAGTAAATTCTAATAGTCCAGAGATACAATTATGTCTCAAATGAATTTGATTGACCTCTTTTAACTACGTTGTGTAACACCACCCTGATATATTTTTATTTTATGTCATACACATTCTCTATTTGTCATCATGGTAATCCAGTGATGGAGAGCCCGTTTCTCATTTGAAAGGTTGTATTTTGAATCCCAGAAACCGATATGTACCAATGAGTTTTTTTCTAATTTGAATCAGTTGTTTTAGAAATACCACAAGCGCCAATTTTCATAATATACGATTTTAACGCCATTTTGTTATTTTAGTGTGAATCAATGCGTTTGCGAAAAATTCCATATGTCCAAGCAATATTCATAAAGTTACGAGCGCAGCTAAAATCGCGTTTTTTTAGTAAGAACACATCTCATCTACTTTCATTTTAGAATGCCCACAAATCCATCGACATTAAGACATGCGCAGGTAAAAAACAGCAATATTCATCTCTAAATCTATAGTTAACTAGTCTTGTGACGTCAATGAATTACACATTTTTGCCGACTCGTGCTCAGGACAAAATAGGAATAATACATTCCTAAGAATATTGCTTGCCTATGTGGAACAAAAATGCTTTGATAAAATTGAATTACATTTTCCTATAAGAGGTCACTTTTTTTTAGATTGTGACAGAGACTTTAGTGTTATAAAACGCAAAATCAAAAAGCCTGATCTAGTTTACACTGTAAAACAATATGCAGAATTCATTGTAACATTAGTACCACAAATAAATTTACTATTGTTCTTCCTGAGGCCAAACAGATCATAAATTTTCAAGAAAGATGCCCAAAAATTTACATACGAAGCACATTATCTTTGTGTTCATTTGGTAAGAATGTCCCCAGGGTGAAAAAAGTCACTTTTCAAATAACAAAATATCGTCATTATATTTTTAAAGTTTCTATGCCAGTTTCATTTTGTTATAGCCAAAGAATTCATTGATGACGTCACAGATTTTACATTTAAATTTAAAACTAAAAATGTAGGGCCAACCCTTTCCACTCAACTTTTATATTCAGATGGTATTGTGCCATTAACATAAAAAAAATTGAAAATGTAAAACAACTGCATCCGTCGTACATACCCAGTGAAGAAAAAATGATATCATTTTACAGTGAAATACGAGTATGTAATTGGCCAACATCAACGGCAGATGAAGAGCCCGAAGAATTGTAATTGTAATTGGCCAATATTTATGATTTTTTTTGTTTTTCACCATCCTTCAGTCATATATTATGATCTTATTTTAAGTAATATATTGTCTAAGTTAAAGTCAAAAATGCTTAATGTGTTTTGGTAACACCACATATCATGTAGCTTAATTAATAAACACCACATATCCATGTTTGTTTTAATAATACCACAAATCCATGAAATTAAAATGCTGTTTTGACAATAATATCATAACTTTTAAAAACAATTATACTAAGTTAGTATCCGAATTCAACCTATAAATCTTGAAATTTAATAAAACTGAAAATATTTCACTTAGTTTTCATTTTAGAAAGTTTTTTGTTTCTCCTGTAAAGTTGGGGGTTATGGACATGTGTAATTTCTAAAACAACTGATTCATTTAAGGTCTTTGGTACATAACTATTACTGACTCTATGCCTCAGAGCCCATATCCCATAAACCCATTGGTCACAGTTGCCACTACTAGATGGCAGTCATTAAAATTCACCAACCCACACTGAGCAGCATGGTGGAAGGTACATTCTCTTTTTTAATAAACATTTTTTGTTTGTTTTTTACTGTTGCATCACATTTATAGATTGTATAGTTTTTAAACCATTGTGTTGTAGGTGGAACAATTATATACAGTATACTGGAGAACAGCCGTAGAAACAATACTCAAACATGCATGCTTTGTCAGTTAACAACAAGCCAAACAATTAGATCAGCCCTGTTCATGTTCGTTAATGTTGTTTAAATTACGTTTTAATAATTTCTAACTTAATATATTTTAATTCTAATGCTTCTTTATGAACACTTATAAAAATGAATACATTTGACAATGAAAAATTTATCAATCTTATGTAATATAAGTATATGTTTACCTCTAGTATTAGAATTTGTAGTGTTGATTTTGCAAACTGTAGAGAAAACTTTAATGTTTTTATGTGTCTACATACATCGTATGTGTGGAAATTTATAGACAACTTGACATAAGTAGTAAGATAAAGACTAAAGAAACCTAATATTTAGATTAAAATTGCAATGTACCTAGGTACTTTAAAAGTATACACATACATAAATGAATCCCTATTTTCCTTGGTTACGGCATCATGCGAGAACGGCTGGACCAATTTTGCTAATTGTTTTCCTGTTGTGTTTGTTATTTTCAGGAGGTTTTTATGAAAGAAAAAATTAGGAAAGTTGAACGGAACATTACAAAATTTAAGAAAACTTAACAATATTGATTTTACATAACTGTCAGTTGTTTGTTTACCGAATCAAACGAAAAGATTTCAAGTAGATGGTGCAAACTATCGGTTACCGAGAAAACATGTTTAAAATTTCTTTTTTAGGTTTTTTTAACATTTGTTTTAAAACTTTTTGTTTAGTTCGATCTTTGGACACACGCAAGTTTGGACTGCGTTCAGCCGAACACCATATTATTATGGATAGGTAGATACAACACAACTTAATATATATATAGGCATTTCAATCACTACATATTATAAAATAAAGTCCCCCACATCTGTCTGTCTGAACGCGATAAACTCATAAAACTACCAAACGGATTTGCATATGGGTTACACCAATGGATAGAGTGATTCACGAAGAAGGTTTATATGGACAATTCATTTATGTTTTGTGCAAATCAGTTGAAATATATGACAATTATTATTAAAGATGTCGGAAAAAATCAAGCCAACTGGGAGGTTTCATTGAAAATGCTGCCTAATCCCTTTGAGATAGAACGGAAAAATTGTATGGGGGAATTGTTTCAGTTTTATAGGACTAAAGAAAAGTCCATAATGGCATATGTCTTTCCTTTATGGATAATTACTAAATCTATTTTTATGTTTTAAAAAATAGTGTCACATGATGAGGTATTTGGAAAGCAATTTATACATATACAGTATTCATCCTTATCAAATTAAATACATTATTTACCTTCAGCATTTCATGTACATTATAATTGCCCTTCCTTAAACCATACAATTTAAATTTACATCTTAGGAGTAATCGCGAAAAAAAACTATGGGGCGACAAGCGGCCGAGTGGGCGGCCGGGGCCCCACACCAACGCGACACGCGTTATGTAAAATTAGGCAGAAGTTATCAATGTTGTATACAAAGAAATATTGTTAGTTTGTTTTAGTAAAGATACTTTTTCGTGTCATGATAGCCTGAACGCAGCGAATCTGTTTCAAATTTATAAGGCCGTACGGCCGTGGGTCGAGCGTATAGCAATGAGTTTTCTGATTTAATTACATAAGTCACTGAATCCGTGCCCCGTAGAGCATGTTAAGCGGTCGGTACCAAGTGCTGTTAATAGATGGCGGTCGTTACAATCCACCAATCCGTACTGGAGCAGCGCGATGGATCTAGGCTTCTAGCCACCTCACCCTGGGGGTAGGCCTAGGCCCCTACAATAGGGTATAATTGGCTAATGTAATGGAATGAAAAGATACTTTTTCAAATATTTATAGAATTGAAATTAAAATATATTAAAAATATTCCAAGTAGAATGAACTTACGTTACATTTAAATCTAATTAAATCCAATCCAAATGTTCGATGCAATAATCCAATAGGACACTACAATAGAAAAAACACTACGTCTTATATGCTCTGCTACCTGTGCAAAGCCAGGGTGGGTTGCTAGTAAAGTATAAAAAGAATGAGGTTGCGTTAATAATACTGAGACAAATGAGTATGTAACACAAAATTTCATTTGATTAGTTTTTATAAGCTAACTATGTAGAAAGACAAAGAACATGTATGTGGCAAAATAACATACCATCACAACGTTAGCCTCACACCTATCCATCAACGTTGTAATGAGACCTTCATACTTTTTAGTCAGTTTCTTTTTCTGCTCTTTCATCAATGACTTAGTATCATAACCCACGAACCTTGGTGAACTCGTAGCTATTCCATGGGCATTTCTTTTTTTAACTGTTTTTGAGGATTTATCACCTGAAATTGGAAATGTGAAATATGATAGGAATAGGAAAAAAGTATTACAAATAAGCAATAGGTGTTTTTATAATTTTGTTTATATTTAATATGAAATGTGTAGATATTTTGGAATTCAGTAAATAGAATACTTATTCCTTACATTAAAAAAATATGTACCTACTTAAATATGAACATTATACTTTTACTGTCTTATTATAAGGTAGATATTATAAGTACTTACATATCACATCACGAGGATCCTCATATATAGGATTATCAGATGGAATCACTCGAGTTGACTCAAAATTATCCAAGCGTTCCTCCATTATTCTTGATTCTGATTTCTTTGAATGCAAATTTATATCTCGACGCATGCTGTTGCTTTTTGTTGTGTAATAGATTGCAAAGAACTTGTGCTTTTTTGTAAAATTAGCAGAAAATGTTAATGTTTCAGGTTTAGCAGACTGCACAATATTTTCATTATTTATTACCTGGATATAATGAAATTATATAAACAAACACATATGGTTTTCAAGCCATTATATTTTGAATTTTTAAACCATCAAAAATATTTTTTAGTAGGTACATCTCAGAAGGTACATAGTAATAAACCTTTAAGTTACGTCGCGATCCCATTACACATGAACATGATCAAAAACAAAATGTTGCACTCCATTTAATTTCACCACCACTACAACCACTACAGAGGTCTTTTCCTTTAAAAAAGAACTTCATTATATATCGGATAAATAGGTCAAGACATGGTCAAGACAAAACACAATGACACGGTACAAAGAATCAGGCGAATCAGGTCAGGACTCAGGTCACTAAAGACTTTACTAAATTATTGACAAAACTTGTCTTTCAAAAAATCACGTTATTCAGAGATTAGAAAAATATTTTTTGATGAATAATTATTAAAGCTGCGATATCATATTCCACAATTTATTTCTTGTTGAATGAGTAAATGAGTATGAACTCAAACATAATGTCAAACGCAGTCTAACGCATTTTATCACATTTTTTAACACTAAAATCTAAACCAATCTAAACAAATGTAAACAAACACTGACAAAAACAGAAAACACCAAACCACAGAGTACTTTGTAGACACCAAACCAAACCAACTTAGTTTAGTCGACTAATTACTTAATAAAGGTATATATACTAGCGTAAGAGAGGAACACAGTGTGCGAATGACATCCAGCTCTTTGCGGAAATCCTACATGCGAGAAAGAAATGCAAGAAAATTTGTCATAAAACCTCTTTGAACACATTTAGTCTTCATTAGTCACTTGTCAAAATAAGGTCCAGCTTTGTTTTCTATTTTGTGTTATAATCGTTTTGAATTCTACAAAAATTAATTCTTGTGATAAAAATGGTGTCGTGTTCAGTTTTAAATTGCACTGTAACATATGTTAATAATCCAAATAAAGAGACATTTCACCGGTAAGTACTGCCAATAACATATTGTTATCTTAATGCTTATTTTTATAAAAAGCGATCCTAAATTTACTTGGTTATACATCAGTAGTATACGGTAAATACTTTATTTTGTAAATAATTTGTTATTTTAAACAATTATGTGTACGATACAAAAATATTGTGTAAAATTACAATCAAACAATTGAGCATAGGGATTGCACAAAATCTATCGATATGTCGATATTTTCAAATATAAATATTTTGTAAATTTGATATTACCTAATTGCACCTGTTCCACTGGAATGATGTCGTTAACTGTTTTTAAACATATTGTGAGGTTTATTTAGCCTGGTAGCACATTGTAAGAGAAAGTATGACATATATACTACACATAGGGTGTATATGTAAATACAAGACTTTTTCAAATGAAAATATAAGATATATACACAATTAATTTTAATCGTTATTTATTTATGATTTAAAATCTGATGCTCTATTTAATTTTAATCGTTATTTATTTATGATTTAAAATCTGATGCTCTATCTGCTCTCTGATTAAGAACGTCGTAAATAATTTAACTTTGAATGGCGAAGTAACTGTATACAATAATTTAACCTCAATTTCCTCCAAGAAACTGCGGTGTTAAAAAATGATTCGTGCTAATGATGACTATTTCATAATATCCAGGTTTCCTGTAAACGCAATTACCAAAGAACAATGGATAAGAATGTTAAATAGAACAGGTTGGATGCCTCGAAAACATTCTTTCGTTTGCAGTAGACATTTCAAGGAAGACTGTTTTGTCCAACGAAAGCACCGACGACTTTTGAAGAAAGGATCCATTACCACTGAATTCATGCCGGTAGCGGTTTTTTTCTTTTTCACATGTGCTTACTTAGTATATTAAGTAGTATACTAACGCCGTAGTATAAACTTAATATCTAAGATCAGAGCATTTATGCCAACTGTAATTTCTGTACAGGTCAATTTGAAGCCCAAGCGATCGGTGTCAGCCTACGTTTACCGGGATATATCACCAGAACCTTCAACTTTACATCAACGTCATGGGCAGTAAGAGACCGCCTGTCAAACCGCACGAAAATACATAAATTTCAATAAATTATTTCTCAGTCATTTATTGACGAATTTAAAAAACTTTCACTGTTTTATTAGTTTTGGTTTATCTTTCAATTCTATCGAGTTAAATTGTATATTTTGAACATCATGAACTTCTCCATTGTAAATGTTTTTGTTTTGTACATTCTCATTTTTTTTTTTACAAAGAGTTAAAATTTTGTTGTTATGCGTTGCAACGTGACGTATTGTCATTAAAAATAAAAATCGTTTATTTATATTGTTTTATTTATTACTTGGCTTGTATTCAACTAAATATTAAAATTTCCATAATGATGTTAACGCTTTCTTTACTTCTGCAATTTTTTTATTATCAACTGTTAACAAAAAAAAATATTTATTGGAGTAAAGAAAATGGCATTTGAATTGACTGATTGATGATTTGTCATTTTAAAAAACTAAAAGTTAGGAAAAGTAACTCAAAACAAAAATTATGTAGTATAGCAGATTCAAAATAATAAACAGGATTGCCGATTTCGACTTATGATAACGCGGTAATTTCAACGACACATTATCATGAAAGTACTACGTGCTATCGATGATATAAAAAACACCCATGCACATCACTAAAACTGGCTCAACCACATGTGAATTTTGCACACATACTCATTTCCGTTTCGGTCATGCGATGTTTAGATGTCAGTTGGTCTCCTACGCTAGTATATATATGTCTATGATTACTTATAAACATATCTTAATTTGACTGAAATAGTCTACTGTCAAAATACAATTTCTATCTAATAGAATAGAATTAAGGAATTGAGTTTTATTTTATGTTTTGTGTAATGAAAATAATAATTTATTGTTCATTTCACATACTTAGGGCGAGCGACCCGAGCCCTAATCATGAAAAACTGCAACACCTCTGCACTTGTGATTTAGTACAGTATTTTAAATTCCTGTCTCGATGTGTTCTCCCATACAATATCATTTTGTAAACTAGTTTAAAAAAAACTGAAATTCACCATGTGGAAAACATGTGCAAAATGAAACAAATATATGTAAATACAAGAACGCCTTCTAGACTTCAGTAATTGTTCTGAGATCTGCGGATCTGCAAGAATTGAAATCAGCGCCATCTATCAACGCTGTTGGAAACCCATAATTTTTTATAGCTCATTTTGATAAAACTCCTTAGTTTTGTATACATGTATAATAGATGGCTCGACATTTCTGTCTTGCTATTTTTAAACAGAGTTCAGACTAATTTATTATAAAATAATTTAATTGACTTTTAGATCAACATTGACTAATCATCAATTTAATTATGTATTATATAGGTACGTCTCTATAGATAATTGAATAACAAAAGTCCAAGTACTTTTTTAAACGGTCGGTTAATATTGGTTAATGTCCCGATTATTGTAGACTGGATGCGACACGAAACGGTTTCTTTAAGAACTAAACAGTCGCATCGCATCATGTCTATAGATCATGACTGTTTACTGGTGCCGTGTATGGTGTTCAGTGGTTATCAATAAATATAACCTATAAAAGAAGTTCATAATTATGTTATTGCGTCCGTTGCACAGGTTAAATTAATATTATAACAATCGCATATAAATAAATGTGTGTTTATAAGTAAATGAGAACAACTTAAAATAAAAAGTGTCCGTGGGAAACTTGCAGGGTCATATCCTTCGGGCTGGCGTTATCGATTTTCACTATGATAGTGACGTTTTGTTTACTTACGATTTACCCCTAGATTATCAGTGTCGGTGTCTGTGGTCGGTGTTTTACTGTGGTACATCGGTGGTGTGTGTTATAGTTTTGTGATGATTAATAACGAGGTTGGATGACAAAATGGCATTTGAGAAGGACTGCAGCTTAAAAGAATGGGCGAAGGACAAACCTTTGTCCATACTACAGCTGGACCCGGCGGACCGTGCAGTTCTCAGGATAGCAGGTTTGTTTTGTAAAGCAAATAAAATGTCAAACTGTCTTATCAGCATACCCGCGCCGCTGGTTTTATCATGAAAATTACATAAATAGGTACTCATCGCTGAAAAAAGGTTTGTATCCACGCAGTGTATCTACTACGTAACCATGTTGTCACCATAGCCACACCAGTGATCCATACCTAATTCAGTGCATATATTAAACTATTGTAATATTTACAAGACAATCCTGTGAAAAATATAGTCCTTTTACTCCCGGTATAGGTACATATAAGTTAATGGCTTAGAGCCACTTTAGAGCATAAAACTATTCCGGCACAGTGCTCACTTCCGTATTAGTTAGACGACCTGTTTTTTATCTTCAGTGTCGTAGGTGCGTGTATCTATGTATTTAAATACCATATCTACTTCATTAAATTAGATGCAGTTTAGAGTTTCCCACTAGATTCTTCAGTAAACTCGATTTACCATCTAAATAATATCTTGTAACTTCTAGCTTTGGTTTTACATTCTAGACTTTTTTTGTGCTGTTTCGTAAAAATTTCACTTTCGTGACTACGGAATGGAAGCGAAATTGTGGTAAACGAAACGTTTTTTGCATGAATTAGTTTTGTTCTTATAAGTAGGTAGGTAGGTAATTAAAGTTATCGCGAGGCCTGCCGGGTTTTCGATGTTCGCATGGGCCGATAAAACGATGTATAAATTACCTATTATCCTAGTGTTAATATGGCTTGAAATCATACCTATACGATAATATATATTTTTTTTAATTGTTATACCGAATATTTTAGTAAAATTTTTCTGTCTGTACCAATAATAAACTAAAAGTTTTTTTTACGCGCTAACTTTGGAACTATCAGTTGGATTTCAAAATTTCTTTTTACATTTAATATTCCAATTTTTTAAGAAGGTAGGCTATAGGCTATGTATTTTATAGGCTATGTATAAAATCTGTTTGACTTGTTTGTCTGTCTGCCTGTTCTAGCTAATTTCCGAAACGGCTGGACCGATTTTAAACTTCATAGATGTAAAAAGAATAGGTTTTCAGGAATGATACCGGCTCCTTTTTGTCTGTATGACTGTTCTAGCTAATCTCATCGGCTGAACCGATTTTAATGAAACTTCGTAGATATGAAAAGAAGATTGTAAGGCCGTAACTATTACTTTTTGTCTGTCTGTTTGTCAGGACTAATCTCCGAAACGGCTGTACCATTCATTCTTTTTGTTCCGGAAATATTTGGGGTTTCTGTGTAAATTGTCGAAACTGTGAGAACTGCAGGAATCCTGATAACCACGTGCACGAGGTCACGGGCGGTCGCTATACAATAAAATCACAACGGGGACAGGGTATAGGATAGGAACTAAATAGTAGGTATAAATCCTGTAGTTCACACGGGCGAAGCCGTGGGCAGCAGCTATTTATAATTAAAAGATTCCAATACAAACTCTTTTTGATATTGATGTAAACTTTATCAGTTATTTCAAATTACTTCAATTAAGTTATCTGTGAAATTCAGGCTTGATTACGTATTATTTTTGGTCTTAGTCTGTCCTCATCCTCTGTCGTAAATATTATATATAATACGTGCGGTCAAGACAATTGGTTGGAAATAAATTGATGTTACATCTACGCGAGGTTCAAACAAAATTTTCAACTGACTCTTCATCACATGCCACGTTTTGAAAAAAAGTCTTAGGGTGTATTTTCACCAAATGCTAATCGTGCGAGAAAGTTATTTTATCGCTTTCTAATATCAGCAATCAGCACTTCATTTCTGAATCAATGGACCATAGCCCGCCGGGTCCCCTGTCAATATACGAATTGTGACAGATGGTAACTTGAAAATAATCTATACTCTATACTAATATTATAAAGCTGAAGAGTTTGTTTGTTTGTTTGTTTGTTTGTTTGTTTGTTTGTTTGTTTGTTTGTTTGTTTGTTTGTTTGTTTGTTTGAACGCGCAAATCTCAGGAACTACTGGTTCGAATTGAAAAATTATTTTTTTGTTGGATAGTCCATTTATCGGGGAAGGCTATAGGCTATACTACATCACGCTACGACCAATAGGAGTGGAGCATCAATGAAAAATGTTGCAAAAACGGGAAAAATTATTCCTTTTGAGAGCTTTCGTCGCGCGCGCTGCGTAAACGGTTGATGTTAAGCAAAAATCATGTATTACGGAATTGTATCCCTTTAAAAGTTCTAACCAAAAGTCCGCGACAGCATATGTGTATCTTTTAAGGTTAACTTACTATGACCTTTTTTATGACAATCAAATTTGTTCAACATAATGTACTATTTGCGAAGATGTTTTTTAAACGTGATATTAATCTTTATCAAATTAAATACGTTAGTTGTCTTAAGCATTTCATGCATATTATATATGCCCTTTATATCATACAATTTAAATTAATATCTTAACAGTTTTTATTGAAATTTAAAAACTATAGCGCGAGAAAATAAATTCGCTGTCAGCCTCTGTTCGTTAACTTTTTACTTCCAAACCAATAGACTTTGATACAGTTTTTAGTAATACCTTATTTTCTTATTATCTTATAATCTATTAATCTATATAATAGAAATACTTATTATAAAGCTGAAGAGTTTGTTTGTTTGTTTGATAGATAGATTGATTGATTGATTGATTGATTGATTGATTGTTTGTTTGTTTGTTTGTTTGTTTGTTGGTTGGTTGGTTGGTTGGTTGGTTGGTTGGTTTGTTTGAAGGAAGGAAGGAATCGAGGAAGGCTATAGGCTATACTACATCACACTACGACCAATATGGAGCATCAATGAAAAATGTTGCAAAACGGGAAAAATTATTCCTTTTGAGAGCTTCCGTCGCGCGCGCTGATTGATTGATTGATTGATTGAATGATTGATTGTTTGTTTGTTTGTTGGTTGGTTGGTTGGTTGGTTGGTTGGTTCGTTTTTTCGTTCGTTCGTTCGTTCGTTTGTTTGTTTGTTTGAATTTGTTAATCTCTGAAACTACCAGTCGGATTTGAAAAATTCTTTTTGCCTTTGATAGCCTGATTTTAGCGGAGATTTATAGGCTATATACATGAAAACGAACTGTCTGTCTATTCGAGCAAATCGGCTTCGGCCAAAACGGCTTAACCGATTTTGATGAAGCTTTACACATATAACAGGATGTAATCTTTTGACTACACCCTTTCCATATGTGACATACAGAACTTTTTGTATGTCTGTCTGTACGTCCATATGTCTAAACCTATTTAAATGAAACATCAATGAATATGAAAAGAAGGTCGTTAAAATTAAAAAATGTTGCTTTTTGTCCGTCTGTCTGTCTGTACGTGTATCTGTCTATTTGAGCTAATCTCCAAAACGGCTAAACAGATTTTAAGGAAACTTTGCAGACGGGAAAAATTGTTGTCAAGATATTTGACATTAGCTACTTTTTTGTTTGTCTGTACGTCTATTCAATTCAATTTTATCTATTCGAGCTAATTTCCAATACGGCTGAACAGATTTTAATGAAACTTTGCAGACGTGAAAGAAGGTTGTCAAGAGTGTCATAAGCTACTTTTTGTGTTTGTCTGTCTGTCTATCTGTCTGTCGTTTGTCCTCACTGATCTAGCAACGTACAGCCGAAAGTACTAAGTCTAGGAAGCTTAAATTTGGAACATAAGTTTATTTTATAACGTGAGCATTATAAAGTTAAGAAAGGCTTTTTTAGAAATTTCAACCTTAAGGATGGGAATGGAGGGACTTAAATAATGACGTGTTTCAGGGTTTTTAGATTTTCACATTTGAAGAGTGGGAAACGGGAGATGAAAAATTGTATCGGTTTTTTAAAAGGTGGAAGGGGAATGAAGATTGAAAGTTTGAATGGGTGTGACCAAAATTGGTTCCAGCAAAAAGTACGTATAAACCATCTCGAACGTTAATAGTACCTATAACAGGAATTTGTAGTCTACGCAAGCGAAGCTGCGGGCGGTCGCTAGTATTAAATAATAATGATAAATTGAAATATATGCTTATTTTCATCTTAATATTAAAATTGATACAAATACTATAAAATTGATATATCACTTACCTACGCTTACCAACGAAAATTCATTAAATACAACTTAGCTCACATTAAACCTTATCAATAGTTTTATTATTTTATGTTTTGTTCATAGATGTACATCGAGATACCACGACGTGATCACAAAAATGTGAACAAAATATGTACTTCATGTGTACGTCACTTAATGTTTAGATATAGGAAGTCAAATTTCGAGTGATGCACTTCTTTAAATCTACTGGAAAACTGTACTGTACTGGAAAAACGAAAACAGGTTCTGGAATTACCTACATTTCATGTGTAATTCAATGAAATGTTAAAAATTTCAATGACACAATATTCTGTAATTTTGCTTGCGTGTTTGATATTTTGTAAATATGAAACTCCCTGAAAATCCTGAAAATTATTCTACTGGCCTAAAATTTTTGTCAAAATAGACAGTATTCAGCACTGAATACTGAATTCAGTACTTAATTCGTTAGACTCTTGAAGACAGCTGGCGTGGCGTGTTCAATCTAAGTAATGGCGTGTCACGAACATATAGGTCAATTTCAAAAATCTACTGATTATGGCTTCATTAACATGTTACAGCTAAAACCCGAATTACGGCTACACCCAGGGTTAGCCGACTAATATGCGCACGATTGCGATCGATTAGAACTATTGTGGTCTCATTCTAACTAGATACACCTGTGCACGCAAGCGCTTACGTCAGGTCCGATTTGATGTATATCTGGATCTGATTAGATGTAAGTGATGTAACCGAAGCACAGCGCAAGTGGCTAGTTCATCTCCATAGTTCATCTCACATTTTCGTGGCCAAGACAGAAGCTAAGTACTTCTTTGATAGAAGCGGGCATAAATCGGTGTAAGCTGTGCAAAGTACAATATTCGCTCTTAAAACAAGAAATTGTTTTGAATTACGAGTAGTTACATGTAGTAATAGAAAATATTGAACCAAATAGTAAAAATTTCAAGTAAAATCAATAATCAAGAAGGTTTTATACCGTTGTAAAGAAATGTTCTTCCGACTGTTTGAGATCACATTTTTTTGGGCTAAGGCAGTATTGTGTTAAGCGCCCTTTATTCCGTGTAAGCATTAAGTATCATCTAGAGACCCAATTTTTATTTTAAAAAAATAGGTGAGAATTTTACGTTAAATCATTTCTCCCGAACGAATTATAGATTCAGCGTGGTTACTAAGTCAAACGTAAATACGAAGCATAAGAAGGATGCGAGGTTGGGTGGATGCGAAGGTGGGTGTTGACGAGGATGGGTATCCTGCCGGCCACCGCTGAAGGACGTGATTGTCAGTCGCCTGCCCATCACCACTGTAACTCGTTAATTCTGTGACGTGTAATCTCAATATTTTTGTATTGAGTGATACTAAAAGAAAAAACTTCGAAGATATTTTTTCGTAGCTGCGCTATGTCGACACCCCTACACGTGTGTCTCGCGATAAATATTCGTGAACTGGCGTTAGTACCGAAGATGGCTTACTTACTCGGTGCCGCGCACTCCAAATATGTTTTGTGGTGGTACGGAATCCTCGATGCGCGAATCCGATTCTAAATTGACCGGATTTTTTAAAACATAGTTTTGATGCGCTTTTGTCGGATAATTTACAAAACATTTTTACCGGTCCCCTGTTTCAATGGATGCGTTCCATAACTCATGGTGGGGCATACATAACAAGTTCAGCCTCGGGTTCCGCAGATCTTAAATACGGCCCAGTTCTTTATGACACCTATCAGTCTACATCGGGTACACTGTTTGCCCATTGCCGTGAGCGCGTCTTCTGTTACTACCAACGCTGCTTTAAACTGGCATTTAATAATTTAGGTCATTAGAACTATTAGGTTGTTTAAAACCATAGATGTACAAAATTTTAAGACCTGTATTTAAAGTACCGCTATATCTATGTATATCTCATATATCATTTAACCCACAGTGTAGTGCCTATATATATATATATATATAAACTGTAGGTTAAATGATTAAAAGGAACGAAACATCTGAGAAATACTTTTTTTTATCGAGCTGTCAGAGATCAGAAGTTAAATAGGGATGATACATGAATAAGTTTCTATTTTAGGGTATTCCCCGAGCACTGTCGTCTTATTGTAAAGAAGTAAGTAGTTAGTGATAAATTCCGTTTGAGAGCGTAACTTCCCATTTTAAAGTTTAATCATGTTTAAAGCTTATTGATCAAAAGTTGACCACCGCAGAATAAGCAAACGACTAGGAAAGTACGCCGACAGATAGGAAAAACGGTTTATGTTCTATAGTAGTTTAACCGAATAGTCTATGTACGGATCCTCGCTAATCCTACGTCATAGAGTAGTAAAATGAAACTAATAGGAGGTGGTTAGGTATATAAAACTTATACAGTCAATTAGAGATCAGGCATTTATTCGAGGTAGTAATGCAGTGAAACAAGATAAAAATTATGGCGAAAGTACTGTATTAATGGTTATAGAGTTATCGGAACGCTTTTTTTTTCCTTTTTGCAATTAATCGATGTGCAATTGCTTTTTGATAAACAGTAAAAACTATCAAAGATGGGTATTATTACTTTCCTTCCAGCGACTTTGATTCCGTGTACTAGTTTACTGTGTTTCTGGGATTAAATGCATTATTAAACAATAGGAATTAAAAATTTTTTTTTTAATAAGAATAACTTGTATTTTAACGCCGAGCTTTGAATTAGTATGAATAGAGGAGTATTAACGCTGGCCGTTCAATTCGAGAACCAAAGTTATCACAACCGATTCGTAGTATGAGGAAGGGAGACAGGCATAGACTTTAAATGGACTTTAAACCCGTCACATTTAGTCACATACTACTGAATGAAAGGGAAATACCGATAAAAAAAATTTTAAGTAAATAAAGTTAACAACATTTGTCGGCTTTGAGTCGTTGAGTTTTATCAAGCTTGTGTCTTCTAGTCTGGTTTTTTCAAGTTCGGTGATTCCTAATCAGACGTGTATCTCCAGAAATGTATATTACTACATATACACTCTGTATATGAAAACAAAAAGTGTTGCTTGGACGTAACTTGGAGCGTTTTGTTGAGAGTACAAAAGGAAGGCCATCGTTTTGAGTGAAAATTACGGTTATCGAACATTTTAGTATTGTTACTTACTGCATTTCTAGTTTACTACAACAAGCGCGCAGCAATAATTGCTGGCGATTAATAAGGGAAAAATTAGAAACGACCCAATGAACGGTCCGTTGAACTTAACACTGGCGATTGTTTCGAACGGTACGCGGTCGGCGATGGCGAAAGCCTGTCACGGTGACAGCTGCTAAAGCATGAAAAAAAAACTGGCTAAGTGCACGTCGGACCGCGCACAGGGAAGGGTTCCGTGGTCGGAATGAGCGTTAGGTTAGAATTCAAATAATAGGTTTAAAAACATATGTCTCAAAAACTACTCAACATTGGTATTCCATTAGCCCATTATACCTCACTGCAGGGGCTTAGGCCTCCCTTCAAGATAAGGGGGTTTGGAACGTAAATCAACCACGCTGCTCCAGTGCGCGTTGGTGGATTGTAACGACCACCATCTATTGACAGCGACCGAGACCGGTCACTTAACGCGCTTTCCGAGGCACGGATTCAGTGATAGTAATGTACTTAGGTCAGAAAAACTGATTGGTACACGCTCGGATTCTAACCACGGCCACACGCTTTTTTAAATTTGAAACAGGTTCGCTGCGCTCAGGCTATCACGACACAACATAGTAGGTATATCTTATTCAAACCAATTTTCCTTGAAATTTTTTTCAATTTGTACAAACTTAATGTTTTTCTGGTTTTTACACCCCATACTTTCAACAACTATACTTTTACACCAAACTTTTACACCAAATACTTTCAACAACTATTAACTTTTTTAAATAAAAAAGTCGTTTATACCATCTGTACTTAAAGACCTATCTATAGGTACCCCACACATTGCTGTGCGCTGGGAATCATTTTGTCGTTCCTCAGTTACGTGTATGACGACCTATGTACCCCAAAGAATTATTTTTTCATAATTTCGTCACACGATTGTATACCGGTTCATAAGTTTACACCTACCTCCCAAATTTCATTTATATACGGCCAAAGTCTCCAAGTAAAATGATTGTGACAGACGGACAGACACGTGGATGTACAGAACGAAATTATAAGGGTTTGGTTTTTTCCATCTGGCTATGTACCTATCTGTATGAACTAATAAAATAGATACCTTGGTGGCTGTATAAAGGGAAGGTTACTGAGTTTGATGATTACGTGGAAAAAACCATTAACAATAAAAAGAACTATAACGAAATTAGAAAATGATATCTGGGACATCCCACATAGCGGCATCTAGGCCCAAACTAAGCAAAGCTTGTAATGTGGACATTAGACAACTGATATACTATGTTAAATAATTTTTAATAATATATACATATATAGATATTTTACACCCACATACGAAAGAAATAGATACATATTCATACACACAAATATTTGTCTCGGGCGAGCATCGAAGCCGTGACCTTTGGTTCTGCAGTTAGGGTCCAAACCACTTGACCAATCGTTCAAACAAATTAGTATCACCACCATATTTGCTTGGTTACAGACAAGAGGCTTCATTTTTCGAAATGTACATTACAGTCATATATAGCATTAGGTTAAATACGATTACAAAAATATTAGTAACTTACAAGCAAAAATGTTAGGTAACAAAATTAAAAACTCCTGACATTTACTTAATGAGAAATTGAATGTTTATTCTCCAAATAAATCGCTTAAAAGTCAAAAGATATGACATGAGTCGATGATGCCACGATTTCATTGATTGTAGTGATGATGACGAAATAATGACCAACTTCCTGTCGTTTCAGTGTACTTTAATACGAAAAGAATACGTAATTAATTATAGTATGCATAAAAAAAGTGCTCACTGTACAGTGGTCAGTGTCTTTTACATGAATTCTCGTTGGCATATTGCCCCCAAAGTAAGCATTTACGAATTCGATAAATCAGCGTTTCGTGTTGAATTGTTCAGACAATGAACCGTCTCATTGCTGTAAGTTCGGAATGCCGTTATAATATTAATGATATCTGGCTCATCCCACACAGCGCTAGTCCCAAAGTAAGCAAGAGTTATGCTTGTGTTATGGGGCACTAGACAAGTGATATACAAAAATATTTACAATACATATATAAATGTTGTACACCCAGATACGGAACAAATAGACATTTCATTCACACAAATATTTGTCGCGTCCGGGAATCGAACCCTTGACTCCGCTGTTAGGATCTCTAACCACTCGTTTAATCGGTCAGTCGAAATTATGTCGGTTATGAAAATTATGCGCCTATATTTCATTTTAGGCTTCAGAAGCACGAAAAACTAGGAGTTTTTCTTTCCATGGAAAATGCATTAGAAATGATTAGCATCGCCATTATTCGTAAAAGAGTTTACTGACGCTTACGGGAAATATTATTGAGAAACAAAAAAATTCATTTTTGCATCTTAAAATTCTCCAACATCTGACATTTACAGTAACCATAAAAATACGAATTGACTAGAAGCCCTCTTTTACGCTTATCGTCCAACCACTCATACTCTAGCTAGCTGGTGTAACGGTTTGACATGAAGTCGAGTTTCAATCCGCGAGGTCCCCGCGCGCCGGTATTCACCCCCGCGAAATTGCGTTTGACAGTTTCGATACTGTGAAGTGACATTTCAGACTCTATTAAAACCACCAAACGCTGCTGTTAAATACGACTGACATATACAATACTCCATCTAATTATTCAATGACATATGGTCACCGACGTCTTATACAGTCAATAATCTCTTACTAATATTATAAATGTGAAAGTCTGTCAGCAAGTTTCTCAAACGATGATCAAAATCAAAATTATCTAATCACAAGTTAACCATAGATTTGGGTTGCACAACTTCGATTTTGGTTCGGTAACATTGACGTTTCGTTAGCTGACTGACATTGTGTCAAATGGCTAGTTAAACATATGTCAAACGTAAATTCCGTTTCTCAAAAGATAGTTAGTTTGTAATCCTATGTTGTAATCTCTTGTCAACCTCATGTTAAATCAACCGTCATGTAATCAGTCGAAGGCGGTCGATTAACCTATGATCAAGTCATAATATTGTAATAATTTCTAATAATATAGTAAAAATATAAGGTTAAAACGTGAGTAAATAAAGTTTTATCAGTTTTCTACTTTCCAACATTGTTTATACATATTTTAGGCAACATTTCAGGTTATTCCGTAAATCGTTTGTGTTCCAAGATGTCATCATTTTCGGATTTATCATTATGTTCATTGTCCAGTTCTAACGAATAACGAGGAAATACATAGAACCCAGAGGACTAGAATATAGTGGATCCTTTTACTTTCTACAATGACAAGGAGTTCCACGATAGGTATCGCTTGTCAAAAACCGTCGTTAGCGAATTGCTTGCTCTGCTCGGACAAGATCACTTACATAAAGAAACTACATAATAAACTTGTAAAAGTACGTGTTGTTTTATTTTGGTACTGCAACTTTTCACGAGAAGTAGGTAACCATTATGATAAAAAAACGTAATTTTAACTAAACGCGAACAGGCACATAATCACTGAAATTAAAAATGGATTTTCAATTTGCTGTTTTGGAGCCTAACCTGGACATACGTCCAGACAGACGAAAACAGTTATGTTCTTGGTCAAACATCGTTCAGATATCGTATAAATACATGTAGGTAGGTATAGTTCCAATCAAACTTTATGGCGGATCGGAATACAACGCTTTATGCATGCTTGCGCAGGTTCAGTCATATGCCCCTCGCTCTACTGCGTCCCGCTACACCTAAAACTGGTTACTGCGAGGCGACTTGTGCCTATGTTCACATCCGCCATAAAGGTTGATTGGAACTATACACATAGATACGAAATCACAGACGGACACTTCAATTTCATTTATATTAACTCAATATATTGCTTATTTACTGATTTACAGAAACCGAGAGGATTGCATTCAGAGTTGGTGGTTTTGTATAGGGTATTTTAAGACGGTGGGTATTTTTCTAAGCTATTTTCGACATTTTGAGGGTATTTTTGTGGTTGTTATGTAACTATGGATACATTTTTCAAGCCGATATCGTTGCTATGAGATATATAAATATAATATGAAATAATGATAAAGTGAATCAAGTACAGACCACTCACTACATGACATGGGTCGAGGCACAGAAGTTGGTAAGAAACGAAACAACGCTATACGAAAGAGCGAAAAACAAAACCAAACATGAACGAATGAGTTACGTGTGGCCATATACAAAAAAAAACTGTAATTAGTTGACATTGACATCTCATCAGCTAATTATTGCTTGACAATCGTTTAAGCAACTCGTTTGAAATTTGATCATTGATCAAAGTTAAATACCGATTACCTGACTAGGAATTTGACAGGCCTTTGAGAAACTGGCCGTGTGTGTTTGGATGTTGAGCAGTCAATCACGGAGCAACGGGTCTTTTTTTGCATAAATATAGTTTATGAACTCGATACTGACATAGGCTACTTTCCCGAACGTATCCCGGAAAAAGGCAACGTTTCTGTACTAAAACGGCTGGATGGATTTTGATGTTTAGTATAAAGATGTTTTCAGGCTTGAAATAACACACAAGATAAAGTTAATCCCGGAAAGATACACGATTATCGTGGGATAGCTATTCTTCATGCTGAAATGGCTAAACGGATTTTGATTTTGGTTATTGAAATTTCTCAGGTAAGTAACTAGTTAAGTTTCAGAATTTTCTAGAAAGTCTCACAATTTTCTGGAGCTTCGTGTCTTTTTGGCGCTCCTGGTACATACAACTGTGTAATCAGAAAGCTAGTAAGAAAAACAATTCTGCCTCTTTTGTTTTTATTATAATATTTTTGGATCACAAGGACAGTTCACCTGTCGTGGCAAAACCTGTCTCTATAGCCAGATTCGAGTGGTATTTGAAATGGCCGGTGTCCTCTCGAAATACAAGTTGTGTGTATGTATAATTAGATAATTTAAATTTATGTCACGCACGCTCCGGTCTGTGATACCGCCTCTTCTGTTTTGCATTGCTAAACAGGACGTCCTGTATTTTTTAAGTTCTCCTAAACCGCTCTAATTCGAGTACTCGCCCAAAAGGTTATGATGGAACGACGCGACGCCCACATCATAAATTGCAATCGCATTTATTACCCACTTAATACCTGTTTTAGTAGCGTAATCTAAAATTCTATGTTGCAATACCTTAAATAAATTTTGCCCAAATTGTTCAACGTAATGTAATAATATTAGTCACTTTGAAAGTTTCAATTGAGTTCGCGGGATCGACGAAGGCCCTAATACGTATGTCTTATTAAGGGGATGGTTTTTCCTCCACAGCTTCGAATTGGCATCGCTATCTCCGTTCCCTCTTCCCTAACCTGTTTCTGAGTGACAGAGATGACAAGAGTAAATTTCCGAAAAAATCAACGGATCTCCTGCTTTCGCACAAACTTCTTACGACATTGGAAATGAACCTTACAGAATAAAGTAAACACACATATTTTGGATAATATTTTTCGAAATATTTTTTTCGCAAAAAAAAAAAATAACAACTGTACCTGAATAGGCTTAAAACTTCGAAATATAACATTCTATACGACATATCGATCGAACAAACCGAATTAGTTCGAAATGTAACACCGACGCATATTCGACTTCCAACTAAGGGCACCCTTAACCACTACTTCCGGTCATTCGATTCTAACAATTTTAGTCTCAATCGATCCCCCGTCTTATTACCCGAGCCTTTTTTTTAATTTTTTTCTTATTCGGACCTAGTTCTCGAGATATCGGGCTCCCAAAATGAAAATCGGAGGAAAAAATTGCGATTTTTTCGTTTTTTGCCGATATTTTTTTGTTTTTAAACTTTTCTCAAATTTGCCATCTTGTAGAGCTCGCCAAGCTGCGTCTTTTGACACCACGGTCATCCCGATATCTTGAAAACTCTTCGTGCAATCTGCCTGTCGCACAAAACTCCCAAATGACCCCCTATACTCCAACGAAATGAAAGTCATTTCCAATGACAATACCTATAAAATACCCGTCAAAACAGCTTGCGGGCTGTGACTGTTTCTACCCCTAAAACGTGTATGAATTGGAAACAAAATTTGCACCTCAGTGTCATTAAGAAAGGATGTCCCTAGGGCGGTACGTTTTGATTTTTTTTTTTTGGGAAATTGCATTAATATGTTTTCGGCTCATTATTTTCAAAAACAAAGAACCGACGTAAATCATGTTTTTCAAGAATTTATTCTAAAACAATTAAACAAGATATCAAGAAAACAAAAGCGTAGTGTGCTGTGACAGTATTTCTCCTATTACATATATTTTTTCCGTAAACATTGATACAGAAATACAGCGAGGATTTGACGGGTCAAACCCCCCTTTTTTTGTATTTGACACGGGTCGAACCCCCCTTTTTTTTGCTTATCCTCTTAAGATTGTTTCGCTTTGCTCGTACAGATCTTATTTATTGGACAGTTTAACTCAATCGATAATCAAAAAGTCTATTTGAAATCAGTTTTTTAAACATTGATATCGTATTTACATCTTTTCTGGAATAGGTTGCACTAAGTTCGGTAGGACCGACAACTGCTGGTAGCTCCGATCCCAACCAGCAAAATGGTCGTATAAAAAAATGTTATATCCCAAAATAGGTTTGTTAAAGTTGTATAAAAGTGTTAGTGGTGGAAGCTTGTTATATAAAAGCGTATAACGAGATGGTTTTGCTCTATAATTTTTGAGTGTTCGAAAAAAAAATGTCTTTGGAAGGCTTATAAAACTTGTTATTATTATATAATGTCAGATGTGCCCATAGGTACACCATTTGGGAAAATGTTTATTGCCACAATATCAATAAATTACTTAAGACGCAACTTTTTTTACCTATCCTGTGTGTTTAAATCATTGGCATATAAACACCTTTTAGTAATCCAACTAAAGTGCACTATAATCTGATTGTAGAATAGGTTAGAGATCTATGTGAATTGAATTGTTATGCGCAGGTTATTACACTCGTGAGTGTGATAATGAGAAAATTAACATAAATATATTCTTTGCATGCATTTGCATATGTATACCAAACGAACAGTGGAACACCTATTGTTAGGGCTGGAACTAAACGTTCCAATTGAATACTTAAGAGGAATGTGTATTGGCGAATTTCCATACAAACGGCCTTAACGGTTGCACCCCGTTAAACCTTGACCGATTGACGAAAAAAAATTATGTATTCAGATAAACAAAAGCTAGGTTTATAAGTTTTTAATTTTTTGAATACTTTGATACGTCATATATAAAAAAAACATATACCTAAATGCTCGCGTTTTTTTTTCGAGATTGTTTCATTTTTCACGATATGTTCAACACGAAACTAATTGCATTTTCACAACATGTGACAAACAAAATAAAGTCGAGAAAAAACTCTGTCGTGTTTGTTTACTTAAGTTTTTTTTCCTTTCGATGCATCAAAATAATTTAAAAAATTAAAACGGTTGAACCAGTTTTTGCTGATCTGCATACCATATGATTTTTTGCAACAATCGGTTAAGGTTTAATGGCGTGCAACCGTTAACGCTCTTTATATAGAAATCTGCCAGTTCACACTCCTCGTAAGTATTTACAAAGTAGTCAATAATTTATGAAAAAGACTTTTCTAACTTTGTATTAAACGTATTTTGATTGTGAATGCGTTGCGATCGTAAGTTCGTAATAATTATTAGAATAGTAGAAGACCGGTTAAATGCATGCAACTGTGTATACTTAAGTACGTATCAGATAAATTTTAATTGTAGATGAAAGTGCAGCTATTCAACGATATAAAAATAACTAAAAAAGTTTAAATTTAAAGGAAAATTAACCTATGCCTCCAGAACAGGTTAGAGGTAGGTATTACAAGCGTTATTAACACAAAAATTAAATTAATATTTCGGTAGATATATTTTCTTATACTTGTCTTTATCTTTATAGAATATTTGTATCGAACAAAAAAATATTCTACATTGCTCAAACAAAATTCTATGGATTACAGAGCTTACTTTTCTCTTTTCAGTTCGGTAATTATTTTTTACGCAGTCGGGTTTTTAATTTTTTTATTACTTTTTTTTTCTCAAGAATTTTAAAAACTAAATAAATGTCTCTTATATTTATATTCGGTTTAGAGTTACATTACCCTGATTCTTTCAAAAATACGTGAGTTGATGTCCACAACGGATTGATCGAGTGTGGTGCACTTGTTTGTAATTTATGGCAAAATGGTAAAATAAAATTGTTATAAACGTATATATTTGGAATTGGCTATTTATTGGCTTTTATTGATACCCATATTGTAATAATATCAGAAAAAAATTAGTCTCTTCTTTTTTTTGATTCGCAAACGCCATATTTAAGTATTAGATCTTGTCATTACCACGACTAAAACGAATCGAACGATAACTCATACTTTGAAATCCATTTGGTCGTTTAGGCTACAGAGCGTGTCACAGTAATATACATAGTATATACATATATATAGATACATACATTCGAAACACATTACCCTCTGCAGTCGGGTAAAAATAAAGAAATCAGATCAACTCAAGCGTATCTGGGACAATCCACACAGTGCCATCTAGTCCCAACTCCCAAAGTAAGCAAGTGTTATGCTTATATTATAAAGTACTTGACAACTGATATACATACTTAAATATTCTTTTTTTTAATAATATATATATAAATATATATATATATATATATATATATATATACTTTTTACACTCAGGCACGGAACAAATAGACATGTTCATGCACACAAATTTTTGTCCCGGGCGGGAATCGAACCTGCAACTCTTGCCTCCGCAGTTAAGGTATCTAACTACTCGGCCAAACGGTCAGTATCTAAAAAAAGCTATACATGAATAAAATAGCAAATTGCGGGAACGCTATGATGCACCTCGCCCACCTCGTTTAGAAAAACTCAACTTCGCTTCGGGACCCAGACCCAACTTAGAGACGCCGCCGTGTATTCTCTAATTATGAACAGATCCTCGTAAATACAGAAATCTTCATGTGGAATGAACTCCTTTCGAAATTCAAAATTTTTCTTTCGTCGCTAATGATCAACTTTTGCGTAAAAGCGTAACAAATCAATACTTAAGTTTTAGTCACTTATTACTTCTTTTTTAATTTTTTTTTTTGGTGATTAATAGAAAAATCTGGTACCATGGCATGTCTGAAGATCCCCTCACACATACGTGCACCATTGCAGTGCTTTATTGATTGTTCAGTGACAGTTTAGACTTTTAAATACGTCTATGGTCTAAGGTATTATTATTTTTATCATAAGATAAGAATGTTTCATTCCATCGCAGCTTTAGTTATAAGATCCGACAAAGACTAACCACCCTACTACCAGATACTACTGCAATTTTAAAATTATTATTTTTTTTAAATTATGATTAAATTTTAAATCGACTGTTTTCCCGTCGGATTAATTATTTTACTAAGTTTCTATCCGCAAATGAATCATAGATAATAAATGATTTCCTTCCACCATAGCTTCCGACTATAAAGCTTGAAAGCTTGTCCATATTACCACTTGCACTTCACTACATCATTCCTATTAACAAACATTCTTTTATTGCTGGTCATTACGCGTTATTGCGTTTTATGATGCATATAGGATATTGACCTTACGCATGCGCTCTTTGTAGCGCTAAAGTAACTGTGAACACTATACTAGCGCCTTCGAAAAAGCTTTCAGTAATGTTTTCATAAAAATCTATTTTGGGCGCAATGCATTATTTTTAGTTTATTAATAGTTTATTTTATTTAAACAATGAAACCACTCTCGTTTACTATAAACTGGTAAGAGCCGCGGTCGCGGTTTAGCTCGTCATATTTAAATTTTTAACTATCGGAATCCAATCTATACATATAATAAAATCGTAGACTTTCCGTGTCTGTACATATGACTGAGAGACGCACAAATATGTAATAGAACGTAAAAATCAATTTTAGAAATTTTTGTTTGTTTGTCGGATTGTTTGTTCGTTTGTACGCGTCACGTAAAAGTTGCTCATTACATTCAAAATCTAATAACTGTAAAATATGAAGCTTTATTCTAAGTAACATTTAGTGTTTATTTAATCAAAATCGACCAATAAAATCAAAAGATAATAAATTTTTAAGTTTAGGCACCGTTGCACAATAGTTCTGGTTCTCTGGTCGCATTGTTTTGTGGGCGTGTGTTGCGGGGGAGCGTATCTAATTTGAGTGAGAGATCTCATGTAGATCATTATCGAATAAAGTCTTTAACCTGCCCAATTAACAAACACCAAAACAATCAATAGTACATTATGATGCAAGTAGGGTATATAAGCTGCATATTATAGTTGAGGTGTTTATAGACATGAGGCGAAGCCGAGTGCTTATAATAAACCGATGACTATAATAGCCAGCTTACCGTCATTTCATTATACGATATTTTTCAATACTTTTATTTCAGTAATTTCAAAATTAGGTAGTTACTTCAAATGTAATGATGGCGGGTGCTAAGGGCGCAAGCGGGTTGCTTTTCGCGGTTTACGCATGCGTTACAAATAGAATGCTCGTTTGTGATTGGTGTAAAGTAACAAGGCCTAGTACTGTAAAATACAATATTAAGGTACAAGTTTCGATGTCGTAAAGACCGTATTAATAGCAAATGTATTGAAAATTGTTTAACAATACTAACGAACAGACAGAGTCACGTTGCGTTTTATAACCGGCTGTGATAGATAGGGAGGAAAAGTTCTTGAGTGGACGCTGAAAATGGAGTGGCATTCGCGCCGCGGCTCGCTTTACCGACAATATAAAGCTGCTTGCCGATAACGGCTGGATGAAGATGGCCAAGGATAGAGGAGTGTGACGTGCTCTGGGAGAAGCCTATGTCGAGCAGTGGACGAAGTGGGCCGTTGCATGGATGGATGGATGGATGGATGGAGATAGATTTACGTCCACTCAGACGAAGTCACGGTCACAGCTTCTGTACCTACCGATTTTAATGAAAGTTCGAAGTTCGGGAAATTAGCTGGAGGTTGTCAGGAGTGACAAGAGTAACTTTTTCACCCTAAATACGGAAAATGAGGGTTATGATTTTAGCAGTCTACGTATGTGGGGATATTCATCTCCCCACTCGAGCACTCATGACTTCTACTACATACTTGGCCTAAAAAGATGGCATTCGATGCGTCTTTACATTCCGTTTGTCATAGGGTTTATGAATTCTGCGTAAATCCAAAATGGCTTATTTTATAGTGTTTATTTCACACATCGAAAGAAAAAATAAAGATGAATATGTCAGATATGGTATGAAAAAAAAATTAACCCCATGCTAACCACCAGCAGGTACGGCGAGATTGATTACGTACAACCGTACAACCCAGGGAGAGGAAGAAACTGCTCTGCAAGCGAATAGTATCCGTGGAACATTATACAATAAAAATAGCTTGCACAAATATCGTTTTCGAAAGACGACCCAGCCGCTGATATAATAAAGATTCATTCTATTCTACTTTATTCATAAAATTCGCTTATAACACGCGAATGAAGTCACGGGCAAGTGCTAGTATCATATAAGTACTCATATTTCTATTTTCTAATAAATACAATTTATAATTGCATATTAACTATTTATATCCGGTGTTTATGTCAGCTGACGAAGTACATCGGACTACATGTGACAGATAACGCAACGTTGCCAAACTTGCCAAATCTAAAACCACGGCTTAAAACTATAGAAGTTAGTATCCAAGCCCATTGGTATTTCAATCTATGCCCTATTTTATTTTTGTTTGTACAATTCACGTTCAAAACGTAACGTGCAAGTGCGTAATTATTACGGTAACGAGACGGTGTACATAAATTATGCTTTTTTATGTGCTCCGTGAATAACATAAAACTATAGCCAGTGGCGCAAGTAATTGCATATATCACGAAATAGAAGGAAGTGCCCCGAGCGAACCACTTTCTATTATAACGTTCCAAGTGTGCCTTTGGGGGTCATTACCTATCACATAAAAAAAATCGCCGAAGTGCGAGTTGGACCAAGGGTTCTATACCACCACACAATGTGGTATATGTGTGGTGGTATGTCTACGAAGCTGGAGGTCCCGGGTTCGAATCTCAGGTCGGGTCAGTATTTATATGATGAATATTGATAGTGGTACCGGGTCTTGGTTGTTATATGTATGTGGTGTCTTCGCTTGGTACCCATAACACAAGCTAATGCTTAGTTGGGGCCTAGACGTTGTTGTGATGTACGTCATTATTATCATTATTATTAATATATATTGTGTTCCATTCCATCAGCCTTTTTTATACCTCACTGCAGGGGCTTGGGCCTCCCCTCAAGATGAGGGGCATGGAGCTTAAATCCACCACGCTGCTCCAATGCAGGTTAGCGGATTGTAACGACCGCCGTCTATTGACAGCAACCGAGACCGACTGCTTAACGTGCTCTCCGCGACACTGAGTCAGTGATAGTTAATGTACTTAAGTCAGAAAAACTCATTGGGACGCTCCGGGATTCGAACCACGGCCACATAGCCTTTTAGATTTGAAACAGGTTCGCTGCGCTCGGGCTATCACGGTACTAATATAATGTGTACGGGATATTAACTTAAAAATAGCGTTTTTCGGAATTTTTCTTGACTTCTTCTGTGAGACCTTGATTCTTGCGATATTCCATGGTTCTATAGGTCAAGAGGAAGAGTAGATAGATAACCTTTAGGTTTTAATGGGTGTGTTTGTTAGCATTAAAATATACGACATAAATGGCCGTATTGTTTTATTGCATTTACTTGGAAGCTTGAATTTTACACCTACAGTATTTTATATTAATTTCAACTTCATAACTTTACGCATTCCTGAGCATCAGGGTCTTGACAGACGGACAAACAAACGGACGGACAATAAAGTGATCCTATAAGGGGTTTTTTTTGTTTAAGGTACATGATTTTCTGTTAAATGGACTACATATTTGTTTTGCAGTTGAAGACACTTAGTTCTAACATTTTGTTGTTGTTGGAAATTAGTTTTGGGCACTCTAGCCATGAATCGATTTCAGCCTAACTTTGTTATGGTTGTGAAAAACAACTTATCTCGCAGTTTTTTTTAATTGCAACTTTAATTACTATTCATTTTATATTCTGTTAGAAACGCATCATTATTGTTGTTGTTATTATAGACTCTTTAATTAGTTAGATTGTCAGTTCTTAATATAAGTTAGAGAACATTAAATCACTGAAGTTGAAGTGTAATTTAATGGTAGGAGTTGTATGAGTTTTAGAAGTAAGTTTTCCAGTTGGAAGTTTCTAGTGTTAGTTAATTGAATATCGCAACTCTCTAACTACTAATATTTTCGTATAGCGATATAATTGTTAGATTGACTGCGAAACTAACTAGAGAATCATTGCCTTATCTGGGCCATAAACGGCCCGATAACTTTAATCTATTGTTAGGTGATATATTCGCCGAATAACCGTAATCTAATGAAAAATCCAAATAGGTATTTCATATTTGACTAATAACTGCTGTTAGATTGATCATCAGGCTATTAAAAAATTGGCTCTAAATTATAATAGTAATCTAGTCCCAAAGTAAGCAAGTGTTATGCTTGTATTATTTGTACTAGGCAACTGATATAAATATTTAAATAATGTTTATAATATATACATATATAGGTAGATATGTTGCACCCAGACACGGAACAAATAGAGATGTTCGTTTTAACAAATATTTGCTCGGGCGGGAAACGTACCCGCGACCTTTGTCTCTGCAGTTAGGGTCTCTAACCACTCGGCCAGACAGTCACTATATCGTCACTATCTTTCTCGTTTAAACTAACTTCGAAAACCACTCAGATCTGTCTCACTCAGACTAATTGAATCCGTTCTGTGACAGTTAATAGGTACTTACGATATTATTCGTAGAAGTTTTCATGGAAATTTTATTTAATAAAATAATTTCATTTTGCAGTCTAATAGTAATGCCGTGTTTTTTAAAGTAATAGATAAAATTTATACCATTTTAAAAACTACATTGATTTAGCAGAGATTTTAAAATATTTATCCGGATTAATCTGGTTTTTTACAGCGCGTGAACGATGTTTGTTGATGCAAAAATTGCGAACCTAAAAAAAAATTTTCGACTAATTAGGTAATCTATTGAAAATTTATTCGAATGTTATAAACAAAAAGAAAAACAAATAAAATATATCAACATTTTGTAACAGAATTATGACACTGATCTCGGTTCATTTTCACAAAATTCATAAACGCGCCAATATTTCGAACACTATTAAGTAAATATTTACTAAGGACATCGTTTGGGTATTCTTGTGTATCATGAGCTAGCCCATCAGTCCTCCTATGGTTGAAAGTGGGTTGAAGTTCGATGACAAGGCACATTGTTATTTATGTCATCATCAGCATCATCAGCCCATGTTACCCTACTGCAGGGGCTTAGGCCTCCCCCAGGGTAAGGAGGGGGTTTGGAGCTTAAATCCACCACGCTACTCCACTGCGGGTTGGGGATTGTAACGACCGCCATTTATTGACAGCGTTCGGGACCGACTGCTTTACGTGCTCTCCGAGGCACGGAGTCAGTGATAGTTAATGTACTTAAGTCAGAAAAACTCATTGGTACACGCCCGGATTCGAACCATGGCCCTATGGCCTTATAAATTTGAGACATGTTCGTTGCGTTCTGGGCTATCACGACAGTTATTTATGTAATCTTTCATAACGCTGCAATTTGTGTAGGTGAAGATTATTTTTATTTCTGGATGTTATAAATACAGGCGCTAATGCGAATATTTATGTAGATTAACTAAGATTGTAGAACTAAATTGCTTACTAAAAACAATACGTATTATATTACTGGTCTGTAATTACTTTCTTTTTGAACCGGTAAATAAAAAACAATGTCAAGCAAAGGCCCTGACCGGACATCGGTGCAGGTTGCGGCCGTTGCCCCGCATCGGCGCCTCCCATTGGCGGATTTCTGACACGCGCACTAAATCAATCGGGATTGCGTGTTTCGAATTCGAATTTGGAACGGTTCTATTATTGCCTATGATGAATTCAAAATAACTGGTGTTTATTTTGAATTCGGATCGCTGTTAAAACTTTGAATCGGACCCCAAGCATGGAGGGTTAATTTGTGCAAAACTTTGCGTACATCTTGGGCCACATGTAACGTAAGCGAGAGAGAGGGTCTCTCGACCCGCGGGGCGTAATCTACGGTCTGATTGTTTGTCTGAAAGTTTCGTTTCACAGTCCATAGATACTCAAGATATCGAAACTTTAAAACAATGTGTAAAAGAGTGTACAATATCATAGACTACACGATCGTATAATTGTGCGGAAAGGAACGCCAAGATTTCATAGACAAACTTTTTAGTAATTATAACATACAATCAATACCTATCATAAATATGTATTAAAAGTATGTGAATTATAATATTAATTACTAAACCCAACGGGTGTGAAGTTTCACGTATACGCGCCTTCAACAATAATTGTTCTTGGAATAATAATGAACCTCGTAGCGCCGGTTTAATTATAGGAAGTTGCCATATAGTCAGAACGGAAACTAGTAAAAGTGCCTGCCCACATATTATTACAAGCATTCTTTTGTATTTTAAATAGTCCCAAACGCACACAGAAATCTGTGTAATAGTATATATAGATTCGTATAAATACATAATGTTATATGAAATTTAGTAACTTTATTTAAGGGTGGACCTTGCCTACGTTGCATATTAATTTTTTCAATTCATGAGTACGTCTTTTTCACGTAGGTAGGTAAGAGAATTTACATATTTTGAAGTTATTACCTGAATCAATTGCATAATGGGCTTGGACACAAATTTCAAAATTACGCTGATGGTAATTAAAATTAAAGGTTAATTAAAAACCTCTCAAAATATAATTTTTTTTTCTATTTACGAATGTCCCAGTTATTTATGAAAATTCATCTCACGTTGAAATTCGCTCTGTGACGTCGTCGGGTGGTTAAGCTTATTGCGCTGCTTTTCACAGTAAAAAACCAAAGCTACAACTAAATAAGAAATATTGAGTTAAGTTCACTACTATATACGTCAAAGGCATTTGTAATCCTCATGAATTAATCGAAATATTATGACTTTATTTAGTCAAAAAAAAAAAAATACGCAATTTGTAAACGTCTGTCCGTGCAGTTGACGTCACAGGGATATACAAATAATAAAATTTTGGCAAAATATTACTAAAAAGTTAAAGACGTATTTTTTATTTATTTTTAGAGGAAGGTATAAATTGGTCTAGATATAAATATAAAAAGTGTATGTTAAAAAATTTGGTCCAAGCCATCAAGCATCTATACTTTTATTAATATTATAAAGCTGAAGAGTTTGTTTGTTTAAACGCGCTAATCTCAGGAACTACTGGTTCGAATTAAAAAAATCCTTTTGTGTTGGATAGTCCATTTATCGAGAATAGGCTATTATTACATTACGCTATGATCAATAGGAGCGGAGCATCAATGGAAAATATTGCAAAAACGGGAAAAAATATTCCTTTTGAGAGCTTCCGTTGCGTGCGTTGCGTAAACGGTTGACGTTAAGCAAAAATCGTGTATGACGGAATTGTTCCCCTTTGATAGTTCTAACCAATAGTCCGCGACAGCATATGTGTATCTTTTAAAGTTGACTTACTATAACCTTTTTTATGGTAATCAAATTTGTTCTAACATAATGCACTATTTGCGAAGATGTTTTTTAAACATGATACGAATCCTTATCAAATTAAATATGTTAGTTACCTACGAATGGAGTGTTAAGAAAGGGTGGGGAGGGAGAACGCGATGGGGAACTTTTCTGTAGTCCAACCGGGCGGAGCCGGGCACGACCGTTAATCATAAATAAGTAATTAAGTTATATTGTGCTACCAATTTAGTAGGTATTGAATTACGGACAATTAAACATACAGATTCTGTTCATTGGTAATTAATATAAATTAAGAATTTATTTGCTTAACCTGTGCTCTTGTATAATAGAGTTGTAGACCTTGAGCTGATTTCATATATTTTTATGTTTAATTGCTATATTCAATTTAAATCTGATGCGCGTAATTTAGTAACAAGGTCAAATGACCACTGAGGTTTTGTACCTTCGCAGTTAAGAGTGAAAATCTCAAAGTTATGATGGTGTAGCCTTTTTATATCCATTCTTTTTTTGAAAAATCCTAGTTGATTAATACTGCAATGTGTCTGATATGATAACACGAGTGGCTTTATATAGTTATATATGAAGACATGAGAGGCCAAAGGTCATATCTGCAAAAAATCAAAAACCTGTTTTTTTGGTGTAACAAAGGTTTCATGATGCGCTTAATATATTTCCAATGTTATAAGAGCGGTTTTTTTTATTATTTTTAATTAATTTTAAAGAACAAGTAGGAACTGCACAACAAGGTTCATATTAAGAGAAACTTTAAACTCTTGTTTTCTCAAAATGTCTATTTTGTGAGTTGCGACCTTTGGCCACTCATTTCTTCATATATGTTATATTTGTAAGTATATAGATATCTGTCGTATTTGGAAACGAAGTAAGACCTAAATTTACGAAATATGAAGAAATCATAGCAATAGCACTAATTACACCTCACCGAAATTAGAGCGTTCCTAATAGGTATTTTTGGTTTTATCCAGGCTTGTTGGCATCGGTAGTTTGAAATTAGCTTGAACCAAAACTTTAAAGTTAATTATAATACTTAATAATGTATACATCACAACAATGTGTAGGCCCCAAACTAAGCATTAGCTTGTGTTTTGGGTGCCAAGCGAAAATACCTCATACATATAAAAACCAAGAGTCGATACCAGTATCAATATTCATCATATAAATACTGATCCCACCTGGGATTCGAACCCGGAACCCCCAGCTTCGTAGGCAGGGTCGCTACCCACTACGCCAAGTTACGCTGATGGTTTTTAGAAATAAGGTTTTATAACCTCTTAAAATATTTATTTTGTATTTTTATGAATTTGCTAGTTATTTAAGAAAATTAATCTAACGTTGAAATTGTCCCCGTGACTTCATCTTAATAGTTTAAGTTATCCGGCTGCTATTTCCACAGTAAAAAATATGCAGAAAGTATTAAATATTTAGGTTAGTTATTATATCAAATCAAACTTTAATCCTTTTCGATCAATAAAATAATATATGATTTTGTTTAGTCTTAGATAAAGCAAACAAACGTCTGTCCAGATGACGTCAAAAAAATCATGCTTCTAAATCAAGTCTTCCAAGCAAGAAGGTAACTAAAGAAGCTTTTTCAACACTAAGAAAAACATTCGGCCATATAAGCCATTTAATCTCACAGTACATGTAACTATAAAAAAAAACTCCGAAAATCGTTAATTTATAATTACATTACATAAAACATATTTTTTAATATTTTAAAATTGATTAGATCATATCCTTACCGATTATATCTTTCCGTCACACACATCCGCTCTACATATTTCTTTGGTCACTCTTAATTTTTTTTTTGTTTAGTATATTATGCTTCGCCATAAGTTTTAAATGTTTACAAATTAAACATACGGATTATTTCCATGCGATGTTATGTAATTTGAAAAAAAAAAACATTCAGTCCTATGCAAAACAGGAAGTCGTTTTTAGTCAAAGAATTCACTTTAGCATTTGAATGGCGTTAAGTGCGTACCAAAGTATTTAGTGCGGTAACGTGTTTTCTTATCATTAACGTGTAAATGTACTTACGCTGTCAGCACCATAGAGGTAATATAACTAGAGTAGGCAAGCTCCATAAAGCTTTGTATGTGACCGTCGGGTATAGAGGGAAAAAGATGGAAAACAACTGTATAGTTCTATCCTTATTTTGCTTTTAAACCACATGTGTAAAGACACTCATTTTTAATGACGATGACGACGATTTTGACGACCGCTTAGCCTAGTGGGTAGCGACCCTGCCTACGAAGCTAGAGGTCCCGGGTTCGAATCCCAGGTCGGGTCAGTATTAATATGATGAATATTGATACTGGTACCGGGTCTTGGTTGTTATATGTGTGTGGCGTCTTTGGAAAAATATTTATATATGTATATATTAAAAAGAATATTTAAGTATGTATATCAGTTGTCTAGTAACCCATAACACAAGCATAATACTTGCTTACTTTGGGACTAGATGGCGCTGTGTGGGAAGTCCCATGTATTATTATTATTACTCATATGACAATCACAGCGGTCACAGCTATTAACCAATAAGCTATTAACTGCGAATCCTCAAAATAAAAAGAGACAGACTTAGTGTAAGTCGAGGTGTAGTTATTTTCTGTCTCTTTCTGTTGAGGCCCACATTTCGGACTGCCTTGCCTACTCTATTATCTCTATGCTGGATTATATGTGATTCAGTGTTAACTGTTACCATCTGTGGTGTTACCTACCAGTATTCATTTTTAAAACTAATATTTTTCTGTAATTGTATATAATATGCAATGTGTTTACTAAATACTATCTAAAACAAATTTTTTTTAATAAGCCAATAACCAAGTTATGAGGGTTTTTTCCTATTAGACAGAAAGTGAGATACTAGGCTGTGACGTCGTATCCCAGGACTGCCATTTATAATACATCTGAAACTCAACAAGATAATTATTTAAACTGATACGTAAATAAATGGAAGCTATGGAATGTATAAAATACTAACATAGGTTGCAAGGTATTAGTAAAAGAAATAATAATAATAATATCTGGGACATCCGACACAGCGCCATCTAGTCCCAAAGTAAGCAAGTATTAAGCTTGTATTATGGGGTACTAGACAACTAATATATATACTTAAATATTTTTTTTTATATATAATGGATACATATATAGATACTTTTACAACTAGACACGGAACAAATAGACATGTTCATGCACACAAATATTTGTCCCGGGCGGGGATCGAACCCGCGACCCTCAGCTCCGCAGTTAGGGTCTCTAACTCTCGGTCAACTCGGCCAACCGGTCAGTCTAAGAATTATTTACATTACAAAAAAATAGGAGTACCCCAATCCGCAATTCCTGAATGGAGACATCATAATGGTGAATACGTAACTTACTTTTGTTACTTCGACAATTCATAGAGTTTAAAATCAATTTTAGACTCGCTACATTTTTTCCTAATATAGCAATATGTCTGGTTTGATTTAAATAGCTAAGTATCTGTAATCGGCAGATAGAAGGAATATACTGATCGATTTCGATGAAATTAGTACCAAACTACGTAAACTAATTACTCGCATACAGGCTTAGGATAAAGATTTTTTTTTTTCGATTGTTCCATCCAACCACCTGTACCCACATCAGTTTAGCGGTGTCTACGTTGCCGGTTTGCAGACGATTAAGCTGCTGTTTCTGTCTTTTATGCGTACAAGCATAGGCCATGTATTAAGTATTAAGAAGCCACTGCGTACGTGAACGCCCATACAAACGTCCGTAAATTATTACGAAGTTAAACATCCCAGTTATATGAATTTCGAAGTTTTGATAATATTTATATAAAATTAGGTATTTATAAACCTAGTTCTAACTCAAATGAGTCTATAATTGAAACAATTCAAAACATTCCAAGATTTAAAATGCGTATTAACGTCATCGTTTACGAGCGTTTGTATGGACGTTCACGTACGCAGTGGCTCTACTGCGTACGTGAACGTCCATACAAACATTTTAAATCTTGGATGTTTGCAATTGTTTCAATTATAGACTCATTTGAGTTAGAACTAGGTTTATATATACCTAGGTGTATATGAATAACCATGAGTTAGAATTGGGTAACGTGTCGACACTCGTTAGCGACAGCTCACCAGATTTGTATGAAAAGCGCCTCTAGCGGCACCGAGAAGAACTGAAATTCGCATACAAATCTCTTTTTTTTTTTTTTTTTTTTTTATTTAGTGAGGGCCGAATCTGCTTACAGACACCTACGCGCCCGACCTTCCGTGCAGGTAGTGCCGGGTTGGGACTTCTACACAGAAGGTGTAGCCCGACCGGCTAAACGACTCCTCAACCTATACTCCGTTGAGTGTTATAGGATTTGAACTGAACGACGACCGGACGCATTGAGGATGCTTCGGTGCGTTGGTGCCATTGACGGGCGGTGCCTTAAGGGTGCCGCCTCGTACGGCGTATGAGTGATACAAATCTCTTACGAATCGATATCGAGCGTCGACACGCTATAATAATTCAAACTCATGGTAACCGTGCTGGTGACGGGTACAAACAAAAAAATATTTTTTTAAATTGGATATTATGCCGTTCTGTAAGTGTTAAAGCAATAGTTTCAAAAAATTATAACATGTTTATAATCAGTGTTTGCTTTAACAGATATTTCGTTATATACAGTTTTGTCGCACAACTTTAACGTTCTTACTTATGTAGGTACACCTTATTGAAAATTTAAAAAAGAAATCGCAGTATTTGAGTAACTATGCAATAAATTGTTCATTATCTCGAAATAGAAGGTTTTTGAGAAAATCTAGGTCTTGAAAATTTAGAAAAAACGCTAGATTTTTGAATGAACAAGATTCCACTTCCACATGAAATCGGAAAATTATAGTTACGACTATATAATATGTATGTTGACTGAGAGAAACCGGTCAAGTGTAAACCCAGTTGATGTGCTTAGGGTCCCGTATCCACTGATATGCTCTCACACAGTTGAGTCATTAACGTGTTATTTGTTAGAAATAATGGTTGTACAGAGTAAAAAAGCGGTGACGGGACCATCCACTGAGAAAAGTGTCTTTCAAAAAATATATTTCAGCATCAGTAGAGCAGTTGATGATTAAGATCATCATAAATACGAGGAAACCGAGGAAGAAAAATTATGCGTCATCATATTACGGTACTGGAACCATAATTTCTGCGGACGTATATTTTTGTCCTCTTCATATTTCTTGTCTTTTATTATGTGAGTCATCCATTTCTCGACTGATGATGATGAACACTTTTCTCAGGGTCGGCACGTGAACTGGGTTCACGCTTAACCGGTTCCCTTCAATTTATCTCTAACCAAACCTCCACGAAGTTTATTGTATTACCAATATGGGTTTTCTGTGACTTCTTTACTTTCCATTGTGAGCTTTTTTGATGTTGGTACCCATAATCTTCAAAGAGGAACAAAATAAATATCAGTCGGATGATGTAATTTTAGTTACGGCACCTCTTATCGACGACACTTATGAATGATGCATACATAGTTATCTCCACCGTAGTATAAGCAAAGTACAAGTACGATGAACGTCTAAACGTACTTACTACAGAGTAACGAATAACGTTGCCTGAAAATGCCTGCAGCTTCGTGTACTATACACAGCAGAATCGAACTGAAAGCTCAAGTACTAGCGGTCAGATTAGCTACATGTCAAACTCTGGGATCACTTAACAGTTGTGACATCTAAAGCCAGCGAATGTCAATTTATATCCATCCTCAACCAATTGAGGATTCTGAACGAAGTAGCCATTTTAAGTCCATTCCATCAGCCCATTATACTCCACTGCAGGGGCTTAGGCCTCCCCCCCCCCCAGAGTGAGGAAGGGCTTGGAGCTTAAATCCACCACGCTGCTCCAATGCGGGTTGGCGGATTATAACGACTGCCATCTATTGATAGCAACCGGGACTGACTGCTTAACGTGCTCTCCGACGCACGGAGTCAGTGATAATTATATGCTTAAAATGCAATTTTAAATACTACCGAAGTGTCTATAAAAAACGTTTTGCCTCGTAAAATCATTAGCTATATGATCAATCAACTCTGGAATCACTTAACAGTAGTAACATCTGAAGAGAGCGAATGTCAATTTATATCCATCCTCAACCAATTGAGGATTCTGAACGAAGTGGGAACTTTCTGCTTTATATATAGTTAATTCTGTTACGGATTGTATTTATAACTGAGAGAGTGACATTTCGCTTATTTGCATAGACTGCGTAGTACTGTATGTACTTCATAGTATGTCTATCTTTAAGTCACGAGCGTGACATACTTGCCTGCCTTGGACAATTGAATTCTTTATTATTTAAATATATAATGTCATAGAAATACATTTATCTCAAATCACAATTGATAGTAGATGACATTATTTGTTAAGTGTTTTACAATGGAACGCCCACTTAGCTAAATTTTTATATAAAATTCAAATGAAATTTTTTTGCCCTACCATATAGGTATACCGTCGTCCGCTAATACAAAATAAGATAAGTTGTGTTTAAAACCCAAATAACTATAAAATGTAACATTACATAAATAAGTAATTTTAAATAATCAATTTATGGTTAATTTATTCATTTTATCATCCGTTTGAATAACTTATTAGTTAACTTGAGCTTTTATGATTTAACAAAATAATTACTCATTACATAAAACTAGTGATTTGTGTATGTATATACCGACAAAATACGGTCATTTGATTTTAGACCCAATGTTTCTTAGAGACTTAATGCCTGTAATTAACTCTTATCGATGGAATATAAGTTTCTTTTTTAATTTAGAATAAGTATGTCGGCTCGATTCCCGGTTCCGACAAGTGACCTTTCAAAATTCCATAAATGCAGGGTTCCTTATCTATCTGGAGACAGTATTTTCATATCTTATACCTACTTATATAAAATCCAAGGCGTTTTTAAGTTCCTGTATCTCAAACGGAAAAAACGGGACCCTTATAGGATCACTTTGTTGTCCGTCTGTCTGTCAAGACCCTTTATCTCGGGAACGCGTGGAGGTTTCGAGTTTAAATTAAAACCAGGTCTACAGTTCCTTGAAGCTGTGAAAAAAATAAAACTTCTAAGTTAAAATAAAAAAGATACGGTCGTTCACCCTCGGTGGGCGAGTCCGACTCGTACTTGTCCGATTTTTTTTTGTAGTTGAATTACATTTAATTAAAGTATATATGAGCCGTTTTGTTCCATTACTCGTTGCCATTTTGTGATATGAACTCATTGCTGTAAAAATTATAGTCTTGTTAAAAAAATACGACAAGAGTGGAAAACGGGAGGTGAAAATTTGTATAGGAGTATCGGTTTTCTTTAGGTAAGAATTAGAAAATTGAAATCATAAATAAATAAATAAAACCTTAACCGGAACGTATTCTACGCAGGTGAAACTGCGGGCGATCGCTAGTACACAATAATGGTTAGACTAGAGGCAGGATGTCTTAATAATAATATGCAATAACAGTTAACAGAATTACTTTACAAGTTCTGACAGACGTTAATTTGACTGAAAGCTACATTATATTACATTGCTTAAACGCTAGATTTGTATGTACATTTATACGTATAATAAAGTAAATTTAAGTATGTGAACTGTGCCTCCACAGTATAATTTGCTCTCTTTAATATTTGCGGTACTCCCCCTCCAGGGCCCTCCAGCTCAGTTAATGAAAACTATCGCAGAATGAAAAATGTTAATGTTTCTTACGATGTGAAAAAATAGAAGATTATGGAGCATCGCGAAAGATTATGATGAAAATTATTGCATAAGGTTTGATTCGAGCTTGATCAGTTTTTCTCTTTTTACCATACCATCAGCCCATTAATGCCCCACTGCCAGGGGCGTGCGGTGAAGAGAAGCCGGCCGCGATAATGTAGGCGATATACATCGTTTCATTTATATTATGATGATGTATTCTAATGTTTAGCACTCATTAGTATAAAAACATTAGAATACACCATCATAATATAAATGAAAGGATGTGTATCGCCTACTTTATCATAATCAGAATAAATTATCCCTTCACTGAAGGGAAGCCATTCACAATTGTGTAGACGTTATACATCCTTTCATTTATATTATGATGGTGTATTCTAATGTTTAGCACTCATTAGTATAAAAACATTAGAATACACCATCATAATATAAATGAAAGGATGTGTATCGCCTACTTTATCATAATCAGAATAAATTATCCCTTCACTGAAGGGAAGCCATTCACAATTGTGTAGACGTTATACATCCTTTCATTTATATTATGATGGTGTATTCTAATGTTTATATACTAACGAGCACTAAACATTAGAATACACGACCATAACATAAATAAAAGGAGGTATATTGCCTAAATGATTGCAGCTGGCTTCGCTTCATCGCACGCCCCTGCCCACTGCAGGTGCTTATCTCCTCTCGGGATGAGGGGCTTTGGAACTTAATCCACTTTAATGTTGGCTATAGTTTTTTACGTAGATATAAGTAGTTTATAAGCTGAAGAGTTAGACATAGGCTACCCGGAAAAAGGGGCCCCGGTCCGATACAACTGTGTGGTCCATACGAGCGGAGTCGCGGACGGAAAGCTAGTTTTAAATAAATTAGAATAACAAGTGTTATATTTACTTATACTTTGTTACGTAATTAACAATGTTTGATTCACTGTCAAAAGTTATATGACAATTTAATCTGTTGCTCTTTTTAATATAATCTTGAATTTCGTTCTCGTTCCCCTGTAATTCCCAATACCAATTATTTGGTTACGATCCCATTCTCGGATGTTTGCAAACAACGTTAAATATATTAATTAATATTTAATTCCAAATGTAAATAAATACGTCATATCTCCTCTTTACATTTTCGTAACCTTATGTTGTCTTTGTCAGTTTTTTTTGAATGATGTGACTCTATAGATATTTCGTGTTATTCGTATTCATAAAAATGTTTTTTTTCCTCATATCGTCATCATATGCTTAACTTTTGAGGTCGAATAACTTTTTGTGTATCTGAGACGTAAATAAATGCATCACCGACATGAAAATTTTACTAAAATACTGAATTACGTTTTTAATTATGTTTTTAATATTATCCATCCGTATTCGCCCATTATACCCCACAGTAGGGGCTCAGGCCTCCCCTCGGGATAAGGGTGCTTGGAGCTTAATCCACCATGCTGTTCTAGTGCGCGTCGGTGGATTTAAGCGGCTGCCAACTAATAATGATAACCGAGATCGACGACGGTTTAACGTGCTTTCCGAGGCACGGTGTCAATGATAGTTATATACTCAAGTTAGAAAAAACTCATTGCTATATGTCCTGGGATTCGAACCACGACTTTTTAATATTATAAACAGATCCAATCAATGAAACAAAAATTTTATTGTAATGTGTACTTAATAGAAAAATAACGATTTTAGAAACAAACATTTTACGTTTTGTTACGGCTGAAAACATTCCTGATTCAAATTTGTAATTACCTAATCACTGCAAACCCTACCTTAATTTAACACTGACATTTATACCTGTTAGTCGTCGCCACGCCATGCCTTCGAAAACACGCAATAAGATATTTAACACATCATGTCATTGTTTCGGCTAGCCAAGCTCTAAGTACGAACGCGTATCACACTTGGCAATCTGTGACAAGTTCTTTTCTTTGTTATTTTGCGTTTACAACGTAAAATCGTCTAGCTAGATTGTTAGAGTCTGAAGGTCGTACATTCACTTTGGGTTTCTGATGTTTACCAGATTTTAACAGATTTAATATTGATTGAGTTCAGTTCGATTACGTCATTATGACTGACCGGTTGACCGAGTGGTTAGAGATCCTAACTGCAGAGCCAAAGGTCGCGGGTTCGATTCCCGCCCGGGACGAATATTTGTGTGCATGAACATGATTATTTGTTCTGTGTTTGGGTGTAAAAGTATCTATATATCTATATATAATTTAAAAAAAAGAATATTTAAGTATGTATATCAGTTGTCTAGTACCCTATCGAGTCGTGATAGCCCAAAAGCGCAACGAACCTGTCTCAAATTTATAAGGCCATAGGGCCATGGTTCGAATCCGGGCGTGTACCAATGAGTTTTTTTGACTTAAGTACATAACTATCACTGACTCCGTGCCTCGGAGAGCACGTTAAGCAGTCGGTCCCGGACGCTGTCAATAGAAGGCGGTCGTTACAGTTCCCAACCCGCAGTGATCCACCGATTTAAGCTCCAATCCCCCTCACTCCCGGGGAGGCCTAAGCCCCTCCAGTGGGGTAAAAATGGGCTGTTGAAGGTGAAGAAGTACCCCATAATACAAGCATAATACTTGCTTACTTTGAGACTAGATGACGCTGTGTGGTATGTCCCAAATATTATATTGTTATTATTATTATTAAGTCTTCAATATCAGGATCAAGACGTGTCACCTAACCCACAACATTTTTGAAGGTGATAGTGGGCAGACGTTTTGTCGGTCTAACCTTTTGTCTTTGCTCAGGCCCTGGTAGTTACATCCGTCTTGTCACAGTTTCTGCAGTAAACATATACACAACAATTTTTGCATGTGGATGTTGTCCCTTTCAGACATTGCGTCGACTGAAAGTTGAACGAATCGATAGATTGTAGATATAAATCATTATCACGTAATAAAAAATACTAACTCAAGAAAGGCATCATTGGATGGATCTGTTAACCTTGGCCTTATTATTTATTCCCACTGGTGGTACAATTTTGTTATACTTATCTCTCTCTACTGAACGGTAACTCTATGTATAAACAGAAAAATGTTTTTGCTACACTTATATTCATTGTAGTTCAAAGAAACAAATGGCAACTGTATTTTGGGATCTTGAAAGGATATTACTCATAGATTAGTCGGGGTAAACGTTCATGATTAATATTCAAATAATAAGTTTAAAGAAAAACCTAAAAAAAATTACTCAATATCTTATTCAAACCAATTTTTGTTGAAAATCTTTTTTAAGTACGATTTATTAACTTATTTTTATTTTCAGAATTTTCTACCCCATAGCTGAAATGTTAAAATGGGGGTACACTTTTTAGTGCTTCAGGAGAGCATAACTCAACAATCATTTATTTATTTATATTAAGGAGAATCAAATAATTAACAGTGCGTGGTTAACAGTCAACCATTTACAGGTTACCACTGATAGAAATAACATGAAAAATCTCACCCCTCTTCCTCATTCCCCTCTCCCGCTCCTCCCACACAATCATAACAAATATATGCAGAAATACAGGCTTAAATAAAAAAATCATATGGTTAATCCACACGTTAATGTGCGCTGGAGTGTTTTTTTCCATCTTCAGAGCCATGTATGGTGATACCCCAAAAAAAGTTTTCAAAAATTTCCCGATAACTCATTATTTTTTTATTTGTGTATCAATAACTAATAATTTATTTATTTCTTGTAATGTCTATAAAGCGAAACAAGTATTTAAGGTATTTATTCTCTGGCAAAGAGGCGTAAGCTTATGTAGTATACCTATACTTATATATTTTACGTTTTGTAATGTTACATTGTTATGCGTGATCACAGCCGTTTAATTCAGTATAGTCTCCGAAGGTTGCACTGACAGTCGACGCTCGAGCTATTCTATTTGTCAATGGTACATTTGGATTAGGGTTATATGTAGAGTGAATATAATCTTAATACTTTAGAGTGTTGAAAATTGTAAATTAGAGTGTCAATAGTTAACGAGAAGGTCCAGGGCATGGTAAGAAGAAGTAATCATAATGAACGATGTAATGAACAATATTTTCTTTAAAGTGTTTGATTGCCAATAAGTATGCTACCTATCACCGTCAAAGGTGGCTTCTAAATTTTTGCCAACAAGAACGATCTTTTGACAAACAGGAATCCGTTATTTAAGTTGTGAACAGTGTTATTAACATATTATCAGAATAAACCGCTTGCTGCCGCGGATGACCGCTTGGCCGAGTGGTTAGAGACCCTAACTGCGGAATCAGTAGTCGCGGGTTCGATTCCCGTCCGAGACCAATATTTGTGTGCATGAACATGTCTATTTCTTCCGTGTGTGTTGGAAAATATCTATTATATGTATATATTATAAAGAAAAGGATATTTAAGTATGTATATCAGTTGTCTGGTACTCATAATACAAGCTTTGCTTAGTTTTGAACTAGATAGCGCTGTGTGGGATGTCGCAGGTATTATTATAAAAAAAACCATTGCACACACTCAAACCTGGATTCCAAAATAACGATTACCCGATCCTAAAAGTTGCTTAATTACTGAAGGACTTGGATCAAAATTTTAAAGTTGTGCTCATGATTCCTAAAATGTAAAAGATGAGGTCCTGAATGAATTTGACAACTATTTATCGAAGTTCATCTGACGGTGAAATTATCCTTGTGACGTCATTTCCACACTAAAAAACAAAAGTAAAAAATAAGTATAAAATATTTAGGTATATCAATTAAAATTGAAATCCTCATGAATCAATCAATATTATTATGAAATTAATTAGTTTTACATAATAAAAATAAAAACATCGGTCCAGATGACGTCACAGGGATATTTTAATAGACACATTTTAGAAAAAGTATTGCTGGATAAATTTGCAAACAAATTTTTTTTTTTTAATTTCGAGTCTTAGGCATAGATTCTATATTTCAGGAAAAACAAACCCTTTCAACGTCTTCATCATCAGCCCATTTTACCCCACTGCTTAGGCTTCACCCAGGGTGAGGGGGGGGGTTTGAGCTTAAATCCACCACGCTACTCCACTGCGGGTTGGGGATTGTTGTTGTTGTTGTTCAACGTCTTATTATATACGTATATAAGTGATTCAAAACTAAAGGTGAGATCACTTTAGATTCCAGACTAAACAAATAAACTGAATGGTAACCCTAGAGATACGTCTAGTGGATAACGTCACAGGGGAGTGGCGGCCATTAAAGAACACCTGTCATGGGGCAGGTGGTATATTGTTACACGATATTGGGTCAGTAACAAAAATAATCTAATTATTATTCAGGTTAATGTAATAAGACTCAATTTAATATGATTCATTTACGTTTAAGTACCGCTGGGACTTTATAATTTTGGTATTGATTGGTAGCGTTTGTTGCGCTAGTTGCCACCGCCAATGTTAACCATAAAATTGTCGTTGTAAGTTTTACACTTTTGATATATTTTGAAAGGAAAAAAATCTTTACAGGATCTGTTCGTTGTTTGTCTGTCTGTCTCAAACCCTTTTCTCAGGAACGTATATAGCGTAATGAAGTTGGAATTCATATAAGATACTTTAGCCTACTGTCCCTTGGAGTTGTAAGAAACAAGGTCTCACAGTACAAATAAAGAAAAAAATCATAAAATCGTTAATTTGTAATTAGTATACAAAATACAGTTTTTTACTTATTTTGTATTTTATAATTTGAAAGCGTTATCGTGCCAATGTGGCGATATATGGAACAATGAATACATTCTATACCAGGACGCAACCCTCAGGGCGCCAGTCTGATTCACACTTGGCCGTTTTTATGTACTCCATCGTATGTAGTACGTAGATCTCACAAAAAGTGAAGCGTGTATACATAATAATAATAATCGTTTATAATCCACACAACAAATCGTACAAAATAATTTTTTTACGTAAAATTAAAACAACTAAAATATGGGTAATGAGAACAAGCTTAGATTTATGACGGTAGCAGTATATTGCTGCCGACGCTTGTTTTCAGTCCGCCTAAAGTGTGTAATAACTAAAGTTATATTATTATTTTATTAACTTCTCATCGAGGAACCTCAGAACTAATATAAAAAAATATATATTTGCACACCAAGCGTATGCGTGTTGCCACCTACCGCTTTGATCTAAAAATCTGTTAAAAATATAGGAAACCTAGTTGCTCAATGAAAATTATTTTAATTGCTAGAAATTCATTAATTTAGACCGCTCATTCCACTACGATCCACCGACGAGGCTCCACCGGTGGATCCAGGGATAATTTTTTTCCTCTTCAAACCACCGGTTTATGGTTAAAAAAGTGGATCAAAATATTCATATATTTATTATTCCACTTTGATCCACCCTTTTAAGACAAAAAGCGGATCTATAATTAATCATATATTTCATATTCCACTTCGATCTACCACTAAATGGTAGGTGTTGCCCAACGTCGACAACCGATCTTGACGAATAAAAAAATAAATTATAGATTTAAAAAAATACGCTTTAATAGCAAAGCGAACTAAAAAGCAGAAAATAATTTTTGGTATAAGAATGAAGTAATTAACAAGAAAATTAATGTTATTGTGGAAACACGTAAGGTGCCTTTCATACTAACTCTGCTTTTAGAAAACGTAACAATGAAACATTTATCACAGCTTATATTGAGTATCTACCCCACACTTTTACCAAATTTTAATCGGTTTATAACAAAATTATAATCGGTTTAAGAATATGGAAATTATAAGCTATTAAAATTTTATCTTTTTCTTACAGAACGTAATTTAACATTATAATTTATATGACCTGATGTCAAAAATAAATATCGTGCGGTATTGCCCTGTCTGTATAAGAAGATATCTTAAACATTTATAACATTGTCAATAATTTTTTTTTGCAATTTTTTAACTGTTATGATATAATTAGAAAACTCTTTCATATAAAATAATTTAAAAAAAATTGTCTACTAACCTATTAAACGTCGCAAAAACAAATAAATACCTGTAAACTAGAAGTTTACACGTGACTGTCTAAACTGACAAGCTAAACGTGATCTGACGTGACACTATAAATGAGTAAGTACTTAAATTTCTTGCACAACTCAATCACTTCGTACTATAACTACGTTCGTAGAACTAGGAAGCTCGGGAGTTAGGAAGTATGGAAATTCACGTCGTAATCCAGTGAAATCGTTGGGAGATTCGCGAAAATAATTTCCGCAGACCCACCGTTGCGGTGGATCGAAAAGGAAAAACAAAAATAACCGTGGATCCACCGGTGGATGCAAGAGGTAATAAAATTATCCGTAGATCCACCGGTGGATCGAAGAGGAAAAAAATTATCCGTGGATCCACCGGTGGAGCGTTGTCGGTGGATCCTAGTGGAATAAGCCATTTGGGCGATAGGTGATAATAAACGATGTTTAATTCGACACGTATCTATTCGCCATTTTTTTTTTAATATTTGACAGGTAAAAAGCAAAAGCGAGTGTGTGAGTAGTTGAAACGCACGCACGCGATCACGGAATGCAGTTTTTATCTCTCCGGTCGTCCGTATACGCTCATCCTTATCTTAATTAAAATACATGCAGCTGCTTTATTTGTGTGTCAGCTTCTATTGAATTATGTCCACGCGCAACAAAGTGAAGTGTACCTCCATTTAAGTGGAAATTATTGTCTTTAAGTTTCGCGTTTGTAAATTTTATCACTGATATTTTTACATAAAACATGTTTTTAAGTATATTATTTAGTTTTTACGTTTAGCGAACAAAGTCCAGATATAAATGTTATTAGTATTGTAATGAAGGATTTATTACATATATTAACTCATCTGTTGTAGAGAGAATCAGACAAAGACTACCTCCAGTTGATACGATCCTTGCACAGTGTTTCGTTTCAACGAAATTCATCAATCGTTTCATGCAGACTTTCGGGTGTTTTCCTTAACAACCCATTATGCCCACTGCAGGGGTTTAGGCCTCCCTTCGGAATGAGAGTGCTTGGAGCTTAATCCACTACGCTGCTTCAGTGTGGGTCGGTTGATTTTAACGATTACCATCTGGTGACGGCAACCAGGACCGACGGCTTAACGTGCTCTCCGAGGCACGGAGTCCGTGACAGTTACGTACTTAAGTAAAAAAAAACGAATTGGTACATACCGGTTTCAGGGATTCGAACCACGAGAGCTTACTAGCTTTTTCAAAATAGGCCCAACGCACATGAGTAGAGACAAAGCTTCACAACAGTGTTATAATACAATACACTCAGATAAGCATGCGTGGCCTGTGTATATTTGTGCACTGACAGAACCAGCATGAAACATAAACCTGGTTTTTTTCCGGTCGCAACGAAGCGGAAGTTTATATGAGTCTGATGATAGTATATTTCAAATATCAACTTTTTTTAAATAAAGCGCTTACAATATTCTAACGTACAAAATGAATTTAAAATGAAGAAATTGTGAATGTCTCGTAAATACATACTCATTAGCTAGTGAGGCCGACCGGGATTCGTTCGTGCGTATCGGAAACGCGCTGTCATCCGATAGGGAAACCACGATGTACCTACCTATAGTACATTTCACTTCACTTTCTATTCTCTTTAGTGTTTTTAACACGTTACTGTAACCTAATAGGTTTTTGTAGGTACTGAAAGCGTTTCTTGTTTTACTCTTTTAAGGTCGATTACGTTAATTAGGTTCAATGTAAATAATATACTAATAAATAATATAATATTAAAGGACGACCGCTTAGCCTAGTGGGTAGCGACCCTGTCTATGAAGCTGGAGGTCCCGGGTTCGAATCCCAGGTCGGGTCAGTATTTATATGATGAATATTAATACTGGTACCGGGTCTTGGTTGTTATATGTATGTGTTGTCTTCGTTTGGTACCCAAAACACAAGCTAATGCTTAGTTTGGGGCCTAGACGTTGTTGTTGTTGTGTACGTTATTATTATAACTTCCTTTTACGAGTACAATATTTTAAAACCTACTTGTCCTAACTTTGAGACGAAACGTTCACACGAGAGCCAACTTCGATTTGACTTGCTATGTTTTAACAATGAAACATCGTGCTTGGCGTACCTACATACTGTAAGAGACTATTGATCTATCTTGTTGTGTAGGCTCTTCCTATATTCTTGGATAATTTATTCAGGGTCGTAACCTTATAGAGCTGAAATAAAAGATATCGATGCTGAAACGAAAAGGTTTTGTATATTTGGTAACCACGATCATAACTTCTTCACTTCATCAGCCCATTTTTATCCCACTGCAGGGGTTTAGGCCTCCCCCAGGGTGAGGAGGGGGGCTTGGAGCTTAAATCTACCACGCTGCTCCACTGCGGGTTGGGGACCGTAACGACCGCCATCTATTTATAGCGTCCGGGACCGACTGCTTAACGTGCCCTCCGACGCACGGCGTCAGTGATAGTTGTGTAGGTACTTAAGTCAGAAAAAACTCATTGGTACACCCCCGGATTCGAACCAAGGCCCTATGGGACCTTATAAATTTGAGACAGGTTCGTTACGCTTTGGGCTATCACGATCATAACACCACGATAAAACACATAAGTTCGTACGTCATGAATTCCCAAATTCGTCTATCTTTACGCAATGAACTCCCACAATTTCGTTTATGTCAATAAAACCGAGCATCCCAGGCTCGTATTCCAAACACATAATTGCTTACTTACCACTAACGTAGTTTAATTTGACAAAAATAATAGCTTATTTTAATTTATCACTTAATTATGGTAATATAATTATTTTCCAAGTTCTACACACACTACTAACAATAGGGAAAGTTCTATACTTGTATGAAAAGAAAATTCAAAGCGAACAAAGAAATGCAGATCTGTGGTCATACCATGGTAGCGAAGCGTACCTACTGTTCCAATGACAAATATTTATTTTTTATGCATGTGTGCGATTAGCTTTGTCATAGTTAAAGTTTCGTGTGCTCTAGAGTGTAGATCGATAGCACACAAGCAAAAGTGTCGCTTGTCTCAGTTGGCGTTGTTCCAAATTTTGAATAAAGACCTTTCTTTGAAATGAGTTCTTTTGCTCAGTTCGCGTGTTTATGTTTAAACATGGAATCATTCGTTTCTACCTATATTTCAGCGACAAGACTTCGTCCGGATTTTCTGTATTCTTTTTGGTTTTATTTATTTATTTATTTATAGGACTTTAGGCGATTTCATAAAGAAAGGGCTTGGCGCCTTGGACTAAAATTTTTAACTCGCGGCTTTTATATTTTTTACTAGAAATATAGACCTATCTACACCTTTCTCTTAAAAAAAAAGAAGTCTGCAATTTTTTAGTACCTATTTAAAAGTCTTAGACTAAAAAAGTTATATTTTTATTGACTCATGAGGATTACAATTTCATTTGACAAAGTGACCTTACCTGAATTATTTTATTTAGTTTTAGCATTGGTTTTTTAATGTGGATAGCAGCGAAATATACTCAACCACCTAGATAACGTCACTAGTACAATCCCAACGTCAGGTGAATTTTCATAAATATGTGGCAAATTCATAATTAGAAAAAAAAATAATGATATTTTGAGAGATTATTATATAACCTTATTCCTTTTAATTTAAATTAAATGACCATCAGCGGAAATTTAAAATTTTGATCCAATCCCATTGTAGAGCTATTCATAAAAAAGCTTTTTGGCTTTTTATGTCTACGAAACGAGATGAATAAAAAGTATTATAATTATAATAAACAATAGAATTAATAACTTTGTAAATAATCAAATGGAAATTATGTTTGTATTAGCCGTGTCATTTATTATTGTGAAACAAATTGTATACCTAAAACTCACGTTTTCTGAGTCGTCATGTTTTATCAAATCATAATCTTATCTACAGAATTATCGGTAAATTCCTATCAACGATGTCCTATTCGTTTTTATTTAATTTCGTAATTTTTTTTTATATCCGGAACGTTGGACGTGAATAATTTATGATATATTAAGCATTGGAATTGTTACATAGAGATGCCGGGAACAGTGGTTTATGGCGAACGAACTAACAAAATTTATCGGCATTCCCTATTGCTAACAGTAAATTTATATGCCATAATTATTTGTATTTCATTTCGACGTGATTAGTCTGAATGTAATTTGTATTGTATTATTTCGGAAATAAAGGATTTATTTATATGAAAAACTATACTATAATTATCAATAAATAACAATGATATGCTTCCAGTGGTCCCGAACCTTTCTATAATAGTATTGCTACGTCTTAAATACTTATTTTTGGGATTATACTGAATGGTACTTAAATTATATTTTGATTCTTCCCTATGTAGGTAAATTGGAAAATTACAATTTTTGTTTTTAAATTTTTTAAAGAAATACTACAGATTTAGAAAAAATAAAGAATATATATATATCAAACAATCATACGGCATGTTACGTAACGAACAAAGACGGTTAACTGCGGCATTTCTAATTTTTACTTAACTGCATCGAAAGTCAAATGATTTATTCTTTAATTTAAATTAATTATATATTTAATTTAAAAATTATAAAAATATAAAATTAATAAATAATTAATTTTAATTAATTTCTTTCGTTCGTTTACTGTTAGTTACACTGTTGAGAACTAAAAAGCCATCTGTTCTTTAACTAAATCTTCGGTTATATAAAACTAGATTTTATTTCACTTTGTCATATAGAAGTGTATTTCAAACTAGGATTATAAATCAATTTGATACTAATCATAATTACTATGTACATGGTCATTAATAATAGAAATATTCCTGCTGTCATATAATATAACCAAAAATAAAAAGTAATTAAAAAAATTTAAACTTACGAATTTTCAACCGGTCTCTATCTTGCCATTACCCATTATCCGATCAGTAACATTTATATTTTTTAAATAAAATATATCAAAATGAAGCCCAAACTTCGCAAAAATGTCAAGTTTTAAGTTTAAATAAATTTGTCTTACTCAAATTAGTATATGAAAATATAATGCTTAACTCTGACAAAAATACGGTCGTTTTTGTATTAAAAATTGAAATAGACAGGGACGATATAATTCTTTCTACGATAAACTTGATATTTACACGTACTGAAACACACAACTTTAAGTTTTAAATAGATATTTTTGAGCATTAGAATTCACTTTTACCAATACTTCTATATTTTTTAATATATTTTTAGCTATTTAGGTATATCGCGATCCTTTTATATTTAAATATATTTTACTTACCTTTTTAAACGATATTACAAATATGAAAGTTAATGTGAATAGTCAAAAACTTCAATCGAATAGAAAACTATAAAAAAAAAGAATTGGAATATTTATATTAACTATTAATACTCAGAGATCGCTTAAATTTTTGCATGTTACTAAATGCGATTTTTGAATTCGTTATAAACGTTTGTTGTGTTTCATTCGTATTTCTTAAACTATTATTGTAAAATTTATGATTACATAAATTGTTATATTTTTCACATACGTAAATAAGACTTAATAAATAAACACCTGAAAAAAATAAATGTCACGTAACGCCATGCCACCCATGCGCATGCATTTAGTGGAGCGGCTCGCAATTTGAGTTTAGACAATCTCTATCTGCTGCGATGCGCCATATGCAAACCTGAGAAATGATAAGGTGTGATAACAGAGTATTGCCCTCTATGTGAATCAAAGGCAAATCATTCTATTTGTAGGACTCTCTGCTAATATTACCTAAAAAACAAATATTATTTAAATACAATATGATAAAATTGTTGTGACGCCATTAAAAAGTCACAGCGCTGAAACGTTGCGTATTTATTTTCCAACACTTTTACAACAAAAATAGTTACAATTCAGTATTATACTAGGTATAAAATAAAACAGTGCATTAAGAGGAGTGTGTAGTAGTGGCAAATTTCCACACATATGGCGTTAATAGTTACACTCCATTAAACCTTAACCGATTGCCGAAAAGAAATTATGTGGTGTTCAGGTCAGTAAAAACTTACTTATAGGTAATAATAACTTTTAAAAAATCCCGCACATTTAAGTTTTTTTTCTTATGGTGTATCTAAATATTTAAAGAAAAATTAAAAACGTATAAACCGAGTTTTTGCTACTCTGAATACCATATAATTTTTTGCGTCAATCGGTTAGGTTTGATTAGGTGCAACTGCTAACGCCGTATGTAAGGAAATTTGCCACTACACATTCTTTTAAATGTTGCGCGATCTTGACAGTCCACTATTTCTGTCTAATGTGATCCGTAGGGAGATTCCGCGTCAGTTGAAATGGCGGTAGTTTGAAACAGAATGCCCTCGTTCTGGCAAATAAGTCTTTTTTACGAAACAGGAACGTTTCGTTTTAAACCTCCTTTACACATACGGTATGCTTTTTAAGAAAATTATATTGGTCACAATGTGCAATTCTTATTTTCTTTTCCAATACGCATTTTACATGTGGATTACACAAGAATCTACTTCAAAGCGAATATTTCAAAACTTCAACTGGTGTATGATTTACGTAGTATATTTTTTCGCTCACATTTTTGCTGTCATAACGCGATATCTCTGTAAACATCCATACCTGTACGTTATTATGTAAATCTTTACTTTCTTCTTTTAATTCATTCCACAGATTTGCATATGAATAGTTTTTGTGCTGTTTTATCCTCACTCCACTCCGTCAACTTGTTGTCTTTTTAGGTTTCCGTATCTCAAAAGGAAAAAAGGATCCTTTGTAGGATCACTTTCTTGTCCGTTTCTATGTATATCTATCGAGACCCTTTTCCTTAAGACGCTACGGTCCCTTGAAGTTGAAAAACAATCAAGTTTGTAACTCAAAATTATTAGAAAAAATATAAAAAGACTTCAAAACTTTGTCTATATATACTGGTATAAACTTAAATTAAAAAGTTAAAAATGATATTTTCATTTTAAAGAAATATATATTTATAATATATATATTTAAAGAAATATATATTTATAATATATATATTTAAAGAAATATATATTTATAATATATATATATTTAAAGAAATATATATTTAAAATATATATATTTAAAGAAATATATATTTATAATATATATATTTAAAGAAATATATATTTATAATATATATATTTAAAGAAATATATATTTATAATATATATATTTAAAGAAATATATATTTATAATATATATATTTAAAGAAATATATATTTATAATATATATATATTTAAAGAAATATATATTTATAATATATATATTTAAAGAAATATATAGTGACCGTCATATAGTTTATGCACTCGATGCCAAGTCATTCACTTTATATTGTGTTTTTTATTTCTTATTGTTGTAAATATTATTCATCTAATTGTTATTACCTGGTAAGTACTCGTTTAAAGTGTATGCCCCCCATAAAGTATAAGCCATTTTATTTTTTTTTTATTTTTAGTAGTTAGTACCTTCTTCACTTCATCAGGCAGTTTTCACCCCACTGCAGAGACTTAGGCCTCCCCCAGGGTGAGGGGCGGCTTGGAGCTTAAATGCACCGCGCTGCTCCACTGCAGGTTGGGAATTGTAACGACCGCCCTCTATTGACAACGCCCGGGACCGACTTCTTAACGTGCTCTACGAGGCACGACGTCAGTGATAGTTAATGTATTTAAGTTAGAAAAAACTCATTGGTACACGCCCGGATTCGAACCATGGCCCTGTGGCCTTATAAATTTGAGACGGGTTCGTTTCGCTTTGGGCTATCACGACACACGACTTGTACCTAACTGTAGCTTATTGTTTGTATTTAGTATAGGTAAGTAAGCCTTTTAAACGCGCTGCTCAAATGAAGTAGATCCGTTTGGAGGAAACTAGCGAAGAAAGGGACAATCGTAGGGGAAAAAATAGGGAAAGAAATGCAATAATTTGTGGATCGAGTGCTTCGCTGTTATGTGTCACAAAACTCTATATTCTATGTTGTTCTACTAGTCAGCCAGTCACATAACTAGCTTCAACTGATTTTGAAGACATTTGATAGAGAAGTAATTAAAAACACGGAATAAAACTTCATCATATATTGTAATAATAGGTACTTATAGAAAATGAAGAACTAAATAGTGTAAAATCCTGTAGTGTTGGCCACGCAGCGAAAGCCGTGGACAACAGATAGTAGTTAATATATTCTATGTTTAAGTTCAATCTATAGTCACAAACAGGCAAAATCCTACACGGGAATTTATATGGAGGTAAATTATGTAAGTGTGTTCCTTAAAATTGTTTCAATGCTCGTCAAATAGCCCAAAGCGCAACGAACCTGTCTCAAATTTATAAAGCCATGGGGCCATGGTTCGAATCCGGCCGTGTACCAATGAATTTTTCTGACTTAAGTACATTAACTATCACTGACTCCGTGCTTCGGAGAGCACGTGAAGCAGTCGGTCCCGGACACTGTCAATAGATGGCGGTCGTTACAATCCCCAACCCGCTGTGGAGCAGCGTGATGGATTTAAGCTCCAAGCCCCCCTCACCCTGGGGGAGGCCTAAGCCCTTGCAGTGGGGTGAAAATTGGCTGATGGAGTGAAGTGAAGAAGCTCGTTAAATTACAAGAGGCCCAAGTGAGTTAAATAATTGTTAAAAATTTGTTACAATATGTTGCTGCATACTTAAATAAATATTGATAAAATATTTATTTTCCAAGTAGATAAAAGACATTTAAATAAAAATAAAAGATAAGAAGACAGTTCTGGCGAAACTCATGGGCACGTTCCGCGATCCGCAATGCGTAGTTAGCGGGTGCATGATAGTAAGCAACCGAGGAAATGTACATGTATGAACACTGATAGATACTAAATATTTGTTTATGCAAAACAAAATAGATTTGCTATTGAGAATACGCATTGAATATGTGTGTATTGTTAAAACGTTAAATTGTTTTGTTTTTAAATTACTACAACTACTTGTTCTCACGAATTCGGCTGTATTTTTTTTATTTAAGTCTACTTCAATATGTATTATAAAAAAATTACAACATATATATAAATATATACATATAATTGATTAAAAATCGGTAGGTATTTTTATTTCGAATCTAGTTTTATACATTCGTCAAAATCAAAAAAGCTTTAAGACAGTTTTAAGTTTGTAATGTTTTTTTTTTGCTTCGCGCCTACTACTTACAAATCGGCAATCAACAGTACCTAAGTAGTAACGGAACGGTCGACCACTGTGGTACGCGTCTTGAATACCATCTCACAACAACACTCACGCTATTTCTTTTAAGCTGTGTTATATTTTATGTTACCGTTACTGCGTCTATTTTTGTTTAAAACGGTACCCATAATTGTTATTTGAGAGGTATCTCACCGTATAGCCAATTCGTCTTTGTCTAGGTTCTCATTCATTCCTTTACGATAACAATTACATGTTTGACATACGGTATGTGGCCAATTGCAATAGAGCCGCTTAAATTAAGAAAACCATCAACCAATCCACGCCTCGTGTTAGAATTTTAATGAGAAATACTGTCATATAATTGGTTAAAGGTTGCTTTAAGTTAGACATCTTATTTTAAGAAGGCTTCTTGCAACTGGTCGATAGATTTTTAGATTTGAACATTTATGATTCAGGGTAGGTCGTGAATACTATGAAATGTACAGAACGTATTTTCTGAGATTTGAGATGAAAGTTTAACACTTATATCATAAGAGTACGATTTGATTAGAAGCCTTCTTATGCTTTTACTGTCTAACCACTTATACTCTAGTTAGGTGGTGCAAGATGACGAGTTTCAGTGCGCGAAGTCCCTGCGTGCCGGGTCTTCACCCCCGTGAAATCCCCGCGTGTGGACCTTCAACCCTGCAAAATTTCGTAACGTCACTTCGATACTGTGAAATGACATTTATGACTATTAAAACCAAACACTGCTGTCAAATTTACTCTGTGACTTCTATAATAATTTGATGACTCCGTAAATATTTTATCTATCGCATCACATTTTCTGTACAACAAACACAACTTCAATACTAACGAAATAATGCTTGTTTGTTTCAGGTATATGGGCTGGCTGAACCCCTCAATCGACGAATTACTAAGTATATTACTAACAATATGTGAAAAGTATGCTGTGGCCCATGGTCTAGAATAAAATGTAAAAAAGAGTGAGATATTAGTGTTCGAAGCTGGCATGAAAACATATTTAGTCCCTACAATAACTCTATGTGGTTCTCCACTTCGAGTTGTTACAAAGTTTTAATATTTGAAGCGCTAGGTCACACAAAACCTAAAAAATGATGTAGACTTGGAGTGGAGAGAGTGAGCGTAGGAGGCTTCCGGTGAGGGGTAATATGTTGTTACGTAGGTTTGCACAATGTTCACGGGAGATAAAAATCACTCTTTAAATCGTATTGTCTAACTTTGTACACGCGCAGCCTGTGGAGCAATTACACTAAAAATACTTTCTGTACCCTGCGCGTCCTGACTCCTGTATAACAACGCCTTCAGGGGTCTGTTGGGGCTGCCCTGGCGCTCGCGAGATGTTCGCAGCGTGTACACTCATAGCTTTCACACCGTGCTGTGGAAGCGTATGGCCTCTCTGTGGGAGCGGGTGTGGGGCAGCGCCAACAGTCTTCTGAGGATTATAGCTGATGGGTGGACAGCCATATCCTCACACATTGAATGTCCACATAAATCTAACGAGAATTTTAAATTTTTCGAACATAGCTATCAAGTTTTTTACTAACAAATATTGACTATATGTGTATGGACTATGAAATAAATATTTTAATATAGTAAAAAAGTTTAAAGACACATGCACACATTTTGGCTGTTTTTTAACAGCGTGGTGACAACTATTATATGCTAATAGGTCTAGAAATACTTATTTATACATATAGCCACGCGAAACACTTGTAAATCTTCTACTCTTAATATGCTAGCAATGTCTTATTCTAACGTTTTTAAGATCCTAAAAGATTAAACTGTACTAAGAACATTAGAATATAATAGTGAATAGTACAATCACTGCCGTTATCTTTGTTTATGTACCGCGTAACTAATTTAAATAATAACCGAAACAAAAAGTTACAATCTCGCCCACACCCGCCGCCCAGTCACTGACCTACCTCCATAGAGTTTATAATAATTATGATAAACCGTCTATAATTATATTTTATTTATTTGGACTATTCGAATGTTCACGTCGAAAATGTATAATAGGGCGGTTTATAGGAAAAAACGGAAGGAAATACGACATGAGTGATCCGCGCGAAATTTGAAAACAGTTTGAATTTTTAAATAAGGTGATTACGTCAATAAAATAACGGATAAAAATAACATTGGAATTATCACAGGTACAGAGCGAATAGATAACCAAGTTAACCTACTACGTGTGGCCCAAAGTAGAAAACCACACTAAATAATACCAAAAATGCTTTATTGTTTTATAGTTTAATGTAAAAACTCAGAAGTACTTGACCAAGTGAATTGAAATTACAAATTTAGAATACGCTTGGCTTCACTCGATTTAACAAATTTGCGTAATCTAGACTTGTTAACATTGACTTTGATGGGAGAATGACACGTAAATTAAAATTAAGTACCTACTTGCCGTGGTTTCCTGAGCATGCGTAGTTGAATCCTCATAGCTAAATTAAAAAAAAAAAAAAAACTTGTATACAATTATAATCTTACTTATTGAATCTTGAATAGAAATGTTTTACGTTAATACTATTATATTCGTTAAAAAATTTACATTAGTATTTTAACCGTTTACTAATTTTTAAGTAATTTTTAGTAATTATTATTAAACTATGACATGTTTTCTGGTGCATTTCAAAGTTATTTAAGAACTCATTTTTTCATACTAACCAATATTATACATACAGTCATAATGTATGGTCATTTTACATCCTTTGAACGTCAGATTCTCAATTTAATGTATGAATTTAGTTTGAGCCCTCTGCATCGAAAAATTTGGTGCCGTCAACTCGATACATACTCGTAATAGCCAATTCTATTTCGTTCGTTGGTCTGTGCGAGCGCGGGCATACACCGTTGTCGTAGGTCGTGACTATAAATAAATCTTCTGATTGATGCCTATACTAATTTATATCGATCAAAGCACGTCACTACGATATTAATAAATGATGATGAATGAAAAAATATACGTTATACTTAAATTAATTATCGACTTATCGTTTTTTTTCTTTATTAATTAACTTCAATTAAGAGGGATGTTGTGCAGATTTAATGATGAACACCAAATTGTATTTGGTTATATAAACAGTATAATAAGTGAAATATAATTATATAAAAAGATTGATTTCGTTGAATACTTTTATATGATACTTACTGCTACCGGATCTTGGTTGTTTGTTATATGTATGTGATGTCTTCGCTTGGTACCCAAAACACAAGCTAATGCTTAGTTTGGAGCCTAGACGTTGTTATGTTGTATACGTTATTATTATTATTATTATAGTAATAATAGTAGTATGGGTACATCCCAAATTAAAATTTATTTCAATTATTATTGGGACATTACCCAAAATCCTTGGATAATTCTAAGTAAACTCGGGTAAACCTAGGTTTACTCAATGTTCTAGCATTACCCGTAACATATACATTACACGGAGCCTTTTGACCAAGACATAAATATGAAAAAATATTCTATGTGGTGAGATTTCAAGGCAACAGCCTTGTTAGGCTACATGAAGAGAAAATGAGGTTTAAAAGAAGCCAAAACGAAACCACGTAGTCTATGAACTCTCCAGATGGTTTAATTATATGGGAAGATGTGGCTGTGTCACCAATTTAATTTTCTATTCAAGCGAAACTTCGAACAATCGCTAATTAAAATAATATTTTATCGAGTGAAAGTGACGGAACGTTGTTAGAGTCAGTTGCACGTATTTTTTTTTCGCGCAAGAGATAGATACAGCATCTCTCACGCTACATTTCGTTTGTGGTAAAGGGTGACGAACGATGTAATTTTTTAAATTAGGTTTTACGTAATAGTTTTATAACATTGTTAAGAGTTTGATAGAGAATTTTTTACTGATTGACCAATGGGCTTGGATCAAATTTTTAACACATAGTATAGACTAATCTATACCTACCTTCCCCTTAAAATAAAATAAAAACAAAAAAAAAAAATTAATGTTTGATTTTCTTAGTAAGTTTTTTCCAAAAATTTATTGTCACTGTACATATGTTTACTGTTTGCATTATCTTAGACTATATGAAGTCGTAATATTTTTATTGATTTATGAGGATTACATTTTCATTTGACGTAGTGACCTTAACTCAATATTTTGAATTTAGTTTTAGCTTTGGTTTTTTATTTTGGAAAGCAACGCTCAAATAAGCTCTACCGCCTAGATGACGTCACAGAAAAAATTTCAACGTCAAATTTTCATAAATATCTGGGAAATTCTTTAATAGATTTTTTAAAAAATATTTTGAGCAGTTATTCTAGAACCTATAATTCCTGTTAATTGTAAGGACCATCGACGCAACTTTAAAATTTGGTGCAAGCCCATTGGCCCAGTGAATAGACAATAATAGAGATCCTAAAAAAATCGAAGCATGCCTATTAATTGTCTAGTACCCATAATACATGCAAGTAAAATGGATGTAGGATACGGACAAACAGATAAACAAACGGACTTGGAGAAACTGTAAGGGCTCCTTGATGCTCTGCTTATGACAATTAAATTCATAACATCGATGATAAAGCTGACCAGATACAAAACACCGGTCGTCATAAAATAGTTTTTATTTAAAACTATGTCCAGCTAACTGCCCTCTGGATACCTGTAAGTCGATATCGAGTTTAGCAAGTTTTTATTCGCTCTTACCCAGAGGTGGGCGACTCAAATTGATTCGCTGTCAATAATTGTGGTTGTATGCGGCATTCGATTCATATATACTTGTGCGTGTATAAACTGACACCTGTTTTCCATAAACGACAGGCAGAGACTTATTCCACGTGGTAAAGGTACCAAGTCGACATCCAAGCCACTCCAAGGTTCGCACTTTCGGATCCTTGGTCTTCGCGATTAAGTTTATTGGCGAAATTTTTTTTTTTCAGAAGACTTAGGATAGGATTAACTTCTGTTAGCTTCAATGTAAAGGCGCGTTGATTTACAAGAAAAATAAATTTTGTTTTAAAAACGTATCAGGGGTTTAAAAGTTGTAAAAAGAAGAATCATGTAGCTTATTAATTAATAACTTAAGTCAAAAATATTTTTTGGTGTGACTGAAGCGGCATGTCAGTTTTTTTTTAATATTCCATACTCATACCCAGTACCTACCGGTCCGATGTCCGTCCGTCCGCCTGTCTTTACGTCCATCTATCACAAGACTGTATCGTCTGAACTGTAATAGGTAGAGACACTTAATATTTTCACCGTATGTATTACTGTGGCCGCTATAACAATTAGTAACAAAAATAAAAAAAAATTAAATTTAAAGGTGGTCTCCACCCCATACAAGAAACGTGTTTTTTTTATATTGTACAGTGGTAGCCTTCGTGGGCCAACCGGAATCGCACTTAGCCGGTTTTTTACTTGCTCCTGATTATGTATTTATTAATTTGTAATAATAAATTAAAATTGTAATGATAAATTATAATTCCCTTCAAATAAGATTAGGATCAATTAAATATTTATTCACTTTACATTGGTTGGACTGTCCGATCAGCAGTCAATTGAAGGCAATTTAGTTAATCATCTGGTCCAGTTTGCTAAATTAGATTATATTTTGCTTGTTTTAGACAGCTAAATGAATATACTTTAACATAGACCATAGGTCAATAAAATGTGTAAATAACGACGTCGAATCACCGATTTTAAAAATACCAGATAATGCGTTCATAGTCTATGTTTGTTTGTGTATGTTTGTTGAATAAAAAAAACTATCAATAATCCAAGAGTGATACTTATTCTTGGTATAGTTATTAATATTTTTATTTATTTATAATATTTATTAAGATTATGTTCGCAAACATTATTTGTGAAAACAAAATGTAAACTATACTCCACGTACGTACTACACGTAGTGTGGCAATAATTATATCAAGGGATAGAAAACGGAGATTTTAGATATGTTTATTATAAATGTTCTCTTGTATCTAAATTCTATATTTATTTGTGATAAAAGTCTATTTTTACAAAATAACAAAATACACATATTAGTGTCACGAAATTAAAATGGCAACAAAACTTCGAGAAAGTCGGAACGAACCAATAAAGGTGATTGTCACTTTCTGTTACAGTTGGAGCGTCACATTTTGTTACAGTCGGAACATAACATTCTGAATCAGTTATTTTTATTCATCGTTTACAAATTTTATCTGAGTTGTCTGGAAAAAAGACGGGTGTTGGGTTTCAGCGACCTTGCAGAGTCACCATAATAAAAATATCCTGTAACACAATATTGTTACAGCCATTTCGACAAGCATTATTAGGTATTGTACGTTTTAACGTTTTAAACGGTTGAGAATTTAAAATGCAAAATAAACAGTAAATAATAGACCGAAACTAAACGGCACTGTTCAAATTAATATAGTATTTATTTTCCACAAAATAGGTATTGGACCATGAAAATTTTCGTCAGCTGTACAAACTCTTCTACGAAGTCAAATTGCTGCAAAGAATTCAGTTTTCTACTTGTTATGAATATTCATATTACCTATACTTTTCTTTTGTCTGTGTCAAGTTACGCACGGACATGCAAACTAACATTTTTCATAACATCATCAACAGCGACGACGACCGCTTAGGCTAGTGGGTAGCGACCCTGCCTACGAAGCTGGAGGTCCCGGGTTCGAATCCCAGGTCCGGTCAGTATTTATATGATGAATATCGATACTGGTGCCGGGTCTTGCTTGTTATATGTATGTGGTGTCTTCGCTTGGTACCCAAAACACAAGCTAATGCTTAGTTTGGGGCCTAGACGTTGTTATCATGTATACGTTATTATTATTATAATATTTTTTTGTATTGAGATATACATGGAGTAAATAAATTTGACGACAGAGTTTGGTTTTAATAGCCATAAATGTCACTTGACAATATCGAAAATGTCAAACGAAATTTTGCGGGGGTGAAGAAGCGGGCGCGCGGGAACCTCGCGGATTAAAACTCGCCATCATGCACCACCTAGCTAGAGTAGATATGAGTGGTAAGACGGAAAACGCAGACGAGGGCTGCTATAGTCAATTCGTACTTTTATGGAGAAATATGAAAGTATGTGTTGTAGAGTTTTCGCTTGTGTTCACTGAATTTGCACTAACATACATAATGGATATGGATTTTCAGCACCCGTATTCTGATTCTTACGCAGTGCCGAATACGCTTCGTTTCAGAAATCAACTACTTCGGTGCTGCGCGGGAGTAACAACTTTTCGCAAACCTAATATGTATTACATGTGTAAATATTCGTATCAAGAATTTACCTCTATGCAAATTCCAACGAGTTTATTAAATACGAAAGTGGCAAGGTATAGTTCCAATCAACCTTTATGGCGGATGTGAACATAGGCACAAGCCGCGTCGCAGTAACCAGTTTTAGGTATAGCGGGACGCAGTGGAGTGAGGGGTATATGAATGTACCTGCGCAAGCACGCATAAAGCGTTGTACTCCGATCCGCCATAAACTTTGATTGGAACTATAAGTCTTTTAAAAATCCAACTGTGACTATTCTTTTACACACCCCTACTGTTTATATTTCCAAAAAATTTGAACTCGATGACAATTCAAAATATGCGCTAATGATCTCATTATTGATGCAAAATCTTCCTGTCGAAGCTTTTTTATATTAGGGACAAAGAAATAGTCGAAGACGGCTAAATCTAGAGAACATGGTGGGTGAGCAAGCACTTCATAATGTAATTCATGGCGAACTTGGTCTTGACAATGGCAAAGAGGCTCATGTGTGTATATACCCGTACATCGTCCTGGTAGAAGATAATTTTATTCTTTGTTAAATACGGTCGTTTTTCTATTAAAATTTTATGACAACGGTCTAATATTATATTTCCTTTCTGGAGGTATAGTTTATCCATTATATTAACCCTTTGACACGTGGACATCGCATACCGACAAAAGTTCACAAAGAAAACCGCCGGCACCTGGCTGCCGCCTCAAAGGGTACCGACGCCGGCGTCTGTGGTCTAATATAACGGATAGACTTTAATCAATGCAGATAACATTACGTCTAAGTCACAGGACAGCGGTCTCGTTTTGTTACGCGATGATGGTGTCTCTTTTTATTCCACCCGAACGCATACGTTACCACAGCGGAGATTTGCTATATTTTCATACAAAATTGATTTCATGTTACCTCCTGAGGACGCTTCGTGAAAACTGTCATAGCTCCATGTATGAACCTGTATAATAACGTAACTTATACAATAATATTTCTCCTTCAATATCGTCAAATTAGGACAGGTGATTATTCCATTGTGTGTACTCACCTGTTGCTTATTGTCTTCAAGCTTGGGTTCACGTCGTCGTGACTAACAATGGACAGTGAACTCAAATAAGAGGTTATAATAGTCTATTAAACTGTTCCACTTTCTATTAACTAAGTATAAACTACGTATAAATTGCTGAGTGGGTCGCGACCGCGGCTCCGGATAAAAGTTATCAGCCAAGTGCGAGGCGGAATCATGTAAAGAAAATGTGCATCAAGGAGCATTAAATAATTTTTTTTTTTTCATCATTTTATAATCTACAATTTACAATTTATTTTTAATAGTTTTGTTGCTATCGCACAGGGTAGTTCGCTTTTTGTGTCAATGTGTTTTTTTTTTTAATATAAGCAATTTTTATGTACATAGGTATAGTACCTACTCGACCCCGGTACAACTGTGTAGTCCACGCAAGCCGAGCCGCGAGCGGAAAGCTAGTTTAAAAATAAAATATAATCCATGTTACTCGCTTATAATCTAGTTTTCTATAGATAAAAGAATTTTTTTAAATCATTTAAGTAGTTATTGAGTTTATCCTTAACAAACAAAAATCAAATTTTTCCTTTGTATAATATTAGAATAGATATAGGTTAATCGAGGTTTGAGTATAGTAGTTATAATAATAATATCTGAGACATCATATACAGTCCTAAAGTAAGCAAGTATTATGCTTGTGTTATGGGTTACTAGATAACTGATATGAATACTTAAATATTCTTTTTTGTAATACATATGTAGATGCTTTTACACCCAGACACGGAACAAATAGACATGTTCGTGCACACAAATATTTGTCCGGGCGGGAATCGAACCCGCGACCTTTGGCTCCGCAGTTAGGGTCTCTAACCACTCGATCAATACTTTTATATACTTATCATTCTGTATACTTTTATGATTTCACCTTTTCCCCAAATATTATTTGCGTCTTTGAAAATCTTACTATTATCTATTATGTAGAATGCTTAGAAAAAAAAAAAAAATTCTGTACATAACATTATTTTCCAGTCAATTACAATGAAGGTCTTCCATTCTAGTAGTCTATGTCTTATGTAGTCTAAGCATGGGCGATAGAGGTAGTTTAAATATAAATAACTATAGAATTGTGTCAGACAAAGTACTTATAAAATGGATTGTAAATATTTTATTGTCACTATTAAAATATTCTACGTTAGAGATAAGCTAAATAACATCATTTTATCAATTGACGTTAATATGTTTAACTTTTCAATACATCAAAGCTGCCGAAATTATCGGTAAACAATTAAAACTATTTCGACGATTGATAACGACATTCGACCAATTTTATCGCCTTCTATATACCTACTTAGTAAAAACAAAAAATAAATACATAAGCATGTGTGGTTTTCTGATGTGAAATCGTTAGTGGAACTGTTTATATTTCAAATCATTTAAAAACATAAAAAAATGTGGCGAAGGGAACATGAGAATACATCATAGCAGTATCCATAACTAGACGCCATCTTTTGCGTTTACCGTCTAAGCACCATACTCTAGCTATCTGGTGCAAGATGGCGAGTACGCAAGGTCCCCGCGCGCCGGTCTTTGACCCCGCAAAATTGCGTAATGTCATTTCGATCCTATGAAGTGACATTTATGATTCTATTAAAACCAAACGCTGCCAAATTAATTTACTCTATGGCAGTATCAGTGACAGGGAGTTAATCGTCTTGATTATCGCGGCCAATTTCCCTTTTTTAGGGTTCCGTCCCCAAAGGGTACCAACAGGAATTGTATTACTAAGAGTCCATGTCCGTCCGGTCCGTCTGTATGCCACAGGGCTGTATCGTCTGAACCGTAATGGGTAAACACTTGAAATTTTCACAGAGTGTGTATTAAAATTGCAACCGCGCGGAATAACTCACTATATTTACGATGTGTCGATATATTAGTCATTGCTATTTTATGCTATCATTCTATATTTTCTATTTCTAAAAGGAGAAAGAAGAACATTTTGAAAAAAAATCCCAATCTGGCGTATATGCGATCGAACGCCAGAGGAACCGCACTTCACGTCAGTCGAAGTGGACGATACGGCACTTCGTAATTCTATGCATAAGACAAAAATCATATAGACGCTGTTTACGAACAGTTGCGTTATCCATCCATGGGTCTTTTATCTATTTATCTACTTCTGGTAGCGGCTGAAATATTAAATCATACGATCAGTAGCTGCCACTAAATAATAATAATCATCGCAATACATCACAATAAGGTATAGGCCCCAAAATAAGCACTAGCTTGTATTCTGGGTGCCAAGCGAAGACACCACATACACCTAACAACCAAGACCCGGTACCAGTATCAATATTCATCATATAAACAATGACCCGACCTGGGATTCGAACCCGGACTCCCAGCTTCGTAGGCAGGGTCGCTCTCCACTAGGCTAAGCGGTCGTCTATAATTAATTAATATAATTCTTCACTTCATTTCACTTCATCAGCCCATTTTTTACCCCACTACAAGGGCTTAGGCCTCCCCCAGGGTGAGGAGGGGGGCTTGGAGCTTAAATCCACCACGCTGCTCCACTGCGGGTTGGGGACTGTAACGACCGCCATCTATTGACAGCGTCCGGGACTGACTGCTTAACGTGCCCTCCGAAGCACGGAGTTAATGATAGTTGTGTACTTAAGTCAGAAAAACTCATTGGTACACGCCCGGATTCGAACCATGGCCCTATGGGGCCATATTTGAGACAGGTTCGTTGCGCTTTGGGCTATCACGACATGAAATTAAAATAATTTATTGAACAATATTGACTTTGTATTATAGTGCACATTTCAACAACTATTTTAAAATCGAAAACTTGCGCACAAGCGTCTACCCTTCTTTTTTTAGGGTTGTGTAGCGAAATGGCTGAAACATATTTTCGTCACTTCCATCTACCCGCATGTCACAGGTTAATATCTCCGCCATCTTTCCATTGATTTAAATTAAATTTCTTCGGTAGACGCCTTATGTGATACGCCATACAATCCTTTAAAGAGATTATGAAAATTATTTCTTTTTTAGCGCTAGATCTCCGTACATTGAACTAAGAGATGAGAATTGTTGACGGTATATATAAGTATTTGGTACGACTATTAATTTCAACTTGATACCTTAACGCGTTCCTGAGAAACAGCGTCTCGACAGACAAACAGACATGCAGTGATCCTATAAGGGTTCCTTTTGAGGTAGGGAACCCTAATAGTTTGCAAAAAATCGAAGAAACACTTAACAAAAAATTTTTTGTACAGTATACAAATTTTGGAGTTTTTTTGATATTCTATGATTAGTAATTGTGTAAGGCGATCGCTTGTAAGTACGTTGTACTACGGTACCCTAAGCGACGCGTGTCCAACGCTTACTTGACCGGTTTTTACACCATTAACTGTTAACCATTCTTACGCTGATCGTATGCTCACTATAGCCTATATTGTTGATTGTTGATAAACTTGTTGATTTGTAGATTTTCGTAACACATGACTTTTCGTTCAACTTTAGTATTTCGTTTACGGTTAAGTATCAAAGGAAATTGGTAATAACGTAACTTACTAGTATTCCGGTACTGGTAATTTATTAGAGGAAAAGCTTATTTCCCTCTTCGCTCGTCTTGTCATTTTCAATTTCCTTGCACTGACCTTACTCGAAACGCTTTCATCCGTTAAAAGGCTAGATCAAAGTCTATGACACTTAGAAGGTATCATATCGCTCTTCACTCTTAAATGTGAATAATATCAGGGACTAGTTAGTTATTGCCCTGAGTTTCGTTGAGGGGACTGTGACGTAATGCGCATAGAAACAGGTCGATATGTTATAGAAAACACTCGAATGATCACGCTGTTTAACAAACACATCGAGCGAATACAGAAATAATTAGAAATTCGATATATCAAAATAAATTCTAAATGAGATTGAGTTTTAGAGACGGAACTAGACAAAAAACATTTCGAACTCGAAAAAATCTTTGAACGCCTGGCGCCTTGAATATTCTTACGATTAATTGAAATTAGGAATTCGAAATGTAATGTTCGACGATAGAATTATCGAGATGCTACGGGATGGGGATTTTAGCGTCAATGTAAGGGGCCCGGCGCGGCGTCAATCAGGCAGTTTCTTGGGGAGTCAAGTGCGAACTGCAAGTGCGGTAAAAGTTATTTTTTTGTTATTTTTTTTCGTAATAAAGTAAAACTATTACTTAAATCGGTGTTTTCGTGTATCCTAAATATCTAGACCTATCGCTCGTAACATTATTTACAATTATATTTTTCCTTTACCGTTAAAGTCGTAGTATCTTCAAATATCTGGTATTATTTCTTTTTTTGATCTCTAATCTCACTACCCGCTATTCCATCTCACAACTAAAACGTTCTCTCGTCATTCATCTAGGATGTTGGTTAGCTTTGCAACCCATGGAAACCTTCGACCGCAATAAGCATTAGCTTATATTACTCCCCGCCCTTTCGACTAACTCCGCGAAAAAAATTGCTTCGTTTCTTTGCTCTGTTACTACGCGAAGAAAGGACATACACACACGCATTTAGGGTAGAATACGAGTAACCGCAAAAATATAGTGTCACGTTGAACTCGGCATTGTGCAGTTTTTTTGTAATTTGGACGCGTAACCATAGAGGTAGAATGGACAGCTCTGTGGAGTTTCCTTATATATTTAGTACATTTACTATTATTATTTATGAGTTCAGTGACAGGAAGATTGATAAATCATAATAGTGCCAAAGTCGGGCGTTATATTATTTCAAACTGATTGCTGAGTGTATGTATGAACGAATTTATGATAAAAGATTTCAAATAACGTACTAACAGCCAATAGTTATGCGAAGTTTTATCCCATCAAAAACAATACTTGTCAAAAAAACCAAGTCTCGCAACTCAGTTGTTCTGCGGTAAAAAGAAATGAGATCCATGTAATACCAAGTCGGTTATTAATTTATTCGGTTATAAATATATTGAGACTTGGCCATCGCCTGAAAACACGCGTAAATTCAATCGCCTGAAAACACATGTAAATTCAATTATTTAGTGCGATGGCCAAGTCTCAATATATTTATAACCGAATAAATTAATAACCGACTTGGTATTACATGGATCTCATTTCTTTTTACCGCAGAACAACTGAGTTGCGAGACTTGGTTTTTTTGACAAGTATTGTTTTTGATGGGATCTCATTTCTTTTTGTATTTTGTAGACAGTTCTACTTTTTTCCTTTTCGGTACCTTCTACTTATTGTATATATGTATATCTATATGTATATAGTTTTTCTAAGATATAATATACAACCTTACGCACTCGTAATAAGTACGAATACGCACGTAGGTACGTTTTTTGCATTAAAAAATAATTTAATACACGTGTTTTCATGACGGGAATACCCATTTTTTGCTCGATTTGGCAGGGGCACTACCATGCGCCTATATTTATATGGGACTAGCTTAAACCCGCGGCTTCGAACGCAATATAATAATAACTGCCGTAATAAAACATCGTTACGAATAAAGCCAATATTGAAAAATTTAACTGAAGACTTGGCTGTATGGGCTTAATTTTTTTTTTGCGGTCTTTTCTAGATTTTTTAGTTTTTCCTTGATTCATACACCAAACACTACTTATATTCCAAATTTGAAGCTTCTAGGTCTGCTAGAAGTGCCTTAGAATTTTGATGATCGGTGAGTCAGTGAGTGACAAAATTAAGAAATTTGACCCGTTATAATTTCTTAAAAATACTGGTTCAAATTGAAAATATACGTGTAATATGCTTATATAATATGCCTGCATGGTTACTGAAAATTTCAGTCTTCTAGTTTTATCCACAACGAAGTTACAGGGGGTCGAAAATGGTCTGAATTGCTTCGAGAAAAGGATGGTACGGCCGTGACGCTTTTTCGCTCGACTTGGTGGGGGCACGGCCGTGCCCCCAGATTCTGAGAGGGAAGAGACTTAGTCTATGGAACTCTGTTAGGTACACTGAGGTGTGATTTCTTAACTCTGATATTGATATATACCCGGATAGGATTAATGGTGTCCCCGAAGATTTCCTCACATAAATAATTATTTTAGGAACATTGGCTATTAGTTTGCTTATGTCGTCAAAAGATCAAACCGTTGATATTCCGCCGAAAATGGCGTACTGGGTTACTATCACCGAACTTTGAATGTAGCAGACTAGAAGGCGCACGCTTGCTAAATTCAACAACTCAAAGCCGACTCTTGTAAACTTTATTTACTTAAAAAAAATGTCAGTATAGGTCTTCCATCCAGTAGTATCTTACTAGTTGTGACGGGTAGTACACAAATGCATATACACAACACAGACGTTTAGGTAATCAATCGCGTGGGCTTTACGCGCGTCCCACCTGTCTCCCTTCCTCATCTTATGACTCAAAAACTTTGGTTCTCGAACTAACTAAGCATTAGATACTCCTCTATTGTACTAATTCAAAGCTAGATGGGTAGATACTACACTCGAAACCGATAGAATTAATTCCTAAACATTTCTCTTTTGGGTGATTCTTATTGTCCAGCAGTTGACGAATGTGGGCTAATGGATGGATGAATACCTGTTTTGCTACATATATATAATTTAATAATTCTATTAGTGATAGCACAAGGTACTAAAATAAATCTTACTAATAGAAATAAAATATTTTTGATGAAAAGAAACTTAAACGAATTAATTCTATTGATTTTTTTATAGACTTATAAATATATTTTATATATTATAGACTCTAATCAGTCTCGGTTGTAACCTCTGCGATGGTCTGCGTCACGTTGACATGTCGAGTGCCTTCAAATAAAATGCCGCTTCGTGTAGTAAAACGGCAAAAATAATATTACAAGAAATAAAAACATGCATTGCAGTTTACCAAATAGTCAATCAAATCACTCTAATATGTAGCCGCATGCAAAAGACTATTGTTGATAGGTATGAATATCTAGTAGAAGCGTAAATGAAACAAATATTTAGTGTACGTGTCTATGAATTTCATTTATTTATGGGTTGTGTAGCTTGGTGACGAAGACGTTTGCTTTGGCCGTGAGGATTCCGGAATCAAACTCGATCGGTTATTCACATAGCAATATCCAAATCTACTTACTCGTAACTTTAAATCTATGTCACGTTAGGTACCCCAAAAAACGGGTACATTAAAATAAGTTTAAGTTATAATAGTTCCATGCGTGTTGGAGCCTCCTGGTCTTAGCCGTTCCGATGGCAAAAGACCCGATGGTATTACTTTGGTGCCGTGGCAGAAGGGTAGGTGTGTACTTTGGGACGCCACGTGTGTCAGCACATTTGTCGCCTCTCACCTTGGTCACATTGTGGGATCAGCCGGAGCCGCTGCGGAATCTGCAGCCGCCAGAAAACGAGTCAAATACTCTGGAGAGTAAATACTAGTTCGTCCCTCTTGCGGTGGAAGATGCTGGCTGTTGGAGAAGTGAAGCCATACTTTTCGTTGCGGGCATCGGCCGTCGTCTGAAAGAAAGGGGATTCGTTCACCGCTCCGGTTCCTTCCTGGTACAATGAGTTGCCATTGCAATTCAACGCGGCAATGCGATGAGCATCATGGGCACCTTTGTGTCGGGGGTGACGAGGGGTGGATTATTAGATTACTTTTATTTGTTTACATATAGACAAAAGTTAATTTTACACTTAATGAAAATTGGTTTTAATAAGATGAGTTAAGAATATTTTGTAATATTTGTCTTGAATTTTGATAGTGAAAATTTTAAATTCATATAATAAAAAGGAAATCTATTAGGTAATAATTTTAAGTGAGATTTCGGAAATTCTAAAAATCCTTGTAAGTACTTTTCAAAGCAGACGAACTGATAGCAGAGGGTGTTAAAGATCTTAGAAACGCGGCGTCTTCTCCGTCCTAAAGTAACCGTATACTGTCCATTGTTTAGTAAGAATTGCCAAAATAAAATTATATTCTGTGGTTACTCGTACGACTATGACAACAATGCCTAATTTAGAGCAAACCTTACCGTGTAAGTAAGCAATATGGAAGTACCTACTAGTAGTTCTTTGTACCTACTCAAGGACCGTTATACGCATTATCTCGTATAAAAACGGAGTTTAAATATTGAAGTAACCTCCAAACATTAACATCTGACGTATGAGCAACTACCTAGATATGATTTACGAACATGTATAGGAATTGATAATGACTTTAAATAAAAATTTTGGTTTTAGTACTACATAACAAGGCTAAGTACGTGTCGGGCCACGCACAGTGAGATTTCCATAGTCAGTACGGCTATACTAATATGTAAATTGTACAAATGCCTACCAATTTTTTAAATCAAAGAAATAAAACTAACAATCTTAATTTATAGTATTGCATCCGTGCCCCTGTCATCTAGACTAGACGTACCAAATAATAAATGTAAATTAAAAAATTAGATCATGTTAATTATTCACACCTTGAACTTTTTGACCAAACAAATATTAGGCCTAAATATGTACCTACTACGTCGCGTCGGTACACTGAAACTAAACATAATGTCGGAGGTCATAAATGTTGGTTTCGAAGTATAACTTGCTCAATATTTATTAATATTCGTATTATGCTTTAAAGTAATATGCATGGATTATGGACTACCTATATATACCGGGTGTTCGGCTGAACGTAGTCTAAACTTATAGAGCGTGTAGAGCTTACCAAACTATACAAAAAGTTTCGAGTGAGCAGATGGCGCAAACTAACGGTTACCGAGAAAAACATGCTTCTTTTTATTTAGTTCGGTAAGTTGTGGGCAAGCTCTACACGCTCTATAAGTTTGGATTACGTTCAGCCGAAAACTAGGTATAGGTACTATAATATGAACAATGAATGTATAAAAAAGTTTTTCATTGACTAAAACTTAGCACATTGCTTTTTTAGGACCTAGATTATTTTGCCTAACCATTACATTCAAAAGCTATAAGCATGTTATCAGCGAGTGTCACTACATTGAACTGTTTGTCAATTTTTGGCGTTCAAGGTTGACAAATCTTTATGCATGTATTAAAACCCAGTACATGATAATCGTATTAATCTGATGTTTTACTTAAGGTATTGTCTGTTTCGTTCTACGATTATACATTATGTACTATGATTCGGATATTTGTGGAAACTATACTAAAACATCAGCACATTAATGCCCCGTTGCAGTGGCTTGGGCCTCCCCTCGACATGAGGAGGCTTTGAGCTTAATGCACCATGCTGCTGAAGAGCGGGTTGGTGGATTTTAACGACTGAACCTTTTGACGGCAACCGGGACCGACGGCTTAACGTGCTCTGCGAGGCACGGAGTCAGTGATAGTATGTACATAAATTAAAAAAACTTGATGCATGCCTTGGGATTCGAACTACGGCCTTCTAAACAAGAAGCGGTTTGCAAACTTTAACACCCCTTTTCACCCTGTTAGAGGATCAATTTCAAAAAAACTGTACTCATTTTATTAGTAGATCACGTGCGCAATGATTCAAGTTGGTACACGTTTTAAAAAATTGCTTTTTATACAAATTTTCACACCCTTTTTTACCCCTTTAGCGTTAGCATTTAAAAATCTTTCCTTTGTGCTTGCCTAAGCTGTATAATAATGGATCCTTTATTCAAAATTTCATGTTTCTAGACTCAGTATAGTTTGGACTGTTATGTCGCTTAGTTTAGTCAACAATACCACTTTTATTTTTTTCCTAACTGTACGAAATGATTGTAATTTATGTCTATTGCGTTAGACAAAATTATAGCTGTACGTGCGACTCAAAGTTTTTTTTTTACAACAAAGGGGCATGGAATATTTATGAATTTTTATGTAAAATAATATCACGTAATATTATGTTTGTTTAATGCTTAATATAGGTGCTACATAGCTAGTTTATAATCTATTAATTTAATTAAATATATTTATTTCATACTATTTATGCTTAGTTTATTTATTACGCAATTCAGTTTTTTATTCCGTATTAAATAGTGTTAAAACAATCTAATAAGTTGAAATAATTCTCGACTACATGTGAATTGGCTGGCATATTAGCGTCATTGCGTTTGAATGTAGCTTCTATACGTATATTCTGAAATAAATTATTATTAGTCGAAAAACTGGTTTCTGACGCGATGTATTATCGATTTTTTTTCAATGAATAATATTTATTTATTTGGAGAAAAAACAGTCACAGTTAAAGTTATATAATACAGTTGTATATACATACGAAATTTTTATATCAAATGAATGTGGAAAAAGAAAATTTATTAAGGAATCGCTCATCTTCCAAAAAAAAGTGGCACTATTTGGTTATATCAATTTTTCGCTGAAAATGGATTTGAGAAATGTTTATCGTGGACCCTGTTATAAAGGGTACAGCAAAACAAAAATGTATAAAAGAGAGCTTTAAATATGCTATTATATAATTTTTTTATTAGTTTTTAGGATTCCGAACCTCAAAATAGGATCACTTTGTTGTCCGATGGTCTGTTTGTCAAGACCCTTTTTCTCAGGAACGCGTGGAGGGAGGTATCAAGCTGAAATTCATATCAAACACTCAGGTCTACCGTCCCTCGGAGCTGTGAAAAATCAAACTTCTAAGCCAACGCAATCAAAGGATACAGCCGTTTATGCTGCAAATTTTCTATACTCGCAAAGGAATCCAAAACCCACAGGGTACTTCCCGTAAACTCAGAATCTTGAAATTTAGTACGAAGCAACATCTTATAGCACAGATAAAAGAAAAAAACAGCGAAAAGCATAAACTTTTAGTTACATCATATAATAAAAATATTTTTAATAATTTTAAACTTACTACCCCTTTCCTCGTGAACGCGTAGAGGTATTAAATTGAAATTCATATCAAATACTCAGGTCTATAAAATCATTACGCTGTAACAAAATCAAACTTACTTTTACTTATATACCCACAGGTTTGTACGGAACTCTCGGTGTGCGAGTCCGACTCGCACTTGTCCGTTTTTTTTTCATGTTTTATGATTTCCATGTTCTCCAGGTTCAATATAGGTCTTACGCGAAATTACAATTTGATAACGTTCTATAAGTTAGAGGTGTGGCCGACGTGCGAACATACGAGACCGATGCTCGGTTGCTGCCTTTTGAAGTATGAAACCAGAAAGAACGAAGAGGCCAAGACGAAACTGACTGCTGTTAAAAAAAGGAATCACGCTATGACCTCACACAGAGATAAGAATCCATGATCGTAGCGAAAATTTAATCTCCTACTATATCGCTTCGATAAAGTGATTACCGAATAGGTGCTTTATTTATCGACCATTCATTAAAGTACTTTTTATTCACGGAACTATTATTAAAGTTATTGCAATACATATGAACATGGTCTTTTTTATAGCTAATGTGATATCACTGTGTTTTTTCATAATCGCAAAAAGTACATAACTTCAACATCACTTATTAGTAATAGTATTGACGACCGCTTAGCCTAGTGGATAGCGACCCTGCTTACGAAGCTGGGGGTGCCGGGGTCGAATCCCAGGTCGGGTCAGTATTTATATGGTGAATATTGATACTGGTACCGGGTCTTGGTTGTTATATGTATGTGGTGTCTTCGCTTGGTACCCAAAATACAAGCTAATGCTTAGTTCGGGACCTAGACGTTGTTGTGATTGTGTGTGTTATTATTATTATTATTACATGTGGGTCACACAGAATTCTACTGGTGTATATTAAAACATCAACTGTTGTAGATGTTGGTCCGTGTATATATTTTTTTGCTCACATTCTGGTCACAACATATATTCAAATAATAATAGTAATTAATACTTGGGATTTTTTACCGATGGTCATTTGATCCCAAACTAGGCAAAGCCTATATAAATGTATATACATACTTGTCATAGGTGGGAATCGAACCCATGACCTTTGCTTGTCCAGTTTCTCTAAACACTCGACTCGACCAATCGGTTAACCGTTATAAGTATTGTCATATGTAGTATGAACATTTCAGTTTCGCGACAAAGCAGTAAATTATCAGTGAATTTTTTTAACTTTTTATAAATTTTTGACTCTTTCACAAGCGAAAAGCTTCAGATGTATGTACGGATAATACCAACCGATTATAATTGCATGTTTTGGATACTGAAATCTGAAAAACATTAATAAAAAAATATACAGTTTATACCTAGTCATACAGAATGCAGGCTCAGTTAGTGTTGCGTGATTTGAATATATGTAGTTGTATTTGGATTATTTTCAACACGAAAAGTGTAAAGTGTAAAGTCGAGCTCGAAACCATTGAATTGAAAAGACAAAATGCTACAATGAGCATTTAATTATTTTCAGCGCATACAGCAAATTAAAAATATGTATGAAAGAGCTGCTGTCTGCATTATACCATAAAAAAATAACAATGGAGAATTGTCCGTCGTTTTTTTGTCGACATGAAAAAGATTTCCACTTGTGCATATTGATTGGAAATTATTGACAATAGGCTAGTAATTTATTGTTAATTGCTGTAACTTTTGACGAACAGAATGTTGTATAATAAGGACATTTTTATAATTAGATAAGGTTATATATGTTATATATGTAGTAGGCAAATCGAATAATTCGTCTGATTACTTAACCTATATGAACCAAATTCAAAATTGATCACTAGACTTCTGACTTCTTCAATATAGTTAACCTGACCTAACAGCCTACTAATTTGAAAAAGAGTTAGAAACTGACGACGCCGTTTGTTATAGAAGAATTATACGATTTGCAGGCGATATATATTTACTTAGATTTATTGAAATGTAATTAAGTATATATCTTTTGAGATTAGTTAGTACTAATTTCGACGGCTAATCCTGATCAAGAAATTGCATGACGAGGAGTGAAATTTCGATGGCTAGCGCGTAGGTATGTATGCATAGCGTGCATAACTTTAAATAAAAAAAAAAAACATTAAAATTTTAAAATAAAAAAAAACAATTAAAGGTGTTTATAATCTATCTCATTTCCTTTTGAACACTCCTCGTCATGCAATTTCTTGATCAGGATTGGCCGTCGAGATTAGTACTAACTAATAGGCGCTCGCTAGCCATCGAGATTTCGACTTTTTCAACAATAAAACGAATCGTGACGCATCGATTCGCCAAATTAATTTTTCAACTTTATCACCTTTTTCTATAGCTGTCGCACAGCATCCCGAACTAAAGTCATCATTAATTAACATTTTTAAATTATCTAACCTTAGAAGTGAGCCATTAAAAAATAAAAAATTAAACTGGAGCCTTAAAAATAAAAGAAAATAGTTTTAAGACTAGTAGCGCGATCTATTGTAACGTTATCACTTTATATACAAACATTACGCTTATTTGTAGTTATAACCTGTTATAACGTTGATAGGTTAATGTAGATGGCGCTATTTATAAAATATTGTTTCTCTTTAGTTTATTGGCTATAGACTTTTTTTTATATCACTACGCGGCGCCACTTGAGGTACCCAGGCAAAATACTTGGAAGACTTGACGCAGCAGGTATCTGTTAAATTCATATGATTTTTTGCTTTTGGTGATATTGCTTGCGGTTTTTTAGGGTTCTGTATCTCGAAAGGACCTCGGTCTGTCTTAATCACCGAGGCTGATATTTTGCTCATATTTTCGATAGTTTTGAAATATGAGGCGCCCTACCCTGCTTCTTAATCTAATATCTAATATCTAATCTATAATCTAATATTTCCTCAAAATGCGATGAAATAAACTCGTAAGTCTATTTATATAATTTTAACAAATACCCGAGTTGCTAGTGGCGCCACCAAGCGGAAATTAATTTGGTAACCCTCATTTACTATCCTGTAATCTGCCTATGAGTATATAATTAATTATTATAAGGAATAAATTTTCATACTTTAATACTTATATATTAGTAAAATTATTCCACTAGTAGTTACTTCAGTATAATTGCTTGTACCTACCTATAGATATACAGTGTCTCTTTGTGTATATATTATGTATGAACTTATTAAGTACCTAATTTACTTAACGTAGCTTTAGATATGATGTACTACAACAGCTATCTTCATGTAAATAGCGATAATTATCTCCAATTTTATGCCAGTATGTGACAGTGGGCATGTTTTTTTTTCACGTATATTCAGAATAAAATATGAAAAAAAAATGAAATTCTAACTAAAAAAAAACTGCAATTCTATTACCAGTCGTACATAAAATAAAAAAATATACAATAAAATATTTGTTTTTAGCATGGAAACGTTTTTAGTGCAATTTACAGAAAGTGTTTATTCATGGTTTATTAAATCGATGTTTATTCTAAATATTATATCTAAAGAATTGAATAAAATTTAGAAATATCGCTTATTTATTATTATTTTGAGATTTATTTAATCGTAATGATAAATATTGTGTCCCCACATGCTAATGATAATTTTGCCCTTTTTCTTGAAAATTTTCTGAATTAATTTGGACAATATGCCTACCTACATATGCATATTTAAACTCAAAAAACAAAATATATTAAGTAATGTTAGAACACGAACAGACGGACGTAATTTTTGTTGACGGCAACCATATCGCGTCGGTTCTTACGGCGTCTGCTGTCGACAGCTTCCGATATGCGTCTAGCTAGCTAGACTATACTTCGGCCAATCCAACTGGATTTACATCGTAGGTCCAAATCCAACGCCCGGAGTTGGACCCGTTAGTTCCGGCGTATGCAAGTATTGACTTCGACTATGAATCCACGTTGCCTCCGCTAGTGGTATCGCCTCTGTTGTCAATGCTGCATTCTGTAGATACTGGATTCACAGGAATGACCACTGGTTTAAGTGTACACGTGATTGTGAATCCCATCTGTAATTTCGGAATTTTGTTATGAAGCTTCTAACTGGAAATGGACCCATAAAATAAATGTAATATATTTCTCTATTAACGGTTACTTAGTGTTAACGTTTCACGAAAAGGAATAGGCGTATTAGGTTTGAATTATTTCGATAGAATCGAATGCTGGCTATTTAGTGAGAGAACCAAAGTTATCACATTTAAGCCATAGGATGAGAAAGAGAGACGGGCAGGACGCGTGTATGGCCTACGCGATTGATTACGTACCCAGATGTTTGTGTTGTGTCTAGATTCTTGTGTTTTACCCGTTGCAGCCAGTTACACACTATTGAATGAAAGACAGATTTCCATTTTACCAGCCCATTTTGCCCCATTGCAGAGACTTACACCTCCGCTCAAGGTAAGGGTGCTTAGAGCTTAATCATACCACGCTGCTCCAGTGCGGGTTGCTAGAAAGACATACCGATAAAAAAATTTCAAGTAAATAAAGTTGACGAGTTTAGCAAGCGTGCAGCTTCTATTCTGCTAACATTCAAAGTTGGGTGGCGTCCACCCTCTTTGAATTGCATAATATATACCAAAGAAAACAATTCTTAAATATAACCTTCTTAATATTCCCCTGTTGACATAACACGTAAGAGACGTACACGTAACTCGACCAAAATAACTTGGTTAATGGTTACGAGGCTACGGTCACTTAGCACTTTTTACGGAAGCTCACTCTTCAGCGTTTCTCAAACTAATACGGGAAATCCCTTATACAAATAATAATTTCTACTCACATGAATAATAGAAATGACATGTGGCTATAGAACTTTGGAAACTGACCCATTAGGGGTATATTGTAGGTTACGTTTGTCAACACTATAAAGATCCGAATTTTATTCTCCTGATTGTCAACAGTGTTGAAATAACCTTTGGAGTTGTTGATAGGCAAACATCGTCTCAAGGGGCAGGCGGTATCTATTTAAATGATTTTGATTTTTTTGTTTCTGGCTATCACCAGAAAGCCAATCGGTCTTTCAACATCGATATTTAAGGGTCCGCGAGATATTCAACCACGAATCTGTGGTCAAAACTAAAAAAATGGCTGCAATTTTGAGCTTTTTGTTTCCAGAGTGATTGCTTTGAACATCGATATTTATGGGTCGGCGTTGTCTCTCATTACGAATCTATGGTATATACAAATGTATGCGAAATGGTCAAAATATCCGCTAGAATAGAAATCCTATCGTATACGCTTGCTTATAATTCTGACAGCTCGTACAAATTACTGAAATTATGGTAAAATTGCATATTTGCGAAAATAAATTTTTCCCACCTATTCGTTTATTATCAAAATTTCGTCGTACAGTATAAAAGGATGAAACATTGCAACACTCTAATGATTTTTTACTCTCAAAAAACGTGATTATGGTTAAATTGTTCCGAAAAATATTCATTTTCGGAGATTTCTGCTAAAGTTTATTACAAATTTATTTTTTTCGGATTGAAATATATACAAATATGTCTTACGCGATTGCAAAAGGACTTCATTTCATTCTTCATTTCAGGATTAAGTTCATAATGATAGACGTTTCCAAATTTTCTGCAGGTTTACCTAAACATACCATTATTTTGTAATAGTACCCTTAATGCTTTTGTCAATAAATTTAAAGGTGTATTTTAAAGTGGAGTCAGATAAACCAATTGTTTCTAAATCTAGCAAATAATATCATCTATCGGCTAATTCCATAAAGTGCGAATCGACTAGAAGCCCTCTTCTGCGTTTACCGTCTAACCACTCATACTCTAGCTAACTCGTGTAAGATGGCGAGTTTCAGTCTGAGTTTCAGTGCGCGAGATCCCCGCGCGCTTGTCTTCACCCCGCAAAAATGCGTTTGACATTTTAGATACTGTGAAGTGACATGACCATTAAAACCAAACGCTGCTGTCAAATTAATTTACTCTATGGCTGATCCTACAACAGTTTGAGGATCACAGTGAGAGTATAGTTCGATCAGCGGGGGCGTCGCCGTCGCAAACAGTAATAGCCACTACACAAATATTTGTATGACAATATTGTTTTTATGTTTTAATGATTTGTTAAGACGAGATCATTTCCAATTTAAAATTACTCTGTTAAATCATGCTTACAAGTCCACATAGTGATTTTACTTAGTACCCATCGTACCTACTTTTCTGTGTGTCCAGCCAGGCTTTCCTCTGGCAACGTGAAAAAGTATTAATGTAACTGATAATAAGTTCGTTAGTCGTTTGTTCATCCACCCTTCCGTGTAAATATATCACCATACCCTTAACCCCGTTAATGCCCCTTTGCTGGTACTCAGGTCTACCCTCAGGATGAGGGGGCTTGGAGTTTGATCCGCCACGCTGGTCTAGTGCGGGTTGGAGAATTTTAACGACATAAATATAATGTCACAACTAATGTCACAGCTATTTTACTCGTATATTAGTACTATAAAGCTGAAATCGTCCCGCTACTCCTGTTGTGTTCCTAATTTCCTTCCCTTTGTTTTACTGCTGAGTTTCATGTTTGTGGATCGACCTCTGCAGTATGACTTCAGTTTATACTTTTTTAATATTTTAGGCCTTTCATTTAAATTTAGTTTATTTTTATTATTTGTTGTTATAGCGGCCATAGTATTTAGTAGTTATATAGTAGTTATATAACCATAGTAGTTATAGCACATATTCCATGAAAATTTCTAGTGTAAGCATGATCACACAACAACCAATCACCAAAAACGACGAAAAAAACGCGTTTCTTGTATGGGGACTCCCTTTAGTTTTTAACTTTATTTAGTTTTTGTTATTTGTTGTTGTAGCGGTTATATATTTAGTTTCTCAAATTGTATATTATGGATATATATTTTATTATAGTATATTTATGGATATTTACGAATGAAACGTAATGTTTTTTTTTCTAGTAGCATTATTTATACACTTACGCTTTACACAAGAAGGCATTTTGAAAACTGAGGCAGGAAAACAGAAGCTGCGTAAAAGATTAACTGCGTAAAATTGAGCATATACCGAGAGCAAGTGCGGGTTAAAACTTACTTTGAGCTTACGACGCTAAAAGGGCGTATAACGTATCTACCTAAAAACTGTATGTAATGTTATTAAGCTCGATACGTAAACCATAATTTATGTTGTGACGCAAGATGAAAACGAACATTTATATGAATACAAATAATTTCTTAATTTTCTTAATAAGAGAGTGTGCTCTTAGCCAGTCGCTCGTTTGAATTACATTAAGGAGTAATTAATGTTTCAATTCTGTTCCAGTTATAAAATCAAAATAATGTTTAGTATACGGTTGAAGTCTCTTTTTTATTTTCGCCTTACGTCACAAATCCTCCCTTCCTTTGTAACGTGAAAACGCTTAGGCATATATTTATAATCGCTATGTGGATATGTAAAATAAAAAAAATCTAGGGTGCCTTTTCTACATGAAAAGTAAGAAAACTTTTGTGTAGGAAAACTTATATGTTCTCTCGAGTGGTGTCTATTGAATAGCTATTTTAAAAATACTTATTTATAACCGCTACGTATATGTGTAAAATAAATCTAGGGTGCCTCCTCTACATGAAAAGTAAGAAAAATTTTGTGTAGGAAAACTTATATGTTCTATCGAGTGGTGTCTATTGAATAGCTATTTTAAAAACATTAAAAGCTTATCTGAAAGTTCTGTACACAAAATCCAGCTCTAAAATGGCATTTTGTGTGAGCAGTATCTTTCTTGTAACTCTTCAACCACTATTTAGGTAAATCTGTAAAAAATACTGCTAAATTAATCAATTTCAGTTTGGTTTATAATTTGTTTTTGTTGGCATAACTACATAGCACTGTCCTCTACTATATATACACTAACCGACGAAACGGACCACCACCACTAGTGAATGTTGACATTCACTGGTGTATCTTAAGATATGCGACTTTAACACCTCTATACTTTGTCACTTTTTTTATATACACTCTATCAATTTTATCTATAATTGACAAAATATCAATACATTAGTAAAATACCGAGTCTATAACTTTCTATCGTTACACGTTTCTTGCTTTTTCTAACCTATTACTTCTCCTGTCATAAAATCTGTCACTTCAGTCCAAAGTGGCGCTTGACATGCTTTTGATTCGACCGTTACACAAAATAGCGTCTAATCTATAAACTTGATCCATATGCCTAATTTTATGCTGCGGGTATATTTGAAAGAGACGATATTTCTGTATGGACTGCTTGATGTTATTTTTAGTGCACAATTTGGGTCACTCTATTCGTGATACTTCTGTTGACATGATTTTTCGACCTTTTGTTTTTATTTCTTTGTCTCCTTTTTTCGCCCCCACGACGAAAACTAGGGCTGTTGTAATTTTCAGGCCTAGGTCTGTATAATAATAATAATCATACATGGGACATCCCACACAGTGCCATTTTGTCTCAAAATAATCAAGTATTATGCTTGTGTTATGAGTTACTAGACAACTGATACGCATACTTAAATAATCTTTAAGGAAATATTTTTTCAGACCAACAAAAATGTCTTCCAACAACAATATATTTATTTATTTTAAGATATGAAATGAAATTTATTTATTTAACCATCATGCTTATACAATATAATTTTACCGATGACCCTCACACTAGGCTAAGCCTGTCCTGTGGGAGTCAAAAATCGTTTAAGAAAATATCGTTTTCTTTATATATATATGAAATAATATTTTCTTGATTCGTGAAACTGGGTAACTTCTTGAAACCTTAATTTCAATTTAAAAATTGTCAAAAATAAATCTTTTATAGTTCAGTGCTGTTGCTAAGTTCATCAAACATATGTGTATTATGAAAATATACCTAAATACGTATATCAGTTGTCTAGTACCCATAATACAAGTTCTGTCTAGTTTGGAGCTTGATGGCCGAGTGCGAGATGTCCCGCGTATTATATTACCAAAAGCCAGCACAAAAACTAGTCCACATTGTGCATTTTATATCTTTATATATTTTTATTAAAAAAATCTTCGCATGCTAGAGGTCTATAACAAAATGATTTCTGCTAACTATAAATTACTTCGTTTGTGAAGAACATAAAACGTCGCCATTTTGAACGGTTTTAAGTACCTAAGTTCCTTATATTCGGATCAAAATGGATGGATGCGGTCAGTAACATCGGTGTTTTAAATTTTAACATCGGATTATGGAAACAAGCCAGTTTTTTAACTGGTCCATACAAAGTTGCTATATTAAGACCAAAAAGGAGTTGGCGTAAAAGGTTTTTAATTTCTGATTTTTCGATTTCTTGTATTAATTTCCATTATTAGGTACCTACCTGACTACTAAACTGAACAGACTTAAGTAATTTATTTGCCAATTTAATGTATTTCTTTATAAATAGAAAATGTTAGTTTAATTAATTATATTTTTATAGTTGCGATTGTGTAGTATGCACTACTCTCAAAAATATTAAAAATTTTATTTTATTAATTTTAATTTTTGTAAAACTTATTGTAATTTATTGAAATACATTCAACCTTGACGATTTTTTTTACATTAAATATATCCAATCCAAATTTTACATATATTATTAACTGGAGGGCAATATTAACATATTTTTTATGACATTACTACAATAATGAAATGACGTACCTAATAACACAGTTGCATTTATAAATTTTTGACGTGAATTCGATAAACGTCTTCCTCGTCCTACCGGCGGGCATTCGAAATAAATTACGACTTAAATACATTTACTTTTGAAAGCTACTTCTAAAGTTTAGAACTTACAAAAATGTTAGGTATATCGTTGTGATGAACCATCCGAAGACTACACTGAAATATATATATGAGCCTCTCTTCACTCCCTGCGATGACGTCATAGACCGTGAAAGTGACCATTGAAAATGAGGCCCTCCAAAGAGATCCTGTAATCAACCTTCTCGGAAATGATTTTTTATTAATAAGTCTTACTCATAAAAGTACGAATTAACTAGAAGCCCTCTTCTACGTTTACCGTCTAAGCACTCATACTCTAGCTAGCTGGTGTAAGATGGCGAGTTTCGGTCCGCGAGATCCCCGCTCGCCGGTCTTCACCCCCGTGAAATTGCGATCAGCATTTTCGATACTGTAAAGTGACATATATGTCTATTAAAACCAAACGCCAATTTCTCTATGGTCTTACAGACTAAATTGTGTTTTTATTTATATGTACCTATTTTTATTACGATAAATTGTAAACACCCAGAATTAACTTCGTTTAACAAAAACATTGGTCTTGTAAATCAAAATTAAATATTAATTTTAAAAACTTTGTTCATGTTTTACATTAAATAATCAAAGGCTGTGAATAAATACATTTTATTATTCCTTAATTAATTTTATGACATAAAATGAAACATAAATATTCATTAAGCCACTGTTATCAATAATCCTCGACGCATAGTGAATGAACAAGGTTCAAGGTTGCGTGTCGATGGGGACATTAAAATTCTGAATGCGTGCAAATGTCACCAGTATGAATGGGAGTTGACGCACGAATAATCAATTATAACTTCATTTTATGCATATGAAATTAAGCTCGATTCAGTATTATACGGATCGTAAACTGAAGGAGTTTTTGGAGTGAAAGAAACTGAACGGTCACGCCTCAGCGTCACGCTCGGGTTGGTGACGATGAATTCGAAATGCTCGGCTCAAGTCGGTCGGTTACGTTAAATCACGTATATCGGATTATACCTATATGCTAAATTTAATTTATTTAATTTTTAATTTAATAAATAAGTAAATAAATGCTATATCTATATACATAATATTTATATATACCTATTATATATTTTAATGTTTAATGTCGTGATAACCGAGTGGTAGCGAACCCGCTTCTTGTTCAAAAAGCCATGTTTCGAAACCCAGGGCATGTACAATGAGCTTTTTGTAACTTATATACTTTATATTAATATCCACCAACCCGCACTGGAGCAGCGTGGTATAGCTCCAAGCCCCCTCATCCCGAGGGGAGTGGTAATAGGCTGGTGGTATGGTATATATTTTAAAATTGCAAATATTCATTCTCAGACCTTGAGATTGGACAGAATGTAAGTAGGTCTGCCGTACTTCCCACCGTAAAAGTTTGTTACAGCGACGTTTTAGTGACTACTTTCAGAGCCGCACAGATTGGTAGCAATTACTGTACCTACTCCAGGACAATCTCTCTGAAACTTTCGCACATAAATAATCTGGTTCAACATTGAGAAAAGCAAAGCGGAGCGATATTTCACAAAATGTACGTAAGATATATACGTTTGTTACTTTGCGCCTGTTAAAATAAATCGCGCTAAAACGCCAATCCTTAAAGGAAATCCAAACTAAGCCCGTCGTTTAGCACTGATTTGTTATATCATCAAAGCGCGCCGGCCGTCGTTATCAGATGGGAATCGTTAATTGCTTCGTAAATAGATACCGGCTTTGTGCATATCTGTCTATGGTCGTTTTGTATTCTCGTCTTTAACTAGGCCAAGTCGAACGTAAACCAGTTCAGTTGTATTATGAATTTGTTTTGTATAAATAACCGTTCACATGTTAAGTTTCATCTCTATGATAATCAAGTATGTTTCTATATCGACAATGAGCGCGTCCTCTTTAACAAAATTATGTATCATACGCTATTTCACACGCTATATCACACGCTAGAATTTAACAAACTGATGGCTATACTTTTTAAATTTCGTGAAAATAGCAATTATCACCGGAGATATAACAATCAAAGATGGTGTTTTAACGACCGGCTCGTGACGTCACTCGGTGCCGCTACGTACAAATTATCCACGCTAGACCATAGTAATGTAACCGAGTGACGTCATGGCACGATTTATTTAAAAAAAATTGTATCTTCGGCATTTTTATAGATGTCAATAAAACTCTTTCACCGATTACGTTTTCATAATAAATATAACATATTTCCATATAAAATGCAAAAATTACAAGACTGGCTCATTATTATATTAGCATTTTTTTTTTAAATAGAATTATCTACCTATCTAATATGTACCTATTGCTTATTTTCTTTATTTTTTCAATATTGTTTCAGGATTTTGTATTTAAGAATATTTTTAATTCATTTCATTACAAGGATTTTAGTCCAAATTGCGTATTTTAAGGCGTTTAAGATTTAATTACCACGGACTGTATCTAAGTACCAGAAAGGGACGTACGATATAATTTTTATTTATTATTTTAATTTAATCGATACACCCTAAGCGGTTCTATTTAGCTACACTGTTCTGTTTTAATTTTATTCTGGACAGAAAACACGTAAAATGTATACAAGCGTTTTATTAAAGATATTTACAATGCAGTGGCCACTACTGACATATAAAATACTTTATATTCACAAAATTGACTGTTCTCGCAATTTCAAGTACGAACACCCATGTAATTGTATTTAGATTTACCGATACAGTTACCAATTTTATCTCTGTTGACGTATGTTTGTACGCCGACATGATTGCAATGCAAATAGGACGTGTTTAACATACGGCCTGTTGTCAACAAATGACAGAATCGACTAAAATACATAACCGAGCGTAGGCTTATCGTAGGCGATATTAAAGGCTGTGTAGAGGCAGTCATTCGATAACCGAATCATTCTAAATAAACTAAGTACAGATGCGATGTAAATACGAGATAAAGTGACAGTACTTTCCATATACATCTTGACTTGACAGCGGTTGGCCGAGTGGTTATATACCCAACTGCGAAGCCGAGGGTCGCAGGTTCGATTCCCTCCCGGGACAAATATTTGTGTGCATGAACAAGTCTATTTGTTCCGTGTCTGGGCGTACAAGTATGTATATATGTTTATACTAGCGACCGCCCGCAGCTTCGCTTGCGTAGACTACACATTCCTGTTTTAGGTAGTATTAACTTTCGAAATGGTTTATACATACTTTTTGCGGAAACTAATATTGCGTACACCCATTCAAACTTTAAATCTTCATTCTCCCCACTCCTTTAGGAAAACCGATACTCCCATACTTTTCACTTTCCGTTTCCCACCCTTAAAATGTGGAAATCCAAAAACCCTGAAAGACATCATTATTTATTTATGTCAAAATTTTTATGTTTCTAACTTTAAAGAACAAAGACTCTCAAACGAAGCCCTTTCATCCCTCCCTCCTTAAATTTAAAATTTCCAAATATTCCTTTCTTAAAAAATTAATACTTACGTTATAAAATAAACCACTGTTCCTAATTTCGGTTTCCTAGACTTAGTAGTTTCGGCTTTATCTTCATTGATAGATCAGTGAGGACAAACGAAAGACAGACATAAAAAGTAGTTGATGTCACTCTTGACAACCTTCTTTCACGTCTGCAAAGTTTCATTAAAATCTGTTGAGCCATTTTGAAGATTAACTTGAATAGACACATAGACGTACAGACTAACAGACGTACAAAAAGTAGCGTATGTCACTTTTGGCCACCTCCTTTTTATACCCGTGAAATTTCATTAAAGTCGGTTTAACCGTTTTGGAGATTAGCTCGAAGAGACAGATGTACGTACATACAGACATACAAAAAGTAGTGTATGTCATTTTTGACTACTTCCTTTCCATATCTGTGAAGTTTCATCAAAATCAGTTTAGCCGTTTTGGAGATTTGCTCAAATGGACAGACAGACAGATAGTATTATTTTATACATATAGCCTATAGCCTTCCTCAATAAATGGACTATCCAACACAAAAAGAATTTTTCAATTTGAACCAGTAGTTCCTGAGATTTGCGCGTTCAAACAAACAAACAAACAAACAAACAAACAAACAAACAAACAAACAAACAAACAAACAAACTCTTCAGCTTTATAATATTAGTATAGATTATAAAAAAAATAATAGAATATTAACGTATGTATATCAGTTGTCTAATACCTAACCCACATAATACAAGCACAATACTTGCTTACTTTGGAACTAGATGGCCCCGTGTGGGTTGTCCCAGACATTATTATTATTATTATCATCTGTGGCTCTGAAGTTAGTCACAAAAACGTCGCAGTGACGTAAATTCATAAAAGCGTTGGGGCGAGAAGTATGACGGATCTGTGCAAATAGAGCATGCGCATCTCACTTCAGTGCCGTCTATATACCTGGCATACGCCTATGTGGCAAGTGCCTACTGGCATTTTTGGAACAGCGACTTGACAGTCCAAACTACGTACAGCATATCACTTCACTTCACACGGAGAGGTGAAGTTACATTTTTTTTTCTAATTTAGTAATTTTATAATAGCCTTTTGTCCGTTATGGAGTATGATGATAGCGTCGTTGCTAGCTATTAATTTTTATATGCTTTCGGTAATCAAATCTGCGGGTCACGTGTTAACAAAATCGGATCGAGGTTCAGTCGAAATAAAATGCTCTGGAACTGCACCAGATCCGCACCCTCATATATTTCTTTTCAGTCCTGAAACAAACACACTTTTTCAGGATATGAATAACATACTCAATTCACAGAAAAATACAACAGTTTGACGTTTTAATTTCTAACTCATACACCCTCAATTAAATAATCATTAGCGTATATAGTAGATATTTTTCTACTATCTACTAATAGTAGATGTGTCCTGATAGCTCAGAGCGCAACGAACCTGTCTCAAATAAGGCCCCATAGGGCCATGGTTCGAATCCGGGCGTGTACCAATGAGTTTTTCTGACTTAAGTACACAATATCACTGACACCGTGCTTCGGAGGGCACGTTAAGCAGTCGGTCCCGGACGCTGTCAATAGATGGCGGTCGTTACAGTTCCCAACCCGCAGTGGAGCAGCGTGGTGGACTTAAGCTCCAAGCGCCCCTCCTCACCTTGGGAGAGGCCTAAGCCCCTGCAGTGGGGTAAAATGGGCTGATGATGATGTATATAGTAGATGCGTAACGCACGCATTTAGTTCGCAAGTCTAGTGTCCAATTGACACAAGATTCTCGAAGACGCGAGCCTACCCGAAGCCAAATAACGCCTCCCTCTCCCGTAAAGTTGAAGGTAATAGTGATTTTGTTTTCTGTGTCATTGTGTCGTATTTTGTTGGCCTTAGAATTAGGTCCGTTTATGGTGACAACATATCTATGTGAAGTTACAATTGAAAGCAGTGAAGCTAGCGAAGTAGGAGCCTCATTATTAATCAAGACTCTAAATACAGGAACAGCCCCGACGAAAACAATAAACCATGTAAAGGGAAATAAGTGATGTGTAGTCTAAATCATGGGCTCTCCCAAGGCTCGCCATAGGGAGAGCCCATGGCGAGCCTTGGGAGAGGCCTATATCCTGCAGTGGAGAGACACGGGCTGATCCTGATGATGATGATGTCATACATACTCGTACCTACGTAATATGTAGTGATATTAAAAGCTTTTAATTCTTGACATATTGAAATATGTATATCTATACTAATATTATAAAGCTGAAGAGTTTGTTTGTTTGTTTGTTTGTTTGAACGCGCAAATCTCAGGAACTACTGGTTCGAATTGAAAAATTCTTTTTGTGTTGGATAGTCTATTTATTGAGGAAGGCTATTTGATTTGGCGTCACTATCTCCGTTTCAATCCCTCTTCCCCGACCCGCACCTGAGTGACAGAGAAGACAAGAGCAAATTCCTAAAAATATCAATAAAATACTCGTCGAAACAGCTTGCGGGGCGTGTTTGATTTCGCTACTGAAATGAGTATGTTGTAAAACTAAAATTTACAGCATTATTAAGAAAGGTTGTCCGTAGGGCGGTAGGTTTTCTTTTTTTTTTTTAAATCGTAGGTATTTATATAGAATTTACGAACATTCATTTTCAGAACAAGAAATTCGAAGAATATGTTTTTGTAAAATTCATTATAAAACAACTTAACGAGATATCGAAAAAATAAAAACGTACCGCCCTATAATTCCTTCTATTGCATATATTTTTTCTGTAGAAATCAGCTAAGGGATTGAACGAATAAAAGTCAAGGGCTGAACCCTCTTTTTTGTATGGAAAGCCTACCCTGCCTTAACGGTTATAGGCCACAAGGTCTATACGTAGAAATGTTGCTTTGAAACTACTCGATCGACTTTGGAGCGTTTTTTTCGTATAAAAGAAGTATCAACTCAGAGTATGTTCTTAGACAAGTTTTGTGGTTATGAGCTGGCAAAGGGCGCCACAGTAGATGTTTTTTTTTTTTTTAAATAACGTCTAGGCTGATTTAGATGGGGGTTTTTAATCATATAGGTATTATTATCTTACAGCAGGTTCTTAAATTGGTTTGCGACTATAAGTCGTCAGAAGACGCTGCAGTAGATATTTCTTAAAACGGTTTTTTCATCATCATCGTCACAGGCCTACTGATTAAAAAAAAATTAATAAAAAGGGTGAAATTAAATTTTTTAAGAAACGTTACTTAAAAAACTTTGCGTTGTTTTAGCGTAATTTATAGAATGCGATTGGAAATTAAAAAATTGTATTGAAAATAACGTATTGTTTCGAACGTTCCATAAAATATCGTTATAAAAATCATTCGGTATCTCCGGTGGGCGTACCGTTGGCGCTCTATTCGTATTTGGTGCGAGTTCAATCCCCGGTGATGTCATTTTCGGAAAAACATTTACGGACACATAAAGGGCAGAGATGGAGTCCAAGTGGTCGCCATAAAAAGATGTATTTTTTAAACTAGTGTAGAGATTGTTTTTATATGTGTAAATTCTGGCATAGTTTAATGTTTTAATAATCGACAAGAATATCTATTAGTTGCTGTGTAATGATATATTTATGATGAAGAACTACACAGCAACGTTTATAGTGCCCGTGAAGGCTAAAGTGAAAAGAAAATTATGATATAATTTGAAATACTGAAAAAAAAAAATACGTGCACCGATCGAGCGGATTATCTCTTTAATAGTTTGTTTGAAATGTATTGAAACATGTCATGTATGCATGCAGTCTAAAGAAAGCTGGCATAAGCTATTCACCTAACAAATAGCAGCAGTTACATGTGCCTAAAATAAATAAACGATTTATATTGTTTCCTTTGCGTACATGTAAATGCGCCCTAACACCCTAACGCATCCATACCTAGCTTACTGACGGCAGTATGTGAAGTATCACTTAAGAAAAGTTCAGTTTTTAGAAAATTATGACAATTTTTGGTACCGGGCTCATATAACACAAATGTGTGGTGGTATGAAACTCGCGGTGGTCGATTCCGATTAGCACTGTTAAATAGAAAAATTAAGATATTGAACAATTAGCTGATAGGTTATTTACAGTCGATGCTACATTTTCCAGCGTATAACTTGAACGTTATTTCATTATGGTTTCAGTACTTTAGTTTGTTTTCAAGGCGGTAGCAGTGTTTTGAAAGCGTCGCGAGTCGAGTTCGCTTCCCGGTATGCTAATGCAGCGTTAGCTTGATCTGTCGCAGCTGCATGCCTTTCTCGGAAGTGTTCCGAATAAATATATCAATGCCATAATGTATAGATGGTTGATTAGTGTAACAATAGAGTACCTAATAAAAGTTATGGTATAATAGAGAGTGACAGCAGTGGACTACCTATGCATGGAGGATAGAGTTTAGGGGGATTCACTCTGTGTCACAGCTCTAAGTATGAAAAATTGTTCGTCATAAGGCGTTAAATTAGAATGGCGCTACCGTCGCAACAGTCTAAATTTTAAAGAAAGATTTTCTGAGTTACAATTGATCATTCCCAAATTTTTGAACTAAAGTCGTTATTTTATTTTTCAAAAGAAATTTAAAAAACTAATTTGATTTTTTTTTGTTTTAGATCGGTATTTACGTAATTATATAATTTTGAAAATTCTCATAGCGTGACGTCACAGGGTGGAATTATAAAGTCAGCCATTGCCATTGAATATTTATAAAAATAATGCCACTCTCAGAGTGTTGGCTGTCATGTCATCAACTGTCATTATTAGTTCCATGAACTGTCATGAATTACAAAATTATTTTTGAATAGTTGAGGTTTTTTTACCGTGGTTTCATTAAACTCTAGTCACCGAATATATTAAATATTTCCACTCAGTACACTTCATTCTGTCTACACTCATTTTGCACGAGCGCCAATCTGGCCATTTCTTGAACTATTATTTAACGCATTCGGCCGGACACTCATTCAGTTTGACCCCCATATAAAATGATCCTCCTAACCTCTACCTTCGATAGTGTGGACATTGCACACTCTATTGTTCTAACTATATAGCCTCTGAATCCCATGATTAAATTACTCGACTCGCAGGGCTCTATCTCGCGACAGTGTTACTCGGCTGTGGGCCATATAAAAATTAATTGTGGTAAGGTCTTAGCCGTCGTGCTGTCATGACAGCTGTTACTGTCATCTCGCACGCGCTCAGTAACTTACATGTAGAAATAATTTATGAATGAAAGGCACGAGTGAGCGGTATGATGCCTCTATCAAAGTGCGCGCGACGACAGAGTTCGTGATTTTTTTTATGAACCCTTCCACAATCTCGAGTTAAGGAATTTAGACAATCTGGTCTATGTCAAGGTGACAATCCATTTTGAATGAGTAGAATTTTAGAAATTGAATTGAGGCTTATAGATTCGTTTTCTTAAGCTTCAGCAATAATTAAAAATAATTTATTAGTTCCCAATTTAGTTTTTAATTAGAATATTATAAATCGGAACGTGCTGCTATTTTAAAGTTGCACCGTTGAAATCAATATTAGCGTAGACGGTCGTAAACTTTCTATAATATATAATTACCAGAAATTGAGCATATTTTAACATAAATTTACCATTTGTATTACAAGTTTTAATGCGTTGCTAAGATCTGTATTAGAATTTAGTAACACTAACAAAAAGACATTTCCACTCTATAGGTAAGTTAATAGTACATTATGATGCAAGTACGGTAAGTTGCATATTATAGTCGAGGTGTCGACTTATAATAAACTGATGACTATAATAGCCAGCTTACTGAGCACGAGTATCGTACGATGTTTTTCAATACATTTGCGATTTAAATTAGGTAGATACTTCCAATGTAATAATGGCGGGAACTAAGGGCGCAAGCGGGTTGGTTTTCATGGTACGCATGCGTTACAAACAAAATGCTCGTTTGTGATTGGTGTAAAGTAAAAAGGCTTAGTACTGTAAAATACAACATTACGGTTCAAGTTTCGATGTCGTAAAGACCGTATTAATAGCAAATGTATTGAAGAAACATTTGAAACTGAAGAGCAGGACTCTCCAGCCAGCAATCAGCAGACCCCGAACGATTTTCGTTTCAGGTTGCGGAAATATACGTCTGATGACGATTTACTATAATTCAAGCCTTCGATTAAGTCGCAAAGGTCGCTCTGTTGTTAAAATTGTTTAAATTATCTATTATTTGTAATATAATGGAATTCTTGTCCGCAAATAATCACTCCAAGATTAGTAAGATAACTGGCACCGGTTCCGAAATCGACACTAATCAATTCGTAGATTCCACTCAAAGGGTTTTAAAAGTACTTGAAAGTTTTGAAGGTCATATAAAATATCGACACGCAAATTACGTATACGATTCGCCCGCGAATAACAAGCGACGATTTCCTCGTTTATGGTTTGGTCAACCAGGAGGATATTATTGTTTTAAACAATGAGAGCTTCCACGTTATTCCCTGCGGCAAGGGCGGCGCCACTTTGGAGTGTGGTTATAGATTTTATGGCGCGAAAGGTGATATGTTATCAAAAGTAAAAAGGTGTAAAAATGAAAAGTTATTGTCCTGGTAATTTAAAAAAATTGTATACGATAAAAACGGATTTCTAAATGTAAAAACAAGTGACACCAAATCCAAATGTACTATCAGCCCATTATGCTCCATTGCGGGAGTTAGGCCTTCCCTCGGAATGAGGGGACTTGGAGCTTAATCCACTACGCTGCTCCAGTGCCGGTTGGTGGATTTTAACGACTGCCATCTGATGATGGCAACCGTGACCGACGGTTCAACGTGTTTTTCTAGGCACGTAGTCAGGGATAGTTATATGTACTTAAGTCAGGAAAAAACTCATTAGTACGTGCCCTGAGATTCAAACCACGACCTCCAAGTCTCGCCACAATTAAATTGTATGTATTAATACAATAAAAAACACAAAAAAATACAATCATAATAATACTATTATTAATTTTACGACGACGATATTGCATTTATTGATAATGTGTTTTAGCATGTGACAGATAACCGCACCTCAATCGCAAACAGTGACATCTCGTGAGCGGAAAATTATTAGCCCTCGTTATGTTCTTTTAATTGCACTTTGAAAATCTATGAAATCTACCTTATTCTAATAATTCTAATAATTACTCATATTGCACTACGTGTGGGAGAAAATATCTTTGGTATTCGAACTGCCGGATTTATTTGCAATGGAAAGTCTTCGCCCACGATACGATTTCAATTAATGCCGCTCGTTTGTTAATTACTCTCTCGGCTGACTATGCTATCCTGGTATTTGGATGGTATAGAATGACGATTGTTGTTCCAGGGTACTATGATTGCCTGTACGCAACCGTGGATAAATAAATGTCAAAATGCCGCGTTTCATATTTTGAAACGATTAAAAACTGAAGCACTGTTTGTTTAAAAATCTTTAAATAAATGTCAAGGTATACCTGGGTGCATTGTTCTTTCTGACATCTAAGTATATAACGCGTGTAATATTTCTTAATTATGCACTCCTAGTACGCATATAAAATCTTTAATTAAATACGTTAATAACGTATAATTCGTTAACTTGATAAGTTTAAATGTATCCTGCGTTTCGACTAATTATAAAATACATGTCATTTTTAGTTCCGGCTGTATTTTTTAGTTCAAATACCTCTCCACCCACTTCTTTATTTGTATAATAAACCGATTTATCGTTCACATATTGACGAGAGGGTCAAATTTTTCTTAGTTAAGTTTCAAAGCAATTTTGATTAGTACATACAAATTACAACCATCCCTACGCTGATTCCGAACGAGTGTTACTTATTTATCTAAGTCTATTTTAATGTTGCTAAAATTCGAATTTAAAAACGTTTATTTTTGTTGAAACTGAATGTTAAATTAGATATTTATAAAAACTATTTTTTGTTAGGTTAAATGGCTTCCTACTCGATTTATTGTTTTAAATATCGCTAGTTCAGAATCATCCCGCTGAAGATAAACGAGAAGATAAAGTTCAAATTTTTACAGTGTGTAATCATTTATTTATTTAAAGTTACACCATCGGTTCAAAGCTATAGCTATAAAAAAAATATTACAACAGCATTAACAGACCAGGCTATAAACCTTTACAGGTGTACACAACAATATGTCGCAAATGTGCAATCATGCCCACTATAACATATTAATATGCCGCCGAGGGTAGCGGGTTCGATTCCCGCCCTGGTCAAATATTTGTGTGTATGAACGTGTCTAATTTGTTCCGTGTCTGGGTGTAAAAGTATCTATATAGAATGTATTATATAAAAAAAAAGAATATTAAAGTATGTATATCAGTTGTCTAGTACCCCATAATACAAGCTAATACTTGCTTATTTTGGGACTAGATAGCGTTGTAAGGGATGTCCCAAATATTATTATTATTAATAACAGAAAATACTAAAATAGAGTTAAAAATTGAAGGGGCTCCATATAAGAAAAATGTTTTTTAGCGTTTTCGATAATTGCTTATTGTGCGATCATTGCTTAATTACATTTGAAATTCTCATGGAGTATGTGCTACTGTGGCCGCTATAACAGCAAATAATAAAATAAAGTAAAAACAGAAAACGTGTTTTTCTTTCTATTGTACGATGGTACTGAACCCTTCGTGTGCGAGTCCGAATCGCACTTAGCCGGTTTTTTATCTATACATTACTAAAGTTGATCTAGGTCGTCTACCAAGGAAGTCAGTTCGCCCACTCATCGGTTGCGATATCTGGGCTCGTAATTAATTCCGCAAAGTTAATTTTGTACATTACAGATCACGTTGTCACTCGGTGCATTTATGTCAATTAGTATTTGCAATTTTACTACTTATTTTTGTCCCGTTTCTTGTTTTTCACTTTCATTTGTATTCGTAACATTAATAATACTAAAATAATCCGGTTGTTGGGGATATTTACCACATAGTTTCGTGCACATCGGTGGCATATTAAGGTATTTAATAACTACAATATGTCATGTCATTAGGTAATTGTGTGTGGCTGGATTAAATGTGAGCACAAATCTCAAATAATATATGTGTTTTATGTATAGAGTAAATAAATTTGTCGCGATAGCCCGAGCGCAGCGGCCCTGTTCGAAGTTTAGAAGGCCGTGCGTGCGGCCGTGGTCGAATACAGGTGTATACCAATGAGTTTTTCGGACTTAAGTACATAACTACCACTGACTCCTTGCCTCATAGAGCACGTTAAGTCGTCGGTCCCGGGTGCCATCAACAAATGGCAGTCGTTAAAATTCACCAACCCGCACAGGAGCAGCTTGGTGGATTAAACGCCAAGCCCCCTCATTCCTAGGGGAGGCCTAAGCCTCTGAGATCTGAGATTCATGATAATAAATCCGATAATAAGTCAATAGCGCGTTTCGAAATAGACGAATGAAATCGCCTAGATGCTTACTCAAGATAGCTTTACATACATAGCTTTTCGCGCGCGGCTTCGACAGCGTGAACTACACAGTTGTACCGGGATCGCTAAAGGACGCAACTGTCAAGGACGTAGTGAGACTTTCCAGAAAACTCTAAAATTTAGCTACCTAAGAAATCTCTATAAGAAATTTCATAAAAATCCAGTTAGGTATTTTAGCATGACGAATAGGTAGCTATCCATCTGAAACCATGTATTTTTCTAATATAACATTTTATACTGTGTGTTATTCCAAGCCTTTAGACATCTTCGTACTACATCAAAATCCGTTCAGCCGTTTTTAGCATGAATAATATTCATCCCACAGGAACAGCGCCTTATTCTCGGGTCATTATCATCATCAGCCCATTTTACCCCACTGCAGGGGCTTAGGCCTCCCCCAGGGCGAGGGGGGGTTTGGAGCTTAAATCTATAATATTATTATATAATAGCTACTCCACTGCGGGTTAGGGATTGTAACGATCACCATCTATTGACAGCTTCCGGGACCGACTGTTTAACGTGCTCTCCGAGGCACGGAGTCAGTGATAGTTTATGTACTTAAGTCAGAAAAACTCATTGGTACACGCCCGGATTCGAACCATGGCCTTATGAATTTGAGACAGGTTTGTTGCGCTCTGGGCTATCACGATTCTAGGATATCTATTCTGGGATAAGAAGTAGCATTTGGCACTTTCCAGCTCATAAATTAGATCCGTTGCACTTTCGCTGCGAGAAAGAAGAACAAACCAACAAACTGATTACACGATTACACTGATTCGTAAAAAGTATCTAATATGTATTTTCACATCGATCTTTCTAAAATTATAAATAGCAAGAGTATAATTTGAATATTCATTTTATTTTTTTTAAATATCGACTGTCTGCTCAACCGATCATGGACCTTGAGAAGGTCCCGCCGTTGTCAACAAGTTATAACGCAGTACCTTATCTGGTAAAATGTAAGCCCACGCCATAATGCGGTCATCGTCGAGAATCGAAACTGTAGCTTACCATTTCTGGCCCGGTACTATGGTAAATTATGTATTTTATGAGTCGACGAATAAAGATAGTGATTTGTTAACGGATATGACGCCATGGGCGGGGGTTGAAATGGAGTTTAAGGCGGTTTTTTTACCAGGTGTAGCTATTTTTTTTTTCGTACACATCTCAAGTGATTCGAGTAATCGTTTAAAACAATAGTTGCGTCCTTAAAAAAACAGTCCATTTATGATACTAGAATAGCATAGGCGTCTTTGAAAATGCTCTGAAAAGAATGAAATTAGTGGTGAGTGATATAGGTAGTGAGATATAATAATAATGTATACATCACAACAACGTCTAGGCCCCAAACTAAGCGTTAGCTTGTATTTTGGGTACCAAGCGAAGACACCACATACATATAACAACCAAGACCCGGTACCAGTATCAATATTCGTCATATAAATGCTGACTCGATCTGGGATTCGAACCCGGGACCTCCAGCTTTGTAAGCAGGGTCGCTACCCACTAGGCTAAGCGGTCGTCAATATGTGATAGTACCATGAATTAATTGGAAAAAAATATCTCCAACGTCTACTGATAAAACCACATTATCCGAAGACCCAACAGACACGCTTCGTTATTACAGACGTCACCTCTACTGTGCGCATTCCGATTGTCTGTGACCAAAATCAATAACTCAAAAAGTACATAATCATTTCCATTTATTTTGCTGTATTTAGTTCGATATTTAGGCGAAGCTACTAAACACAGCTAGTATGATATATTTGCCATTTAAAACTATTTTCACTTGGTTCACTTGGATCTGAACTCCAGATAGATATTGACCGGCTCTCGTCAAGTGTCGACTATTCGCGTATCTAGAATGTTCGTCATATTTTAGTTACGAATAATATTTTAGAATACGAATTCAAATTCAAAAAGTTTTTATTCAATATAAGATGTTTACACACACTTATTGAAAGTCAAAATAAATTGATTAGGTAGTATTAAATATATGTTTTTCGTAATTGTTGTTTTTTTTTTTTTTTTAATTTAATGTGCTTACAACTATTACAACGATGTCCATGCGCACTTATCATTTAAATACTCGCTAATACAATAGTAAGCTTTTTTCATGAATTGGACTTTAACTCGCTTTATAAATTGATTAGAATTCAAGTCTAACATTTCTTTTGGAATTTTATTATAAAAACGGATACAATTTCGCATGAAAGAATTACCCTTTGAGAGCCTGAACCTGGGAATTGATAACATATGTTTATGTCTTGTATTGTGTTACGAATGTCTTTATTCAAACTTTTCATATTGTTTATTGTGTATTGTCAATCTGTGTTTCTTTTATTTTCTCAGAATTCGTAAAAATATACCGTTTATAAATGTTTTATATTACCGAGAAGCTTTAAATGGTTCTAAAGGAGTTAATGATTCATTAATGACTGGACAACCGTCCACATCTGACTTCAAAGAAATTAGTGACATCATCTAAGTTGATCGTTATATAAAAAGTTCATGACACAAAGACTCGTAAGAGGAAAAACTACACGTGCCCTAGTTTCTATATCCATTTCTTGTAATACTTATTTAATATTTAACTGTAATTTATTTATTTATAATAATAATAATACCGTATACATCACAACAACGTCTAGGTCCCAAACTAAGCATTAGCTTGTGTTTTGGGTACCAAGCGAAGACACCACATACATATAACAACCAAGACCATATAAATATTCATCATATAAATATTGACCCGATCTGGGATTCGAGCCCGAGACCTCCAGCTTCGTAGGTAGGGTCGCTACCCACTAGGCTAAGCGGTCGTCAAACGTCAATTTTGTTGATTCAATGAAAGGAACAATGTTACATTTGTGATTATAAATAAAATACTTTTATGTTTGTACTGTAACAAATTCATATTTTCTGCGTATTTAGAACCCTATGAATAAAAAAATAAAAATAAAGAAAAAAAATCATTCTTTTAAATCGCACCTTTAAACATTAATGATTTTGTAATATAATTACAATTCAAATTAAATATATTTTTTTCTTTTTTCAGGTACGTCAAGTGAAAAAACAAAACAAGCAATTGCACATGATCCTAATATAGGTACTAAAGAGGTAAGAATTGGTCGTAAATAAAAAACAATGTGGACGTAAAAGAATATCATATTCATTTATTCATAAAGAAACTAAATCTAAATCGGTCAGTAGGATAGAGAAATTGCATTTACTGCGTTTAAATTTAAAATATGCAACTGCGGCGAAGCGTGCCACGACCGAACCAACCAAACCGCTGCCGTCTGTAAAATATTCGGACTGTCAAAAGAAATAAGAACTTTGCTGAGTCTGTTATGTTGTCTATTGTTATTTACATATATAAACAAGATGTTGTTTTTCGCTTATTCCAAATTAATGCAGAATAAAGTTCAATGAGAGAACATACGTTTGAGAAGTATTTTCCTTGCGTTCGGATGTAAACCTTTGGTTTCATTGAATGTTAAAATTTTTCCATTTCATCACACGCGACCGCGTGATATCGAGGCTACGCAAAACATAAATGTTTACACAAGGTTTACTGACTCCTAACTGACTAATTCCTAAAGAAATGTTGAACTTAAATTCAAATCAATTTACAAAGGAAGTTAAAGTCTAACTTGTGAAAAAAGCTTACTATTGTATTAGTGAGTATTTAAATGATAAGTACGCATGGACATCATTGTAATAGTTGTAAGCATATTAAAAAAAAAAGAACAACTAAGAAGAAAAAACATATATTTAAATAAAATAAACAGGGAGGAGTTTCTTGCCGGTTCTTCTCCTTCTAGTTTTGGAACCGGTACCTAATCACCTAATCAATTAATTTTGACTTTCAATAAGTGTGTGTAAACATCTTATATTGAATAAAAACTTTTTGATTTTGACTGCAAAATGCATCCGGTATTACCTTGAATAGCAGTGAAAATGCGTTAATTTTACAAAAAATAATTGATTTTATTGCGGAACATAATTTTTTTTTTTAATTTTACTTGGGCTTAGAAACTCATACTTAGTAATCCACATCAAGCTGACGCGGAGGTTTGAAACACACCTGCTGGCTGATTCCGAACCAGTGTTAAGTTAAATATCGCGGGCGACAAGGCGAAGTCTGTTTTTAATGTTACTAAAATGCAAACATAAGGACATTTATTTTCGCTGAATGTGAATGTTATCTCTAACATTGCCTTTAGAAGTTCAGAGAAACGATATAAGGTTAGGGGAATTGACTTTTCGCCCGAGATAAAGTTTTAAATATCACCTGTGTCATGTATCCCTAGTGATAGTTCAGAATCACAGACCAGTCAACCTATAGACCACGCTTTAATAAACGTCAGTATGAAAACGAAATCGCCAAAAAGTGGCGGGGTGCGGGGAGAAGTCGGCTAGTTTTCATTGGCTCGTTCAAAATTGACAATTTAATGGCTTCCGACGTGATTCCAACTGACCGCTCACAAGAGACGTAGTTATGTAGTGTCACTACATAGCCTTGGCGAATGCTACTCCCTGTCAAAGCGTGGTCTATAAGGTTGACTTGTCTGTGTTCAGAATCAACTCGCTGCTGAAATGTCATGCATTTTCTTCAATGCACTTAAATAACATTAGTGCATAATGTAAAAATGCAATAATACGGCTTCCGTGACGATGTGGACGATCTCTCAGCCTGCAATACAAACGTCAAGTGTTCGACTATCGTGTGAGTACATTTTGATTTTTAGGGTTCCGTACCCGAATGGCAACTCTATTAGGAAGGCCCCGCTGTCCGTCCGCCTGTCACAGGACTATATCTTCTGAACCATAATAGGTAATCGCACTTGAATTTTTCATAAGTTGTGCAAATATTACTGTGGCCGCTACGACAACAAATAATAAATATAAAATAAAGTAAAAATGAAAGGGGATCCTCATACAAGAAACGTGTTTTTTTTAAATATTGTGTTGGTGATTTTTTAGGGTTCCAAACTTCAAAAGTTAAAAACGGAACCCTTATAGGATCACTTCGTTGTCCGTCTGTCTGTCTGTGAGTCAAAACCCTTTCTCTCAGGATCGCGTGGAGGTATCAAGCTGAAATAATAATAATAATAATAATAATAATACATGGGACTTCCCACACAGCGCCATCTAGTCCCAAAGTAAGCAAGTATTATGCTTGTGTTATGGGTTGATTGATATAATGATATGATTGATGATGAAATTGATATCAAATCTCATGTCTACTGTCTCTTGGAGCTGTGAAAAATCAAACTTCTAAGCCAACGCAATCAAAGGATAAAGCCGTTTATGCTGCAAATTTTCTATACTCACAAGGGAATCAAAATCTACAGGGTACTTCCCGTCAACCCAGAATCTTGAAATTTGGTACGAAGCAACGTCTTATAGCACAGATAAAGGAAAAATTGCGAAAAGCATAAATTTTTAGTTACATCATATAATAAAAATACTTTTAATAATTTTAAACTTACTACCCCTTTCCTCTTGAACGCGTAGAGGTATTAAATTGAAATTCATATCAAATACTCAGGTCTATAAAATCATTACGCTGTAACAAAAACAAACTTACTTTTACTTATATACCTATAGGTTTGTACGGAACCCTCGGTGCGCGAGTCCGACTCGCACTTGGCTGGTTTTTTTTCTTTTGACACGTCCATAGACCTGGGCATCGATCGGATATGACGCCACCACAATCTCCAATAGCAATAGATAGTCATGTGCAGCATAATGTGTGCAACATTTCTTCACTCGACTCGAAGAATTTCGAATAGGCTTCAAATGTCGTGTTAACGCATTTGTTGAACATGTCTATTGTTTTTGGATATATAACATTCTGTTTCGCAATCATAGTAGACGCGACGAGAGTTATGCTGACGCATTTCTTGGATACAGAGAGTTTCTTTCGATTTTATTGTATTCTTCGATCGATTTAAATAAAGAAAAGTTCTTTTTTTTAATATTTTCATGGTTACCACGTTAAGTAAATCAAAGTATGTCGTGATCGCTTCGATTCTCATTGCAATTGCTAGTAACTATTGCTCAATAATAATGTGTTCGCTGTGAAATAATCTAATTGACTATTATCAAATTTTTAAACTTAAGTCCGTTATATTTTATTTCGAAAGAATAGGCAATTTTAAGAAATTAATTTAATTTTTTTTTATTCTTTTTGGATCGATAATTCTTATTTAAAATTGCCTATTCTTTCGAAATAAAACATAACAGACTTTAGTTCAAAAATTTAGCAAAGTTCAATTGCAGACAAGTCAAACAAACCGGGACAACATTAAGGCACTCAAAATATAGGCAACGTAGAATATGCAATCGTGTGCCATGCCTAAATGTTATTTCTAACATCCAGGCGAAGTAGGGCTAAACGAGGTACTGGCGTTAGCTGTCCGAGGTGGGACACTCGGCTCGCCTCCCGGTCCGTCGTGGTCACGAAACCCTTTATCTTTGAAAAGGGTGAACTGCTACTTTCTTTTATAACTGATGACTTAAAAAATGACATTGAGGTTCCAAATCATCTCTCAGACTTCATGTCCTTCACTCCAGGACCAAGAGAATTGACATTTCGGCAATTGATGTACATTCACCATCACCACGTTGTGTTCGCCGTACGAATTGACGAAGACAATCACGGATGTTTTATATCTCAGTGCTGTTGCTGGTGTTGGTTGAGTTTTTTGTTAAATCAGCACGGCTACTATGCATTAGAAGTGGTTTATCACGTCGAAACTCGCTAGCGACAGATTACAACGTTTGTATGGACAGCGCTTTCACCATTAAACCACTTCAAACTCATAGTAGCCACGCTGCATGACTACCATGAGTTGGAAGACCATGAGACTCCTAAAAGATTTATATGTGAATTTCAGTTCTTCTCAATACCGGTAAAGGCGCTTTCTGGCGCTGCACTGTCAAACTGTCGCTAGCGAGTGTCGACACCATGTCGACACATTAATGAGACCACTTCGAACTCATGATAGCCGTGCAAGTCCAATTTGTGTATTCGCTAGCGACACTAGTGTCAGAACGCTCGTGTCGTTCACGATAACACGGCATCTTTATCACAATTTTATATCAAATTTTGACGGACGGCCAAACTCGTCCATCAGAATTGAAAATAACTTGATGATCATCTATAGCTGGTGTAATAAATACGTTTAGATCAGTCGAATATGTAAAGCAATGTGTGGGTATGGGGTCACGATATTTTTCTACTCTGTTTCGAATAACATATACACATAAGTCATTAATGCCCAGTGGAATTGAACTGGCGCCTCTCAACGGATAATCAAGAATCCGTCCACAGCAACCGGTTTTGAGTTTAATTTGGTTATGGCTGTAAAGCTATAACGTTCGAGGCAAATGAGCAGGCGTTAAGTTCTCTGCACCCTTTTTGAGTAAGATGGTAAAATGTAGCTGCTAAGTATTTCGTTTGTTTTTTTTTGTTTTTACGTCTTCCAATCGATTAAGAAATATTAACGTTTTATAAAGTGAGTTAAAATATCGTTTATAACATATAGGCTCCATCGTTAGGATTGTTGTTTTTAAACTTTCATAAAGCTTGTCATACATAATGTGGTATTAGGTAAATAACATTTAAATAAACACAATTTCATACACTCAATTCAGATGTAATTGAATTGTGAATACCTACTGTATATTTATACTTGTTCTTTGCGGATGGACTGTCAAGATTCGATTGACCGGAAAGATAACACATTACAATTGTAATCTGTGACTTAGGTTTTATTGCATTAAAAATTTGTTTTTAATACAATAAAACCAAAGTCAGATGTAAGAGTTTCGTCGTTAGGACGAGTTTTATCGATTGGTTGCTGAGTATTACTTAGTTAAAAAAACATTAGGAAACGTATCCATACTACGTGACCCATTTTTTACAATTTTTAACCACCCCCCTCTCGATGACTACCCGTAGTATATGCCAGACCCCTCCCCCTCGTTTTTTTCACGTAGTAATTCATAAATATGGTTTTAAATCATTTTGTGCAAACATAAAGTTAAAAAATCATTTAGCTTATACTCGTCATGCATATCTTCAATTACAAGTGAAAAACATATGTGAAAACATATTCTAACCGGATCTTAATTTACAAAACAAGTCTTATTGTCTGTTATTTAGAATTATTTTCCTAGGGAGTATTGACTACGTGACGAAGATTTCAGCCCCTCCTCCGTCCCTGTGACCAAACGTACTATTTGGGAAACCTCCCTCCCCCCCTAAACTGGTCACGTAGTATGGGTACGTTTCCTTAAAAATATTAGTACCTGTACCTAGATGCCTTGTTGAATCTGCACACTGGTTTACGTTATGTTGAAAATAAGGATTAATCTTTGACTGCCACTATCTAATCTAATCTAATCGTGTATGGAAATTTTATCTACATACGTCATTCGCAAAGTAGCGACAAATTATTATCGAATATGATTTTCATATATAACCTATAAATAGCTTAGTTGTAAATCTGTACATGAAAAATATTGTTGGGAAAAAACTTGTCACAAGATTAGCGCGAAAAATAAAAAAAAAATATTTAGCTGCTAACCCTTTTTCAACAATTATTTATAGATTTTTTTTAATTAATAAAATCCAACGTCTGCATCGATCTGTCTTTAGACTTATGTATATAGTTCAGTGGCGAAGGGTGACCTATAAAAAAGGAAGCCGGCCGCGATAATCTAAGCGACAGACACCTATTGTGATCGTCTATTCTAATATTTATTACTATACGGACTTTAGAATAAACTATTACAATGTCAATGCGAAGGTGTCTGTTGCCTATATATTTGGGGCTGACTTCCCTTGTTATAGGTCAGCCTTTGCTTGATATATATATTACGTACTAGGCGTTTGCCCACAGCTCCACTCGTGTAGACGGTTGATTCACGGATTGTGAATGTTGTCAACATCTACCTTCTTTTAAATTGTTTCACGTTTCATTGGCAAGAAATAAGTTATTCCTGGACTCGAAATACACATTTTTTTAATAACATAAATTTAGTGTCTGTTTGTCGATTTGTTTGAACACTTTTCATACATTCAAAGAGACAAATTCGCTAAAACAAATTTTTAGAAGCACAACAGTAAAAACGAAGTGTATCACGCGATCGGAAGTTTTGTATGAAAACATTTAATAAATTTTTAATACAAATATTTAATATTTAAAATGCAAGGTACAGAATGCAGAATTTTCTTAAATACACATCCAAGTTTTCGTTCTGTTTTATGTAAAATGGATAGCACAAATGAGAAAATCAGATTTACTATTTCTTTGCCATTTTTTAGTACCTATATTATTTTTTATTATTACTAAATTCCAAACGTATCTGGCCAACAATTCATAATTGCTGCGTTTGCGCACTGATCTGTTTTAATCGTTTTCCCGTTTTCTCATTGCATTTCCAACGGAAGAATTATTTCCGCTAGATAATAATTATTGAATATCGACCTGACTTATTTAGTAGCAATTGAATACATTCTATTTACGAGCCGGCTGAAAATACAGTTTTCATTATATTATATCCTCTGCGTTACCTACCCAAAAATTAATTTAAAACGATACAAAACACATGCATTCATAATAAATAAAAATTGACATGCAAAGAACAGAAATGTATGTGCAGAATTACTAAAGTGGTAGACATATAGCTCAGGATTGATTACCTATATCGTATTAAAGTTTTCGTTTTATTCTGTCTAATAATTTTGATTAAAAAAAAAAACGTAGAAAATTATCTCAACAACCAAAACTCACAGCTGAGTTTGACAGCAAGGGAGTGTTGCAAGAGTACTTGTTTTTAATCAATCTATAAATATGACAACTACTTTTAGCTGCAAATATGTTGAAACAAAGTCAACGACCGCAGACATCAATCGAAGATCAACTCGAGAATTGAAAATTAATCGATGTAATTCGATACCGTGGTATCGATTAACAAATAATGAGAGAAGCGAAATCATTCGCATTACATCAAAGTATCGAAGACGCGCTTTGACATCTCTCTTATAGATCGAAATATGATAGAATAAAAAACTTACCATGACCTCTAAACATTTTTATATTTGCAATGACACAATCACAGTTTCCGCTGTTTTGGGCTTATAATTTTTAAACTTTATTCTGGTAAATTAGAAATGAAATATTCACTTGAGTTATTTTTTTGCATAATGGCCATGGGTGTTTTTTAAAGAAGCGTCTTGCGTCAGGTATTAGCTACGGCTTGGAAAACCTCGTGAATGTTAGGGTGCCTCTGTCTGTTTATGCAATTCCTATTTTTGGAACAAATGGCTAACGACAATTGAACTTAATTGGAATACTGTTCGCTCGTATCGTTTTATGCCAATTCAATTACTTAGATTAAAAATGTCTGGAAGATCAATTCTGACTGCGTATCCTGCTCCCGGCGTCAAGCGTGTTCCAAGTTTCGGGTCTGGATCTGTAGCAACATTTCTATCTCAATGTATATCCTTATCCTACAGACTGAGTGACCTATTTTTAAAAATTATATAATTTTATACCTTCCTGGAAAAAGTTGAAATATTGGGTGCCTCAATTTGTATATTATAGGGCTAATGCATTATGCAACTATGAGAAAAAATTACTGTAAGTTCTTTAAAATTTATAATAGGATAAGCAATAATCATATTACGTTAGCTAACTGAAACTTTAAAATCAACAGTCTCCGCTCGCAGGCAACGGTAGGTATGTAAGTACCTACCGCGCAAACATATCCATTCAAAGCCTCCGTTCAAACACACACTAACGTAATGTACCTATACAAATACCAAACACACATCTTCCGATACACAATTGAAACACAAACACGTACGTAAATGTATACAGGTAAAAACTTCACACACACAAACATTTACGAAGCCAGTTTGACAGTTGGCGTCGTTCGTTCAGTCAGTCAGCCGATGTCCGGCAACGCGGTGAAACGCGTACGTTCCGTTGCCGCCGTTTTGTATTCGCGAATTCCCGCTAGTTTTTACTAAAAATAAACCAATTTTGTTCGATATACATACCAGTGAGTGTTTCTGTTTCGCCAATGAAAACGTCGACGCGAGTCGCTAAAACAATCGTAGCGAAAAGACGTCACGAAATTCCTGAGATGTCAAGTTCGCTGATAACGTGGATTTTGGTTTTTAACGGTTTTTCGTAATGGTGTTGTCGTAACCTAGTTTATCTTTTTTTTTTTTTCAATCGAGTAATCGTTTTATAGCCAGTGTCGTCCAACGTAACAGCCGCCAGTAACGTAAATTGACAGATAATTATCGGGAATTTGCATTCGCTAAATGGCGTTCAAGGATGTGTTTCGTCTTATTTGTTTGTCGTTTATTGTTTTGTGTGGTTTATGGAAAAAAAATAAGTTTATCTATACGTTCTCGTTCGGAGACTCGAGATTTTTATGCAACTTTGTTTTGGCAAAACTGACCGTTCTAAATTGTTTAATAGGTCGCTGTCATTAATTAGGTTAATCTTGTTAGTGAGCAGAGCAATAGACATCAACGCGGTGGTTAAAAATATATCACGTCTCAGTAATTTGTAAATAATGTACATAATTTGAAGGTAATCTTAAAGAACAACATCGAAAACCTATTTATTTAAACGATTTGATGATACACATTAAGATATTTTTAATCAAAAAATAATATAAGATTATTAAATTTATTAAAATAAATAATGAAACGGTAATAGTAAAATTAGATAAACATGAAGATTCCTCGCCTCTAAAATACAATAAATAGATCTAGGACAGGTGTTTTTCTATATAATTCAAGTAGAAAACACAAAAACAGACCGATAAAATTAAATAATTAATAAACGTAAAAATACGGTAGGTAAATATTATTATATTAATTTCAATACAAGACAACATAACCGATAATTCAATAGCATGATTCAATGCATAACGTCATACTGGTGTTTTAAGTGTATTCGTAATTTTTTAACACCACGTTAAGCAAACAAGTTACTCATATGCTTAAGCTGTTGTACGAAAGCATGTTAGAATTATTTTGATAATAAAATGTGATATTTTATGTTTTCAGAAGTTAAATTATTAGAGAGGAAATAATCTCGCTATTGGTTATTAAAAATTTTAATAAAGGATGACGTACGAACGTGTTATATACGAAGACGTTATTTTGCTAGTTACAAACAATTTAAATTTCTAATTACAGCATATAATCTTAGATGTAAATTTGTAATTGAATTTCAAATATGATTACAAATAAAATTGGTAATATATAAGAAGGAAAAAAATGTCCTTCTAAAATTATTACATAAAAAAATATTACTACACCTATTTTTATTAAAATAAGAGACGACATAGGTACTGCTGCGACAGGCATTTCGAAAGTATGGTAATACTGCGTTTCCATTAATATACCTAGGTCCCTATTTCACAAAATGGCATAGGTGTTATATATAGCTATAGTAAAATATAATGTACCTAAATACAACAAAAATCAGAAACACGTCAGCAACATGAAATTAATAACCTGTTATTAGAATTAAGAACATATCTGTGTAACTCTAAGGAAAATCTTAAACTTAGCAGTGGCATTCAAATAATCAAAATGTATATTTGTATCGATTTTCAATACTGGAATAATAAACCATAACCAATTTTCATTCAAATATAGACACAATCAAAAGAAAACAAATAATCCACACACTTCGTTGGTCAGAAAAACGCTGTACCTATAAAAGAAAGATAATGGAATGAGGTGAAAGGCAAAATGGTCGTGCTGCTGCTGCATGCAAACTTTATTTTGACGTTATATTCATTAGAGGTGGCATTTTACTCGTTATTTTATTATTAGTGATTGCTATGTCATTACATAACGTATTATACGAGTGCGAAGTATTTGCGACTAACATCAGAGCCGTAGAGATCGATTGCACTTGCTGTAATAATAATTTAATGTGTCTCAGTTATTTGATTTATTTGGTCAGATTTTGTAATAGAAGTTTGTTTTTGCAAAATAGTTAAGTACGTGATTTGAAATATCTACGTTCATTCAGTAAAAAAAACTTTGTACTAAATGTGTGATCTTAACCTTATTTTGGGCTCTTCAGTATTGGATCAGTATCACAATAATTATCCAAACGTACATCTGCATAATATAACTTTTCCATATATTTTTTTTTCACTTTTGTTTCCATAAGGTTAGCAGAAAATCGCGCAAAAAACTATATTTTATATAGCAATTGGGAACTATTACCTACCTGAAGTTTGAATTCAATAAATAAAATCCAAATATTGTTCTCAAATACTTAATAAAATATCTTATTATTAATATATACGCAAAAGTTTGTGAGGATGGATGGATGTTTGTTATTCTTTCACGCAGAAACTACTGAGCGGATTTTGATGAAACTTAACAATAATATAGCTTATATATCAGAGTAGCATAATTATAGGCTATAATTTGCATAGATACTAGCTTTCCGCCCGCGGCTTCGCTTGTGTGGATACGGTTGTAACGGGATCGCTATTATTTTTTGCATTGCAGTTTATGAGTTGGAGATTGACATAAACTACTTTTTATCCCGGTAAAAAGCACGATTCCTGTGGGATAACTATGCTTCGTGCTGAAACAGCTGAACGGATGTTGATGTAGTACGAAGTTGTCATAATGCTTGAAATAACACATAGAATAAATTTTATTTCAGGAAACTACACGGTTTTGTGAGATCGCTATTGTTCATGCTATATCAAAACTTATATAAAAGCTACGGTGAAAAAAAAACGTTTAAGTTTCAGAGGCTTTTAGAAAATCTCTAAATTTGTTGGAGCGTCGCGTCCCTTTGACGGCCCCGGTGCAACTGTATAGTCCACACGAGCGGAGCCGCAGGCGGATAGCTAGCTTAAAGTAAATTCTGAAAAATTACTTTTCCTCGTTATCTAATTATTAGTATTTATTTTACTGGAACGTGCAGTATTAATAACAACAGGTAAAAAAGTAAATAATTTTCTATGTGAAGGTTAGTTGTATCATAAAATTGTGGTTAAAATGAAAATTTGTATAAGGAAAATGTGATTAATTAACAAAATAATGTACTGACAACTTTTCTCTTATCATTACAACCAAAAAGTTTTTGTCCTTTCCAACATTTCATTTGCAATGAATAGATGGGTACCTTTTATAATATTCGCGATCACTGGTCCAAGTTATTTTGCCTAGTCGCCTCCTACATCTATCTCGTATACGTACTTTAGTTCCGTTACTCTAGAACCGGTATCGGGCATACCACTGTGGGAGCACCTTTTAGCTGCGTATCACTAAACAATCCTTTGGAATTTCTATCGTTTTAGCCTATGAGATAGTAGAAACGACTTATTTGTTTTTGAATGCTTTAAAACATATTTTTTAATTTTATTGAGAAATCACTGAATATCAACTAAAAAGGAAATTAATTTCAAGTTCGTAAAGTAAGCTAGAGGTTTACGTGTTCCGAATTTAGCTGCCAATTATTCCACTAGCGATATATAACTATACTAGCGACCGCCCGCAGCTTCGCTTGCGTAGACTACAAATTCCTTTTATAGGTACTATTAACGTTCGAGATGGTTTATACATAGTTTTTGCTGGAACCAATTTTGGTTACACCCATTCAAACTTTCAATCTTCATTCCCCTTCCAACCTTTAAAAAAACCGATACAATTTTTCATCTCCCGTTTCCCACCCTTAAAAGGTGGAAATCTAAAAACCCTGAAACACATCATTATTTAAGTCCCTCCATTCCCATCCTTAAGTTTGATATTTCTTCATGTTCACGTTATAAAATAAACCTATGTTCCAAATTTAAGCTTCCTAGACTTAGTAGTTTTGGCTTTAGTAGTTGATAGATCAGTGTGGACAAACGACAGACATATAGGCAGACAAACAAACACAAAAAGTTGCTTATGACACTCTTGACAATCTTCTTTCACGTCTGCAAAGTTTCATTAAAATATGTTCAGCCATATTGGAAATTAGCTCGAATAGATAAAATTGAATTGAATAGACACATAGACGTATAGACAAACAGACGGACAAAAAGTAGCTAATGTCAAATCTCTTGACAACCTTCTTTCCCGTCTGCAAAGTTTCCTTAAAATCTGTTTAGCCGTTTTGGAGATTAGCTCAAATAGACAGATACACGTACAGACAGACAGACGGACAAAAATTAACATTTGTTAGTTTTAAAAACATTTTTTTCATACTTGTGATGTTTCATTAAAATCGGTTTAGACAGATGGACATACAAACAGACATACAAAAAGTTGACTACATCCTTTCTATATGTGTAAAGTTTCATCAAAATCGGTTAAGCCGTTTTGCCCGAAGCCGATTTGCTCGAATAGACAGACAGTTCGTTTTCATATATATAGCCTATAACCCTCCGCTAGATTCAGGCTATCAAAGGCAAAAAGAATTTTCCAAATCCGACTGGTAGTTTCAGAGATTAGCGCGTTCAAACAAACAAACAAACTCTTCAGCTTTATAATAAGTATTTCTATTATATAGATTAATAGATTATAAGATAATACTGAAAACCGTATCAAAGTCTATTGCGTGGTTTGGAAGTAAAAAGTTAACGAACAGAGGCAGACAGCGAATTTATTTTCTCCAGCTATAGTTTTCATATTTCGATAAAAACTGGTAACATATTAATTGAACTTGTGTGATGTAAAGGGCAATTATAATATGCATGAAATGCTTAAGACAACTAACGTATTTAATTTGATAAAGATTAATATTACGTTTAAAAAACATCTTCGCAAATAGTACATTATGTTAGAACAAATTTGATTGCCATAAAAAAGGTTACAGTAAGTTAACCTTAAAAGATACACATATGCTGTCGCAGACTTTTGGTTAGAACTTTTAAAGGGGAACAATTCAGTAATACATGGTTTTTGGTTAACATCAACCGTTTACGCAGCGCGCGCGATAAAAGCTCCCAAAAGGAATAATTTTTCCCGTTTTTGCAACATTTTTCATTGATGCTCCACTCCTATTGGTCGTAGCGTGATGTAGTATAGCCTATAGCCTTCCTCGATAAATGGACTATCCAACACAACAATAATTTTTCAATTTGAACCAGTAGTTCCTGAGCTTTGCGCGTTCAAACAAACAAACAAACAAACAAACTCTTCAGCTTTATAATATTAGTATAGATATAACTATAAATACACTATAATAGCTGGCACAGAGTGACCGTCTATATTTTATTATTAACAATATCTGGAACATGCCATACAGCGCCATCTAGTCCCAAAGTAAGCAAGTATTATGCTTGTATTATGGCGTACTATAGACGACTGATATAAATAAATAATTTATTTAGAAACTATAAAAATTTACAAACTGTTTAAAACCTAAAACACGAAAAGAAATGGTACATTAAAAAAAGGATAGCCATGACAATGAAATAATTAAATACTTAGGTAAATAAAACATCAAATGGACCCTAGTATATGTGTATATATATATATATATATATATATATATATATATATATAGTATACATACTTAAATGTTATTTATATTATTAAATAGACATGTTCATGCACACAAATATTTGTCTCGGGCGGGAATCGAACCCGCGAATCTTGACTCTACAGTCAAGATCTCTAACCACTCGGCCAATCGATCAGTCATATATATTTATTAGTGTTCCGTATCTCAAATAAAAAAGAGCCCTTATACGATCACGTCATCGTCCGCCTGTCCGTCTGACAAGACTTTTTTTTTCTCAGAAACGCGAAGAGGTACCCATCAAGTTGAAATTAGTATCATCTTCGCTTGGTACCCAAAATACAAGCTAATGCTTAGTTTGGGACCTAGACGTTGTTGTGATTGTGTGTTATTATCTAATTAGGCGTACGGTTTTTTAGGGCTGTCAAAAAATCAAGCTTCTAAGTCAACGCGACCAAAAAATACGGCCATTTGTGCCTCATATTTTGACACTCGCAAGTAAATTAAAACCTATAGAGTACCTACCTCCGTCCCGTTGACCTAGAATCATGAAATTTGGCGAAAAGCAAAATCTCACTGCACAAGCGAAGGGAAAAAATCGGAAATCTTTGATTTGTAGTCGTTCTATCACTTAAGAAAATATATTTTTGCTATTACAAACTAACCTTCTTTTTTATAAATGCATCACTTATATCTTGTGTGGAGTTATGAAACGCTTGATGCATAAATGTGCAAATATCGACATCATACGTATGCCAGGTGTCGTAAATGCCAATAGATAAATTAAATAGTATTATTGCTTTGTGAATAAGTTCATATTTTGATAATACACACACTAAAAAATTTAACCCTTAGCTGTCATTTTTTTCTTGAATCTTTAGACGCTCGGTTCTATATAAATAAAGCAAGTTGTCTATGGTGGACAGTTCTTTATATAGTATTTTCTTATTACTGTACCATCAGCCCGTTAATGTTTCACTGCAGGGGCTTAGCCTTCCCCTCGAGGTGAGAGGGCTTAGAGCTTAATCCACCACACTGCTCCAATGCGGTTTAATGGATTGTAACGATTGCCATGACGTTTAATTTTTTTATAACTGTAAATGAATTTCGTAGCCTAAACATTACTATAGATCCTGAAGAATATGAAGAATGGAGTACTAAACGGGCAAAGAATCAGACATAGATTTTATTTATGATAGTATTTTTCCATGGTAGAGTGCAGACAACGTTTTTTATGTGATGAGCAATTAACCTCGTAAATGCTCATCCAATAGTTCGCATTACGACATTCTATTGCCATATGACAGTCGAACTTGTTTACTACAGTATACGAGGATTTTATTAATTTGTCCTTATTAGAATAAAAACTTCATCAAGGTTTTAGCACTAATTGAATATTAATAAAATTATTGAAATATCCTCAGTTTACTTAAATTTTTTACTCGAATTATCATTTAAAACGTAATCCCAACAAACTTAAATACGACTAAGTTTGCGTGTACGTAGGTTTCATAGCAATAATTTGAATAATATTAATACCTGGGTGATTCCACACAGCGCCATCTAGTCCCAAACTAAGCAAATCTTGTATTATAGGTACCAGACAACTGATATACATATTTAAATATTCTTTATAATATATAGATATTTTACACCCAGACACGGAACCAACATTCATGTACACAAATATTTGTCCCGGGCGGGATTCAAACCCGCGACCCTTGGCTCGGTAGTTAGAATTAATGCCTTGGCGTAGTTTGTCTAAATACAATTTTGTTTTTCAGTTTCAGAGGATCATTAAAATCTTATGTCAAGGGTTGAATATCATTACACACCATATAAAACTTAATTATACCCAATTTAATTAGGTAATGCTTGTTCCAAAAATTGTAAATAAATATCTGTTTTTAGCGGTTTGACAAGAATACAATTTAGTCTAGCCCCTGGTGATCTTTTAATTGTAATTTAAAATTTTATATTATTTATTTAGCGCAAACGTGTGCGTAAAGGCTGCGCTATTTTGTTGCATTTTTTATTTAACTCAAACCGATAGAAGTAGGTTGTTATTCATAATTTTTAAAGGAATATTACAGTTTTCTGATGACGTTGTGCACTTTATTAGTTTGTTCTTTATTAAACGTATGTGGGTATCACTTCCATATAAAAACGATCGAGACGATGCAATTAGCTCCAACGCGCAGGAACTAATGCAATTTTTCAATTAAAACTAATCTATCTATACTGCGGTTCGCTATGGCATTTGTAGTTAATCAATAATAAATGGATCATTTTAATGAATGTTTTTAATGACAACATTAATTTCATAAAGAGACATTATTTATTCAATTGTGGGTCGCGGCGAAAACCGAAAGTGTATAAAACGCAGAAATCTGGACTAAACGTATATGTGAATTATACGAGATCACTAGCTTTTCGTCGGCGGCTTTGTTCGAGTAGACTACACTACTGTACCGCGACCGCTAAAGGGAAGGGACGCTCCAGGACATTGTGAGAAATTCTAGAAAATTCTGAAACTAGGTTTTTTAAAATTATTGATTTAGCGTGAAAAATAGTTTTCTCACAGGAACCGTGTAATTTTCTGGGATGAAATTTATTTTATATGTTATTTTAAGCTTTAAGACACTTTCATATAAAATTTCATTAAAATTCGTTCAGCCGTTTTAGCATAAAAAATAGTTATCCCGCAGAAACTCTGCCCTTTTCCGGGATAAAAAGTAGCTTATGTTACTCCCCAGCTCATAAACTATATCTGTGCAAAAAATCACGTCGATCCGTTGCTTCGTTGCTGCGTGATTGACTGCCACACATCCACACATTTATAATATTAGTACGATATTCGTTTGAGGGCTCTTAACTACTGTCAATGTTGTGAGGTGGTCACGTAAGTGGCTATGTTCCTTAGAATAAAATACAATAAAATTTTACTCCCATTTTTTTAAACCATGTAAGCACATCAGCTGTCTTCGGACCCTTTATAATTTACTACAGTTTTTTTCCTGGCTACTTTGAACTTGGATGTTATTTACTTTCACTCTTGACAACTACACAACCCTGGACTTTGGCAATTTTTGGTGTCATATATTCTTATTACCACTTTGTTTAATTTCATGGTGTCGATGATTATCTATAGGAGTTTTGACATAAGGCAAAATGGTAAAATTTTGGTATTTTAATACTTTTGATTTAAAAAAAAAATTGCTTTATCAATATGCATAAAATACATATTGTATTGAGGGTATTTCTAAACGTCACAATTTCTGTCATAAGTTTACTAAAAAATAAATATTTAGTTGTTTTCTTTTTTTTCATTTTTCTTAATTTTTGTTCATTTTGTTTGTGAAGTCTATGACGCGAGCGTATTCTTTTTTTTTAAATTAAATAGATTTTAATAGCGTTAATTAAATTCATAAAAATTGTGTTTCTTGTCAAAAGTACTAAAACAGTTTATTTATTTATTTGTTATGAAACCCAACAGCTCTAATATTTTAGAGTAACAGTCGATTTAAATATCAGATAATCAACAAAAAAAAAATTGATAAAACTTTTAAATCTATTGGTTTGTCACACGGGTATTAAGACGCATGTATCGACATATGAATCTTATATTTTTCTTCGGTTACCTAGTAAAAATTCGACACGCTAAATAATGCATAAACTTCTAAACAAAATACCAGCCAAATCCGTTTAGCGTCTGAAGTGCAAAATAGTAGCAAACGAACGAATATCTTCTATATCAAGAGAACGAAGGATTATAAACCATTCGTTCACGACGATCTTTTGAACCGTATTTGTTAACAGCATTCCCAGCGTTCCGATTCAATTTTTTACCATTCTTGTCATGCAACTCTTTTGTCCTTTGTATCCAGTGAACGACCTTGTACCTACGAGTACAGCTGTTGGGAAACAAATGTATGAAACCGGTTTCTCTAAAGAGGGGTGCCTTTTTTGAGTTTATCATGGAAAGTATTCTAAGAGATTTTGATTGTTAATTTTGGCATGGGAACAGGCAAGTCGACTGACAGAAAGTTGAAGTTTCTTCTTAGAACTTAACCGAACAGCCAGCAAGGTAGAATTTCTGTAAATCGTTGAATTAGAAACCCTAAAAAATACAACGTACACGTAAGAAACATAAATATAGGGATGATCTGCAAGCCAATCATAACTCAGCGAAATCGAATCCATATCCCACTCTTCGAGCAAAGGGGTGACGACTTGGTGTCCATACGATACCTCTCTGAACAAGAAATGTATCCACCACGATCCAAGTTGATGACCAATCCGCGCTTAGTGTTAATAGTATAAGTAGCAGCTGATTGGTTGGTTATTATTGTTTTGTTAGTGAGTTGTTATCAAATGTTATGTGTGCGTTCAAGTTTTCTTTGCCCTCTACCCTTTTTAGCACCCATTTAGCACCTAACCATAATGAAGGAATGCTCCTAACCATATATGGTTTTTCTGAACTTCTAAAGGCAGTATCGATAACATTCGCAATCGACGAAAATAAATGTTTTAAGTTCACGTTTTAGTAACAGTAAAAAAAGACATTTCACCTTATCGATAAATATTAAGCAATAAATAACTTAACATTAGATCGGACTCAGTATATAACTTTCTTAATTAGGACTAACATAACTATTGTGATTTTCAGTTAATGATTATCATGGTATTATAAACTTTAACACCAACCGTCAAAAATATATTTTCGTATTGCTGAGACGATATTATGAATATAAACGAGAGAACGAAACGAACGAGAAACGAACAAAGTTAAAAAAAATGAAATAAACACTACGACTACCAAGGGCGGGATGGAGTGGAGAAGACAGAATTTTCTTTTTTGGAATTTTTTTAAAGTACTAAGACTTCTTTATACGTTTATGGTAGTATGGATCATCGGTGACAAGAAAATTACATACGTGTGGACAGGAACTAATACGTGACTAAAACGGTGGGCGACAGTGTAAACTCATCTACACTTGATAGCATTAAATTTAAATAAGAACAACAACTACCAAACAGCTGCTACTTACTATAACATTAACACGTTAAACGCCGAGCGAAAATTAGTGGGTTCCCCGTACAGGCCACGTCAGCTACCGGTGGGTAACACGAGATGCTTCCATCACGCCGCGTCACCCACCGGTGACCGCAAACGATAGCTAACTTTAAGCGCGGATAACTGGGATAATGTTGGATCAATTTCTTATCCAGAGGGGTTAATATATATCAAGTTCGAAATCCTTCTTGATCGATGCATAACAAAAAACGCTTCCTGTACCTTACGTTTATAAAAACTTTAGAAAATAACGCACGCACTTCCCAGACTAGTATTTGACAGGTTACCATTCATACGTTGGCATATTTAGAAAATTCATGTGAGTGGCATTTTGTGACGCATTTTGTCGCAGTATCGGTGGGCTAAGTCATAATGTATAAATATATGGCGTGGATAGTAATCCGATTTGTCACTTAATAACGTTTCAGCCGTTACGTAGATCGAGCTCGATTATTCACCGCAGGTATGTGGTCGGTTCATTTAACATAATAGGCTATAAAAAATCGGTTGGCCAACGGATAGCTGATTGGGTACTAGTAAACTATAATAGAAACTTTTAAGCGCGAGAACTCGCGAACTTTTAAGTTCCGTACTCATCGCATTAATTAGACTGAAAAAAGAATTCTTCGACTCTCAGATGAACCTCTATCGAAGTCATGTTCTTACATACGTTAGACCCACTGAACTAAATACTAGTAGAACAGACAGCACGAACAAAATATGTGCGCGTGGCACTATCACCTTGATTCTACCACATTGATTTTTCTACCAAGTATAATACAGTGTATTATACACGTCTTATACGTGTTATACTTGGTTCGTTTTCATTAGAACACACAGAATTGCAAGTATTGCACAAGTATTTAGTAGATATTATACATGTCGTGACATTACTTGTAGTTAAAACAAGTATGGCGGCAACGGCAGAAAATTATGAAGGTACAAAAATTTGTTTTGGATGGTTTTAGTTTAGTTTTGTTTAATTATCGACGATAAGTTATGCCTCTATCTTTTTCTTCGCAGAGACATTTGGTTCGCGGCGTCGGTTCTACTAGTATATAGTTCAATGGTTAGTCCCTTCTTATCTGGACTTGTTCAAGAAATTTCAAAACCGGTAACGTCTTAACATCTTAGTCTGTATACTTACATCTTTATTTTTGCAAAACTTTTTCCTAAACAAAGTAACAAACGGACCGATCCAGTGTGGCACTTTGTTTTGTAGTCCATTATAAAATTGTAGCATAAAACTAATATATATTTAGAATCAGTTTTTTACTTGCTTTCATTTGACACCCATATTGTTCTACAATAATACCAAAAAAATTGTGCTCCCTTTTTTGAAACTTTGTCGTTTTCATATTTAATACGAATCTCACGACTCCTGTTAAAATCCATCAAGCCGTCAAGGCTACGAGGCGTACTGAAGAAATAGACATACATATATAGTAAGAAAACATTAACCTCCACAGTCGGGTAAAAACCGACATGGTCGGCTAGTATTTGGTAAATATAATTCTCAAACTGAGTGAATAAATACGTATCCGTGATATAACACGCCATAGTTCTCACAATTTATACGATCTTCGCTGATTACTCAATTGAAATGAACGGCAATAGGTTTAAACTCATACAAGAGGAATTTAATATTGAATTGAACTGCGGGAACAATGGCGAACGCGATTGTGTTTCAATGAGCGTAATAGCAAAATATTTTTTTAGTATTCCTAACTTAACGTTAATGAATATGAAGAAGTGAGTTTTTTTATCTCAAGTCGGTGCGTTGTGGGTTTAAAAAAAGACGTATGTATTCTTGTGTTGTAAAGATTTAATCAGTTTATCTTTTGTGTCCGCAACAACAACGACCCGAACTGCCCATGACGCAGTTTCCAAATAAAATTCAATACGTGCATAGCACCAGAAATTTCAAAAAGACACGTGTGTAAAAATATGACGACTGACCGATTGCCGAGTGGTTAGAGACCCTAACTGCGGAGCTAAGGTTCGATTCCCGCCCGGGATAAATATTTGTGTGCATAAACATGTCTATTTGTTCCATGTGTGTAAAATATATATTTTACACCCACACAATAAAGAATATTTAAGTATGTATATTAGTTTCTGGTACTCATAATACAAGCTTCGCTTAGTTTGAGACTAGATGGCGCTGTGTGGGATGTTCGAGATATTATTATGTAATCTATTTTTTTTTTTCATGTGCCTTCTTAGCTATAACAATTTTCATAATCGTTAAACCATTGTAGTCAAATGAAATTGTGGAGTGAAACATTTAATTCTCATAGCGAATCGCCCATTGTTAATTGCATGATCTAGTTAACTTGTAAAAACTTTATAAAATTACAAACGTTATCCGGCAAAGTCCTATTCTAAGTTTGAAGCGATGAAATATCTACGTAGAGTTTCTGTGATCGATGAATACCTCTATAAGATATATAACTCTTTGATTTCTTGATTTGAAGTCTATTAAATAATTTGAATTACGTTGGATGTATATAGTTTAATAAACTGCCGTATTTATTAATTTTTGTGGAATTTCATCGGAATCGATGTAAGTATGGCGGATGAATGAACTTATGACGTACGAGATGGACATAACAAAATTATAAGGGTTCGGTTTTCGCTGCGTAACCCTATAAAGATAGAAAGAAGAGTGATAATAAAAACCGGCCAAGCGCGAGTCGGACTCCCACATGCAGGGTTCCGTACCACCGTACAATATAAATAAAAAAAATTCTTGTATGGGGACCCCTTTTGATTTTTAACTTTGTTTTATTTTTATTATTGCTATAGCGACAAAAGTAATACACACTGAAAATTTCAATTGTCTACCTGTTACGGTTGACACGATACAGTGATAGACGGACGGACGGACGGACGGACGGACGGACGGACGGAAGGACAGACGGACAGTGGATCCTTGGTATCAGGGTTCCCGTCAATACCCTCTGGGTACAGAACCCTAATAAAGGTAGTGGAAATGTATACTACAAATTATTTAACAGGTTATAACGCGAAGATGTCAAATTCTATCGAATATAGTTAGAGTTACCTGTTACTATAATTTTTATTTTCATCAATTTTGTCGAGTACATCGAGTATTAAACCTCCAATATCTTATCCGTTACTCGATATCGAAACCGTGAAATCGCTAATGTGCATTGTTACTTGTAAAAAATGCATCTATATCGGCATCGATTATATTCACTCGTTAAACTGTTTAATTAAATTATGTATTCAATAATGCTGGATAGAAACGAAAGTGTCGTTTCGTGACGTGTAAAATCGTTACCACGCCTGCGTTACATGTAGGATTGTTACACATAACAATATCCCCCCGGTCCCCCCGATCAGGTAGACAGATGACCTGAAGCATCATACGGAGGTAGTTGGACGCGAAAGTTGGAGGACCGTGTCGTGACGAGCCTTGGGAGAGGCCTATATCTATATCCTGCATTGGAGAGACACGGGTTGACTGTGATGGCATTACAATATAAGTGGTTGGTCATACTTAATGCAATGAGAATTACCAATTATCTTGATATTGAAAATTACATAGGCCTCTTGGCTTCCTAGCTATTTACGATTTGACAATGTATATTGTTTCTTGCTTTAGATTTTTATAATGTCAATATTGATGTAAAACGGCATATAAACAGGGAACATATTTCAACTGATCATTAGGTATATAGGTATTATAATGTTGGGCTTAGACCAATATATTGTTTCCAAAAATATGTACCAATAAATATATAATTGGCTTTTGATTAAGAAAAATATTTTTACCTCTACAATTGTCTTACTTTTTAATTTTTGTATATTACCAAAGTAGACCATTGGTGGTTATTGCCACGCCACAGGGTCTCATAGCGTTAAATCGCTCTCGTCCCGACTGCACTCGGCCTCCGTGCCTCCATTGTCCGTCCCATTCCCACGCGTTTGTGCATTCACGAAGGTCACATGACCTTGCCGAATTTTGTTCGACTACGGACTTTTGACTTATTTGTTTTAATATTATATCCATAATTACAGTCTTATTCACTGACCGATTGGCCGAGTGGTTAGGGACCGTGGCTGTGCAGTCAAAGGTGGCGGGTTCGATTCCCGCCCGGGACAAATATTTGTGTGAATAAACTTGTGTATTCGTTCCGTGTCTGGGTGCAAAAATATCTATATATGTATATATTATAAAGAATACTTAAGTATGTATATCAGTTGTTTAGTACCCCATCATACAAGCATAATTCTTGCTTACTTTAGGACTAGATGGCGGCATGTGGGACGTTCCAAATATTATTTTTATTATTATTTATATTAAGTACCTAAGTTTATTTTAAGTGGATTTAAGTGGATAATATTATGGTATATAATCAAAATATAAGATTCCGCACTTGTCTTATCAGTTAGTTAGATTATTGAACTACAAAAACTCAACTCGGACGAACCTACTTCTAAGTCAAAAACCTTACTCGTTTTCAGGATCATTTCACAGAATGTCAGAACCTTAATGTTAAATCGGAAAATATCTCATTCGTATAAAAATATTCGTATTATTTTTTTTAATTTATTTCAATAATTGTATCAATCAATCAATAATTCGTAAATATACGGTTGAGCTGCGAGCATTATTACTAGCATTTAAATAGACTAAAAGAATCACTTTTATTTTAAATAGGTTAGGGATAGCTAACTACACCAAGAATGACAGCGTTTCCGTTTTTCAGAGGAAAACGTTTCATTTTCTACGGGAAAACAGAATAGAGCGTGATGACGCGGGCGCTGTTACAAGACACATATAGAAAATCGAATCTTAAATCGAAAGTATCTTTGTTTTACATTCAGGGCAGCTGTAAAGATAAACGAAAACATAGTCAACTTTTACCTTGAGGAAAATAGGAAATATATAAGTGAAAATTAATCTTAAAATGCATATAATACACACATGTAGTCTATACGAGCGAAACCGCGGACGGCCGCTAGTAACAAATATAAAAGAAATCATATCTCGACCCAGTAGGGCGTACTATAGTACTGCTTTAAATACCATAAATCACTATAGACATAGTCATAGAGACCTTTGTACCAAAAAGTTTTTGCCGTAGTTTTTTTGTCCGTTCTCATAGGAAAAAACAAACAAATTGGCGGCAATACGACGATTTATGTTTTGCAACCGCAAAAGTCAAATTAAAGTTTCACATGTATTATGCATGTCGTTTTAAAATGACCAGCGGCGTCTAGTGATCTCAACGGTGTCAAGGTTGCAATATAATTTAGCAGGTAGTTTCAAGGAATTATTATAAATGTCGTAGTTAAATACAAAAACATTAGTACCTAATCTCAACTTGGTGATAAGACCGGAATTGATACATCATACTCAAGTTTGAGGTCGATCTTAAAACTATCTCAAGTACTAATTGATAAACGCAACTTAAGGGCTAGCACACACTAGGTTTTTTTTTGTACGCGAGGAAAATAAACGTGTGGCCATGCACATACTAATGCGCCTGGCACATATTCTTGCAATGAACGAGTCTTCATCGACAAAATTATGTATCATACGCTAAGTTACACGTTAGTCTAACAAACATTATTACACATTTTGAATTTTGGAAAAATATCGATTATTGCCGAAGATATAGCAAATCAAAGTTCGTGTAGTTACGACTCCATCGTGACATCACTCGGTGTGTACTACGTAGAAATTACCCATGTTCGTCCTTAGCAATTTAACCGAATGACGTCATGACACGATTCATTTGAAAAAAAATTGTGTCTCCGGTATTTTTGTACATATAAAAAAATTTCACTAATTATTTTCCTTTAATAAATAATAATTTATTTCTATAAAAAACTAAATTCACAAGACAAGTTCATTATGTCAAGGTAAAACGCAGGTGTGTGCGCTCTCATTATATTATGTGGGTTACATTTTCGACTTTTTTTTAACCGCCGTGTAAAAAAAGCGTAGTGTGGCATAGGCCTAAGTTAATAGAGAGCGATTTAGTATGCGCGTTAGTTGACAGATATCTAAGTTTAAGATTGTTATCATTTGAACACGTACTCAACTGTTACCGTTCTCAAGACGGTCTTGCGTTTCATTTATTAATACCGGCCTAAGACGTCTAGTTATATGATTGGCATTGTTATTAAATAGGTATGTTTATAAACTTAATAGTTTGTAACAATAAATAAACTGTATTAAGTACTTTTTCAATCAATAAATAGTTTAAATTATCGTGTTAATAAATCGACATTATTTATGAGTTCCGTAGTGTGTTGATTGTGTGTTTAAGACGAAAATTATTGTAAATGGAATGATTCAACACGAATAATTTTTTTTACAGACGGAGTTTTAAATGCTCGTACCTAGATGGGTTGTTAATTTGTAAATATTTCTCTCATTGCTACTTCAGAAAGAAAAAAATGCTTAAAAGTTACAATCTTATAACTCGTGTTAGATATTAAAAATTATCACTTATTCTATACTTAGTAATATTAATAGTAAAATTCCTATGTGACGATACCAGATTGCTTGTAAAGGCTTATTATAATAAAAATATTTTGACTTGAAGCTGTTTATTCCGAAAGGTGACGAACTGACTTATTGATCGAAATCCACGTTAAACAGTTTACTATTAAAACTGGCTATTATATCATCTAATGAACGTTTCGTAGGCGAACATAAACTTTATATGGCAGTATAAGATCTCAAAAATAATAGGTAAATTGTTTCATGTCCTCAGGTTGTGTTTTCAACGTTTTGTGTTGAATATATACGAAACCCTCGGTCGACTGGAGAAAAACGAAAAAAATAGACTTTAAAAAATCTTAAATAAACATTCCAAAATTAACTAACATTGCCATATTAACATTAAAAGCTTTTAAGTGTATTATATTTAAAAAAAAAACGTGTCAAGATCAGTGAGTGTCAAGATATACAAGTACAACTTTCCTTTGTGGGTGTATCGATCGGAATTAAATAAAGTGAATCACCTGAACGCCTTGGTGTCGTAAAAGACGTGGTGTTAAAATAAAATGATAGTATAGGAAACCCTGAAAATGTCCAGACAAGGATATTATAAGGACCGTTTGGGTTTCGACCCAGAGGAAAAGTTACAAGACAGCGTCAACGGGAATTTGTATTATGAAGAAAGGCATCAGGCGAAGAGACATCGCGGAGAGTACGTCAACGAGGGAACCCACGATCAGAACTACGAGGACAATCTGACAAAATTCAAAGGTACAACATGCTGGGACTTTTTTATACGACAGGCAGGTTCGTGGTGATGGGTTATAGAGAATGGTGTGTTTGAAAACATTTTTGTGTGTCGTTTGATCTATAACGCTCTTTGTTTTTTTTTGTGTGTGTTGTCCTTTAGTTCCGTCATGGATGTTAGATAACGATACGTGGAAATCATCACCTCATTGACTCATGCATGTTGCTGTTGGTTTTGTTCCTCTATGTGTAAATGAGAATTCCAATTATTTACTAAAGTGATCTTCTACTTCAGTACCTAGCTCTGTTACCTTAATAAATTCCAAATACCTTTTGTACAAAATTGGTCAGGTCTATTTTTAAATAATATGTACATAAATGAGAAATAGCGCTATAAATAGCGCCAAACCAACTACTGTGAGTAAACCAGGTATTACTAATTATTGCTGATAGAGAATTTTCTTGTTTCTTGTTTGTTGAAAATTTATGAAACTTTGGCTTTCGTTGTGTGCTTAATTTTTACAGTTTTCTTTACAAATATCGACGACCGTCGACAACCGCTCTAGAAAACGATAAGGAAATAATTTTGAAACAACGTTTTTGTATATATTCGTGCTGTGCCATGTACACATTCAAAATTTGTCTTCTCATATTTTTTTTTCCTATAAAATTGTAAAATTTATTGTGTCATTCTAGTTCTTATTCCTTTTTATATTTTCAATTATTGGTTTTAGCTGTTGTTGTTTTTCTTTATATTCTTTACAGTTTCTAGAGTTAATTTCATACTAAAACCAGTTTATTTTTTTGTTCTTGAATTATGCACTGACTCGTTCTCAATTAGTGACCTGTTCCGTCTGCTTGTATTTAAGTAATTTTATTAACACATTAAAGTGGATATATATGAAATGAGCTGAGTTAGCAAATAATTGCCCATTCTCTATGTTCAATGTGGATTAGGGTTTCATTCGGATAGCCCCAACTTTTTAATTACATTCATTACCCTATACAAACGACAATGGAAATAGACTGATATTTAAAGGCCTCCTCATGTTTTCTATTTTTTAAAGAGAGTTTTCGATATGTACGCATTTATCTGGATTCCAGAGTATATACTCCACAGACGCACAGTCCAGATGCTGTACCACAAAGGGTTATACTATGTTTTTTTATAAATTACAGCTTTATTCATAAACTGTCAGGGTTTAGTTTTCAAAGTTGTATTTTGAACGTCAAAGATTTTTTTTTAAATTGACATAAACGTTTTGCGTCCTACATTTAAAAGATAAAAATCCAAAATGAATAATCAGCACACAAGTTCTAAACACGTATATTGTTTCACTCTGTGAATTAATTACAGTAGTTTAAATAGCCCGTGCTATAGCCGGCCTGATTGAGTATTAGGGTCACCTACCCTAAGAAAAAAATCCATATGGGTTCGGATTTTAAACTGTAAGCTCCCTGATTTGGCACCTATTCAGATGACTGTACTGTGCTGATACATACTCATCACCCAGGTCCCAGACTAGTTAGGGTTCACTAGTGACCAACAAGGTACCCGTATAGTTTCGCCAAGTCTGTCTTCTAGGAATTTCTTTTGGTAAATCTCCCTTACGAGCAAGCCGCGAATGATTTTTTATTTACTTGTCTATTTGCATTGCATTGTGTGAGGTGTCATTGGATAGATCTTTTAAAAAAAATAGTAGGGGTAAGTGTTAAACTTTTTTTTTCGAATTAGGGATCTGTTTGTGAATTATTTATTTAGCTTTATAGTGCTCTTTTTTGCTAGTCACGTGTCGCCGTCGTCGTCCCCTATCGCAACTTTTATGTCTGATTACTAGCTAAGTATATATCATTCATAAGTTGCCAAAATTAAGTCATGATAATTTCGCTGCACTAGTTTAGTTTGTTGTTCTGTTTTGCAATCACAGTACTTGACTACTATTAAATATATTTGTTTATCAAAAAAATATAAAAAACTTTATACAATAACAAAATTTATAAACAAATTTTTATATGTCTCTTTCTTGCAAAACGAAATTTAGCATTATTTTAAATGGGCTGACGTCACACATAGGTACGCCGTCCAGTGTTGCCCTAGCCCTAGTCAACTAGCATATTTTTCCTACTCATAAAAACATTGTTATACTGTTTAATATTTTAAAAGTGAAACTCGAACTTTCGGTGCACGCCTACTTGTGTTTTTTTGTTTTTGCATTTCATGCATCAATGAATGCTCCATGGGTTTTTCGTCATTCTTTGTGTATGAATAGAGAATAATTTTTAATTTTTTACTGCTGCTGTTTTCATTGATTGACGTAAAATGAAGGTGAAAATGATCGTACAAAAGGACGTGATCGCATATTTCTTTTAACTTATTTATTTCATTCTTGAAACACTCGTCAGTGAAATCGAAAATCATCTGTTTTATTCGCCGCCATTGGGAGTCTGTTATAGTTTCGATCCGTTGTCGTTGTCGTACGATGCATAATCCAACGGTTTGTGAACGGTCATTTAGTTCCCGTTCCTGGAGTATACGTTTGTCAATTTTTAATATTCCGTGAAAATTGATCGTAGAGACAGTGGGTTGTGTAAAGGGCCCAATTTTATGTCTCATATTTTTTTAGGGTTCAATCGAACCTCTATGGTCGAATCCAGAGAATTGTTAGTCTCGTGTTCGTGCTTCTCAGCGTTTCATTCGTTGATTCCCCCCATATTTTGTATATTAACGAATTAACAAAGACAGCACACTGTAATCAATGTCGCATGTTGGATCGGCTGGTTTCCCTTCGTTTTATTAACAGAGGGCGTTTCGTAACCCTTTATTTTTATCTTTATTCATGTATATACAGCATATCTGAGACATAGTTTTTTTTTTAATCCGGTGACGTCACATTCGCGTAGGTCGTAATGTGAACGCCGCCGCCGTGAGTCAGCCGTGTCGAAATTTTGTTGTAGGCTGTGCGCTTATTGGTGCCTTGTTAAGGGAAATTTCTTGTGTAATTTTCGGTGATTTATCGAGTTTTAAGCTTTATTTGGTATGACCGAAAACATTGTTTGCCTTGAAAGTTAAAAGCTACGAAGTGTCGTGTTGTGAGTCAGGTTCGATTCTCAGATGACGCATCTCACAAATAATGAACTTTTATAAATGGTGAATATTGGACTGTCTCGATTTTACTCAATTTACTTAATCGATCATAATATTCTGAATTGTATCTTTCTGTGATTGATTGTACTTCTGAAATTTTCTATCAGGTAGTCTGTTCTGATTTTAGCTTATTTTGGTCAATTTGTATGGAATTATTCTATCAGGTAGTCTGTTCTGATTTTAGCTTATTTTGGTCAATTTGTATGGAATTATTAAAACCATGTTATAGATTGATTGGCTAACAAGTGGCGGATCTATTTTCTTGTCAATTCAAGCGTGTACGATACGAGCGAAACCCGTTCATGTTTTCAAACGATAAACTGATAAGGTGATAACAATGATAAGCGTGTGTTATCCAGTAACCGCAAACTTTCCTGCCGTGTTTACTAACATTAGAGTAAGGTGTTGTAACGTAGATGTTAATTTGTGAAACTAAAAATATATTTTGTACCAATTGTTTCGATCTTGACTATTTGAAGGTTTCCGTGGGGTTTTAAAATGTATATTACTATTTCCACAGCAATACGAATAAGTTAAAAAGCCATATAGGCGTAGCACACGTGTCCTAGATTGGAATCAGATACGCCTATTGGCAGTGTCAGCGAGTACAGTGCCTAATTCCGTTTAGGTGTGATAGTTTTATCTCTGTTATCAATTTATGTCATAGCAAATAATACTTTATTCATAGCAATAATTACATTCAAAATCCAAAGACAATTATTATATTATGTTTCGGTTGATACGGTTATGAAACCATAGACTAAATATACTTAGGTTTTGTACGCACTTATACCACAGGAATAAATAATAGCGACCAGAAAGAAATCTCTGTATCGGCGTCAAGAAATATTACTGAACAGACAGGGTTGTCACTTGCAAGATTGCTGGTCGGCATTATTTATTCCTGTGCTTCCAATAATCGAAGCCATACTTAGTAACAATAGTAGTTGCATGTGGCAATTTAATATAGCATTTTGTACTGATTATTTGCTACCGCGATGATTTTGTGTTATTCTGATCATTAATGTTATTTATATTTTTAATTATATTTATAATTTATTAATTAATAATTTATTAAGTTTATATCACGTTAAAATAACAATATTGGTCCACTATTGATTATATAATTAAAAATAAAGAGACTGCTGCCTCTTTATAAAATCAATATCAAAAATAAAGTTGCCCGAAAATATCTTCTATTTCGATTTTGTGATTTTCTATGCCGCAGGGTTTGATAAATTCTAAAAAAAAGTAGGGGAATTTCGATGGAGTAGATAAACAATTCTGTACACGCAGCGAAGTAAACTTGTATCGAATTAGTTGCTCTACTTTACCATAGATAGCGTTATCACTAGAGTCTTCTTAAATAGACCTTAATTATTCTATTTTTAACTTTTAATTATAAACGTTTCATATAAAGATGGCGCCACATGTATAAGGTTTAATATATGATTTTTCGAACACGCCTCTCTCTTGAAAATACATTCATCTAACAATTTTCAAAAAGGATGCTTTTCGGTGACATATGTTTCGATTAGGGGTTGTAAAGTCACGTAATAATAACTTGGGTCAATTGCATGTAGCACAATGGTCATTGTCAGAAATCAAACAATACTTACTGATGGTACGTGTCCTCAGAGTCAGTATTTCTTATAATATTGTGTTATCAGTTTTACTTTAACAAACCGACATTTTGTTTGAAACGGCACGCGGCACGTCAACGTATGTCATCAATGGTAGAGCGCCACTGAGGTCTCATACGAGACTATTTCTACTACGCCGTTTTTGGCGTACCTTTAGTTTTCTTATAGTTATACGCCGGCAGGGGTATAACTATATGTACACGAAATTTTAATCTATTTTGGTAACATTTACTAAGTACATTTACAACGTCATTTTTGACAAGTATATCCAAAGGAAACCGGCGACATTTGTTATCATACAAATGTTTCAATATAACATTTCAAGCCTGTTTAAAAAAAATGTAAAATGTTTCCAATGAATTTTTTTTATTTTTAACATAATCGTAGGGCCTTTTCACACTCTTAGGGTTTTGACAACATTTTACGATTGAGTACACAGATCGGTCATTAACATTGTATTAAACATTTTATATTCACAGTACTAAAATTTATTTCTATGTCGAAAAAACAACTGGCTCACACTTAGTTTGTGGTGTTTATTTATTGTTAGCATTTTTGTGGTCACAGTGCGGTATCTCTGTGTATATCGATGGCAGCAATAACCTCAAACTAAGTTAGTAAAACATTTTGTTAGGGACCATCTAACCTGTCCGCGATTTTACGTGTAAATTTTGGTCACCGGCACCCGTACTAGACGGGATATCACCACACAAGTAAGGTATGGTATTAACCATTCGTTCAAATCTTTTACGGCATTTCCACACACATACGGACAAAGCCGAGTGCACAGTTAGTATGACGTTAGCAAGGACAGGACACACGTTCTCGAACGTGCATCGCCTGTATCGCCGGAAAACCGCTGCACTAATCTGCAATTCATTGCAGCACATTCCGATGTTATCTGTTAATGTGTTACAAAATACAAGGGAGATTTACTGGTGTGAGACCGACTTGGCTTCCTTTACCGCTATATGGGTCAAGGAATCGTTTACTTATTCACTTTGTCATTCAGTTCATTCCATTATAAAGTATTTAAATTCTATCAGTTTTAGTAGCATACTTGAAGAGGACGTATGATTTATTGACTAGACTTTTATGTCGATTTGTTCGATTTAAAAAAAGTGGATTTTTAAGCACGGGTGTTTTAATGGGGTTTCCGTTGCATTATAAATCTGAAAAAGAAGCACCATTTATTTGTGTTGTTTAATATAATACAAAATTGCACAGAATGACAGCTACGTTCGTGAATAAATAAAATAAAAAATCGTACGTAAAATTTTATTTTGATTCTGTGACGTTTAAGTATCCTGGGGTTCTTCCATTAGTTTTATGAAAACAAATTATACAAAAAGTTGTTAAATTAGTTACTTAAAAAGTTCCCGAGAAGATTAAAAACTATTAATAGTAGCTCCTTCTTTGGAGTCTCTTAATAATTTTTTTGTTTTTTTTTTTTGAGGCGTCTACAACCTGTGCGAGAGTCAACAGGCTATTACTAACTCATTATTCATAGAATGTATTAATGACAGATATTGGCTAATCTATGAACATCCCTTCCATTTATTTATCATACGTCCAATATTGTTCAGTATTGTTCACAGATATCGGCTAATCTGCGAACAATGCTGCTATTCATTTGGTATCACACAACAAAACCTTGATTTTTTGTTGTTGATGCGAGTCGCTATGCCCATCAGTAACGTTGGAAGAATAATGAGTTAGCAATAGCTTATTGACCCTTCCACATATTGCAGAAGCTTTAAACTATAATGCCCTGTATTATGGGTACACATAAACATGTGCAGACATGTATTGTAAAACAGACTTATTTTTATTTTTTATTTTGAGAGGAATTTAATGGTCTATTTCCATTCCATTCCACCAGCCCATTATGTCCCACTGCAGGGGCTTAGACCTCCCCCAGGGTTAGGGTTATGGAGCTTAATCCACCACGCTTCTCCAGTGCGGGATGGTTGATTTAACGACTGTCATCAGTTGATAGCACCCGGTACCGACAGCTTTACGTGCTCTCAGAGACATGGTATCAGTGATGGTTATGTGCTACTGCTCTATATTTTCGGAAAAACATTGTTAAAATTATATTTATGCAAAAAAATTTTGTCCAAGCCTATTAACGAAATGAAGTGGTAGTGGGCAGGCCACATCGCTCATAAAACCGATAACCTCGGGAAGAGAAGTTCTCGAGTGGCGACCATGAACTGGAAGGCATAAGGTCGTAGCGTGGGACGGTCTCCCACTAGGTGGATTGACGATTGACGAACCGCTCTCGTTGCAAGTTATCAAAGGTCTTGGATACACTCTAAAAAAATAATATTTATTTACTATGAAAGATATTTACAGGTTAGTTAACAGTGGCCCTAGCAAGAGACCAGAACAATAATTTTTGTGGAATTAGTCAGTCATGTGGGGGTGGCTATATTATTTTTCTATAATTTTAATGTAGCTATGAAACAGCAGTATTTGTTGATTATGAAATTTTAGATATGTCACTTATTTTCCTGAAAGTTTATATGGAGTATTACAAAGTGCTTTTATTTTTAAATGTAAAGTGTGTGTAAAAGTGCGTATGCTATCGTTATCATTTAAATATAAAATTAATAAATATTTACAAAATGACAGAATATTTCTATCTAGTCATTTACGAGTAGCAGAGATTGATGCTTTTAGTTTTTGACGCTATTCGAAAGTGGAAACTGGAAATTTACTCAGAACTTCGTATATGCATATAAAGTGCATTGCTCTCAAACCTCTTGCGTTTAGCAGCTGTTGACACATGGCTAATAAATTTCATGGTCATTTAACCTCGACATTGCGAGCGGTTGTTTATCATTTTTAATGCGAATTTATCGTTTGTGGATATATGTTTTTAAAATTAATATAAACAAATAATTTTACGAATATAATCATCGGTTGCTCCAATGCTTCTATTTGTTTAAATTCAAAACTCGTTGGAAATGAAAAAATAAGCCCAATAGAAATAATAATAGATAATATTCGATACCCAGTAAAAATAAAGACGGTATCTCAAATAAAAGACCTGATTCTGGGTAAATTTTTGAGAGTCATTACAATCCACCAACCCGCAATAGAGCAGCGTGCTGGAATAAATTCCAAACCCCCTCACTCTGGGGGGAGGCCTAAGCCTCTATAGTGGCGCATAAATGGGGTGGTGGAATGAAATGGAGGTAGCAATTTAGTTCGGATTTTTTTTATCGATCACAGTACAAGTCTAATAGCACTGTATCACTATTCTGCTTAGCAACTATACAAACTGCTATTTTGCCTATCGACAGCACGTGAAAAAGGCGTCGTCGCTGTGATTTTTTATATCATTCATTACCTCCAATTTCTTATCAACGCAATCAATCTAGATCTCGAAAAAATTAAAAAAAAAAAAACTAGAAAGTCGGATCCGGCTTGACCGCTCGTATAATTGAGCTCATCTATAGTGATTGAGATTCGACATAGCTATAAAGATGTGTCGGTTTCACCTGCGTGCGAGGATTCAATTTAGACCAAATGCCAACTAGCCTGTCATGCAAGAGCTTTATATACGAATAATAAAACGACAATATTGTTTCAAAATAATAAGTCGAATTTCGTGAAAATCATGGATTTTCATAGAGATACCGCGCTGTGACTACAAAAATATGAATAAAAAAAAATTACATCGAAAATTAAGTATATACACCAGTTTTTTTTGCCCAATCAGATGTAAAATTCGTATTAGAAAAAAATACTTAAGATTTTGAAATTACATTTCATGCGTAATTTAACAAAATAATATTTGTTTATGCAATGAATATTTTAAAATTCATTTAGAGATATTTATTCAGAGTGTTATTTTAGGGGTAGAAACCGGAAATTTAATTTTAATTTTAACGTAAATTTGTAATCATCGTCTGAGAATCAAATGAAAACTCGTATTGAAATACATACTGAAATTATATTCTTGAAGTGAAAAAAATTTTGTTACATTTTTAGGCCAACTATTTCTGATTTCTGAACAGTGGACGTAACTGGACCGTCATGCACTCGGATCCGTGACGCTGAATCGGATATACTCGACACCGGTCAGTCGGTGACTTTTCCGTCTCACAAGGAGTGCATCGTTTCAAGAATTACGTTTTATTGTTGTGTATTGTGTAATTCGCTTATGTTTTATATATAACCATTATAATATTTTAAATGTATATAATGTGGGTATAGAGTTAGTATTTAATATGACGACCGCTTAGCCTAGTGGGTAGCAACTCTGTCCACGAAGCTTGAGGTCCCTGGTTCGAATCCCAGGTTGGGTCAGTATTTATATGATGACTATTGATACTGGTACCGGGTCTTGGTTGTTATATGTATGTGTTGTCTTCGCTTGGTACCCAAAACACAAGCTAATAATTAGTTTGGGGCCTAGACATTGTTTTCATGTATACGTTATAAAAAGAAAAAATACTTTATTTGAGAGTAGTTTAATATAATACGCGTATGTAATTTATATATTTGTATAATTTTTTTATATATTTGTATAAGTTGTGCTCATAAGCGCGACTCTCAATTTTTTATAGTAGAGGCTTTCATGAAATATTTTGATTGTTTCCTTGCAGTTTAGTTATTTAAACTTAGTTACAATTATCTATTGTTACAATAGATCTATCTACATTCGCGCTAAGTTAATTTTGGGGTAGACAGTGAAAACACACTTTACACTTGACCGTGAGCACATCTGACTTGTTTTATTTGGTAGTTCATACGCGTGTATCTACGGTCCTTTCACGGGCTATGTTCAATGCAATGTGAGTCTTTAGCCGCTAGACTTTTAAATCCAGTTTGGTTTATAGCTTGTAACATCTGTTAGTAAGTAGGTAATTTTGTTGAAAATCGCAAGTTTTTAGTAAGTAATTATTTTACGCTCATCCAAACAACACACCACTTTCGCTTCGTTCACATGATCGCGTTTGTTTTAAATGTTGGAGTTGTTGTTCAGGCCATGCTAGTTTAATTTAAAATAGTTTGTAGGTAGATTACATTATAGACTACATTATAAAAAAGCGATAGAGCTCTATCTAGATAATTTATATTTTCTATGTTTTATGGGAGTGTTCGGGATCATTTGCATTTGTTAATATATATAGAAATCTACTTTACTCTCCTGAGAAACAGCTTAGTACGGTAGTTTATTACGGAAGTTTAATATCATGATCGAATCATAGCACATTGTCTTACATATTTTGAGATATATCATTATAATTGATATTGCAAATTAAGTCGTTTGTTTTCGTGTATTGCCGAATATTTCCGAGGTGCCATATCGTAGGACCGGTCAAACACGTCAAAATTTCAGCGTATTTCACTTTATTTATCCAAAAAAATATTTATTTTAATGTATTTATAGCTAAGGAAAAGTATTTATTAGTTACGATTGTGTAAGTAAAGGCATTACAATTTTAGTGATTAGATACAATTGCCTATTCCCTCTACCTTCCAAGGAATTCCAAGGATATAAGGAATAATATAGGTATATGCAGGTATATGTATAGTATAGATAGGGTTATAAGGAAATTCAACATCGCAGTGCAATGAGTTTTATATTACAGTCATAGTTATGGATGACACATGAGGTCGATTTGACAGACGGACAGGCACATAATATGTTGACGGTTTTAATTAGATTCATTTAATAATGTATTCTGATACATACTTTAATATTTTATTGAAATCACGAATTGATTTGCAGCCCAAAAACTCTGATTGAGGAATCGATTTATATATATTTTTTTAAGAAGTTTATATTTCACACAATCTACAGTTCGTTAAACCAATTTTATCCCGTTGTATATTGAAAGCAAGTTAATCGCTGTCAAAGAAGCGTTACCGAGGACATATGGAATAAGTAAAGTTTTAAAATTTAGACTAAAAATGGCCGATTTGCTTCTATATTTCAAAAACGAAAGAGATAATGAAGTTATTTTTTGAAAGTTTTGATGCCTGCATCTAGATTGAGAATACTAGATTTTCCTACTTGATTTATTTACACAGAAAGCGTTGTCGTCGATAGTGTGTTTGATAAAGTAGGGTTTAAAATTTTTATGTAGTTATGGGGAAGAGTTCAAAATATTTTTGTGGTTATTCAAATATGAATTTTATTACAAAGCAATAAGATTGATCAATCAATTCGTTGACACAAGCAATATTTAACGATGTAATAGATATTTTGGGGCGCCACTAAATTTAATAGACAAATTGTACCAGAATGAATTCTTTGCTATTGTTTCTAGGTTACATAATAGGCAATGTGTTCATTTCTATGCAAGGATCTCTTGACCACTAAGGTGCCTTACATAGAGGGTAGGCAGCAGACGGGACTTCAACTAAAAGATTACCCAATGATTTTCACGTTCAGTCGTGATGGCGTCTTTTTTTGGATGACATGAAACGGCCCATGAAATCAAACATAACGACTAAATAAAAACAAAACAAATATCAGCACTGGGTAATTAAAAATAAAAATATTAAAAATTTAAAAAACCCCCCACCCTTTCCATCAGCCCTTTTTATACCCCGCTGCAGGAGCTTAGACCTCTCCTCAAGATGAGAGGCTTAAATTCAATTAAATTCAGCACGCTGCTCCAATACGGGTTGGCGGATTGTAACGACCGTCTTCTATTGACAGCAACCGGAACCGACTGCTTAACGTGCTCTCCGAGGCACGGAGTCAGTGATAGTTAATGTACTTAAGTCAGAAAAATCATTGGTACATGCCCGGATTCGAACCACGGCCGCATAGCCTTATAGAATTTGAAACAGGTTCGCTGTGCTCGCGTTATCAAGACACTTTGTATTGTTTGATTATGTTTTGATAATTCTAATTATTTCTCGTTTAAGCTGAGCCGCGATCCTATTCACTAATTATTAATGCAGCATTCTAACGAATTAAAAATCTATTAATTTACTTAAAGTGGCTTTTTATTGGAAAACAATCTAGTGGTTTGTAATTTTATAACACAAAATATTTCTTCTGGTCAAGGGAATCCTTTTTTTGCAAATGATGTACTGTGATATATTAAGTTTTTTTGTGTAGATAGGTACAGACACAACTGGTACAAGACGTTGATCAGCGACAAAAGGCGTTGCAAAATGTGTCGCTCATTTTGCTACATGCGTATATAGAATTAGACTGTCAAACGCTTGTCACACTAAAAAAGCACAATGCACTCGAGGAGGAAGCTTTAGTTAGTGTATGAAGAAGGGAAGCAGAGGGAAGCAGATCTGCTCCGTCAGTCCGTCGTCAACGCTTAGGAGCTGCCTTCCCTCCTCGCCGCGCACATACCTATGGCGCGGTGCAGCGGTTTTGGTCAAACTGTAATGTTCGTCCATCTTGTTTTGTGTTTTGGACCATAATTCATTTTCCGCAATAGTTGTGACAAAACTTATGACCCCGATAAGTAATTAGAGATTTCTTGCATAAACCTCAACTTTTAAAAATGACAGTTTTTATTTGGCATTTAAAAGCAAAGGTGAAATCGCACACATTTTTTTTTGAAGTATAGAATTAGATAGTTTATGGTCTTCTCGGTTTACCGAGAACTACTACAAGAAGTGTGAGAAATCATTAACACACTTACGTTAGATTTTTGATGACCGTAGTTAGTGAAAAGCGGCTGCAAGGAAAATTATGAACATGTTAATAGAACTAGTATTAGTGGATGCTTAGAGAACGTGAATGCATTCAAACTCAAAATAATTTTCTTCAAGTCGACTCGCGCAAGTGCTTGTGAGGCGTCGAGATGAAATTTTTTTTTAAGTGTTCATCTATTTGGGATGTAGCTTCTACTGATAAAAACCGTCAGAAAACTCAGCAGTTACTCTTTTCAAAATATTTATATTAATTAATATTAAATATTTTCAAAATATAATACTATACAGCAATAGACGACCGCTTAGCCTAGTGGATAGCGACCGTGCCTACGAAGCTGGAGGTTCCGGGTTAGAATCCCAGGTCGGATCAGTATTTATATGATGAATATTGATACTGGTACCGGGTCTTGGTTGTTATATGTATGTGCTGTCTTCGCAAAAATACTTATATATATATATAAGTATATATTTATAACTATATATATTATAAAGAATATTTAAGTATGTGTATCAGTTGTCTAGTTACCCATAACACAAGCATAATATTTGCTTACTTTGGGATTATATGGCGCTGTGTGGGAAGTCCCATGTATTATTATTATTATAGTAGTAACTATTACATAATTTACAGAATTTTTGAAGTTTTCGATCTATATTTGTTTTTATTCAAATAAGACAATAATTCAAAACATACAAAGATTAAAATCCTTATTACCGTCGCGCGCAGCCCCTTCTTAACTTGCTGGCTTGTAATAGTACATTCTGATGCAAGTACGGTAAGCTGCACATTATAGTCGAGGTGTAATAAACCGATGACTATAATAGCCAGCTTACTGAGTACGAGAATCATACGACGGTTTTCAATACATTTGCGATTTAAATTAGGTAGATATTTCAAATTTAATAATGGCGGGAGCTGAGGTCGCGAGCGGGTTGCTTTTCGCGGTTTACGCACGCGTTACAAACAGAATGCTCGTTTGTGATTGGTGTATAGTAAAAAGGCCTAGTACTGTAAAATACGACATTACGGTACAAGTTTCGATGTCATAAAGACCGTATTAATAGCAAATGTATTGAAAAAGATAAAGTAATTTAAACTATGATAGATACAGCGCATGGTACATACATGCTCGAAAGTATATTCTCGGTTTGCTAGATACTTAAAAACTTCAACGAATTAAAAACAAACAAAATCCATACATGCTAATTGCTTAGGATGACGTCCAAACGTTTTGGACACTTATATGTTCACCTCTGGTGTAATTAATAATATTTTTATACATTATTATTCAATTTATGCACTTAATGGCAAATTTAAAATTTCTATAGGAAAACTGTTATGAATGCGTACACCTTACCTCATAAAACAGTCATGGACATTTTTTCAGGTGATATGATACTTTTGCCTTTACAGAGTTATTGCTCCAGTATTACGCCTTTGCGGAGCAATAACTCCGTAAAAGCGACGCTCACTTCATATAACCCTAATGCCTGATTAAAGTTTACACCGATGAAGTAAACCGACGTTAGACGCCGACAGTTTCTCTATCACCTATTCATATAGCTGTACCTAAAGGTGTTTGATGGGCTCTAAACGTTACGCCGAACGACTTCTTACGACGCACTAGCTTCCGTTACAGAAATAATTTCGCGAAGCACGTGTTTGGCTCCTGTAATAGTGTGGATATTATTAGGCTAGATCGCGTTAGCTATCGATCATTGGTCATTGAACTTGTTATAGTCTACTTGCGGCTTTGCTCATTCATAGCTACGTAATTACGGAAAATCGTTTCCTAAGGACGAAAAGTACTACTTTCATCCCTCTGATCAGGTAACTTCAATTCAATTTTACATAATTATGTAAAACTGAGTACCTATTTCGAGGCTACTTAATGTTATATGTTCATCCAACATACAATAGAACCGTAAATTACATTTTCATTACTCGTACTCAGAAAGTGCGCTTGAAGTTACCTGATCAGAGGGATGAAAGTAGTACTTTTCGTCCTTAGGAAACGATTTTCCCTGCTGTCAAATAAATTTAAAAAAAAAAACTATGCAAACCATGTCTCAACTTTTATACAACGACTCTGTTGAATCGGGGCGAAAAATGGTAATAAAAAAAGGTTATCAACAATTTTGTAATATGACTTTATACATATAATTTACTTTTAAATAAATTATTATTTAATTTACGTAGATTTGAGCTAAATATTTACCATCATCAATGATAAAAAGTACTGGCTGGTAGAATGCCACAGTAAAAGAAAAATAAAAATGCAAAAAAAGCGGCAATTCGATCTTCAGTTATTTTGGCGAGTGCTGGTTATTTACATATACAGATATTAGTATAAAACGAGTTCATCAAATTCAGATATGAATTTATCGGTTTTTTTTTTACTTTCCTCATATTCGTAATGAAAAGTAGAGTGTTTACCTCGGGTGAAAGACCTATTTAGGCACTCGAGCTTTTACTTTCAACCCTTGTGTAACAATCTACTATTTTTTAATTGCCATTGTAGTGTGTATAGTTAACGATTTAGACATCAAACAACACTTTTTAGAATATTTATTTGTATGCACAAATATCACGCAAAAAACTTTTTGACTAATTTTGATGAAATTTTGGTGTGAAGATAATTTAGTACCTGGGTTAACACATAGTACGTTTTTTACTGCCGGAAACTGTCTCATTAGCTATTATGGATGAATATAAATACTGTTTCTATACTGACCCACCGCTTATACAACATGGCGGGTTACAGCTAGTATTTTATTAGGAAGTAAAAGTAGTGTTTATGAAATTTTTTTATCGTTACATGCCCAAGGCCAAGACTTTAAGCAATGTACAGATCGCTTCAAACTTTATGGCGGATCTGAACACAACATTTTGAGCGGGCTTGCGCAGGTACAGTCATATACCTCTCGCTCCACTGCGTCCCGCTTCCCCTAAAATATAACCCTCTTTCCATTGCGTCACGCTATTCTTAAAACTGTTTATTGCGACGCGACTTGTGCCTACTTTCGGACCCATCATAAAGCTTGATTCTAACTGTATCTGTCTAAGAAACGATTAATGCTAATCATATTATTAAATTTTCTTTTTCAGATGAAAGAGATGCCATACAAAAGAAGACATTCACCAAATGGGTCAACAAACATCTTAAAAAGGTGTGTAATATTTTTTTTCCATTTTCACACTTTTTCATATGTTTATACTTATGTATGTTTATGTTCGTCAAACATAAATTGCCAGTTGTCATAATCTGCCTATAACAGTTCTTATATTTGTTGCGGTATTTGCAAACAACAAATAAATCTATTCTAATATTTAATCATTTAAATGATTATGGAAAATATTAAAAAAAAAAACCAACATTACATTTTAACGTTTTGGTTCCTTTTTTGATTGATCCGTAATTCGTTACGCGACTCGGTCGTGGTGGAGCAATAACTGGAGGCTCGATAAAGTATCATTCACATTGACTAGCTAAAAAGCGCTATTAGCGATTTTTCATACTTGTAAGTAAAATCATTACAGAGAAGAAAAACACTGCACCTGGAAAATAACGTACCTACTTAAATCGTATAATAATTTCAGTATTCCAAACAGTTGACCTACACGAGAACAATTTTAATTTAAGAGATATAAAAAAAGCATCTATTTTCGGCTTAAGTGCGCTTATTATGCTTATAGGTGTTGAGTGACGTGCGGCCGAGTAGATACAGAAAAGGGAAGATGCTGTTAATTTTTTTTTAAATTTTTCCTGGTTCACCTACTCTATATTTTACCTAATAAAATACTTACGTGCGATCTTGTCGCACTACGTAGTGTGTGCACTTGGTTAAATTTTTTTGGCATTCAATAATTGTATTATTTACATACTACGGGTACACTAGCTCACAGTTAGCGGCTTAATAAATGGGACTACTCTTTTCCCATATAGATTTTTGTACCAAACGTTGTATTGCATTTTCCAAAACGTGTAACTTCCAAGGTATATTCCGATACCAACAACAAAAGTATTAATTATTATTATTGTTGTTGTTGTAATGCGAAACAAACTTTGATTTTAAACAGAATTCTTAAATTATTTTTTTAATTTATGTATCCGATTTTTTTTATTATTCTAATATATAATCATCATCATCAGCCCATGTTACCCCACTGCAGGGGCTTAGGCCTCACCCAGGGTAAGGAGGGAGTTTGGAGCTTAAATCCACCACGCTACTCCACTGCGGGTTGGGGATTGTAACGACCGCCGTCTATTGACAGCGTCTGGGACCGACTGCTTAACGTCTCTCCGAGGCACGGAGTCGGTAATAGTTAATGTACTTAAGTCAGAAAAACTCATTGGTACACGCCCGGATTCGAACCATGGCCCTATGGCCTTATAAATTTGAGACAGGTTCCTTGCGCTCTGGGCTTTCACGACCCACGACAATGTATGATAATTACATTTATTTTTATTGTTACATGTTAAAGTTAATTTATAAAAAAATAGCCCATCGACCGAATTTAGGGTACCAAACCTCCTTAGAAATGTTTGGTAATATATATTGTTTAGTATATGGACAATATTTAACCTGAGAAAAAAACAAAGTAAAAAAAAGAGTTTTACAAATTAGATCGAGATCTTAGACTATTACTGTGCTATTTACTTTTAGTTACACAACCAGCTGTTTCAATATTTCCTATTTTTCAGCTCTCGTTTCTCATACACTGTTCAGTTTTTGTGTTCCGATAAAGCTCTAGTTGACTTTCGAAAGCTTAGTCTCCTTAGAAATTCAAATTCGCTTTCGCTTATCATTTTAAACGTTACTTATAAGTCGGTGTGTCAAGATACGCAAATATTGTCCGACCTTATGCATGTACTATGATTTATTGCTCACGCTCCGAGTTGATTTACGACCAATACAATGTCATATTACTTTGACGTTTGGCGTCTAAGTTATTACTAAAATCTACCTAAAGAATATCTTGCAAAGCCAAGATTAAAACGAATATTTTGTACTTTATTCATCTATTCATTGATTCAGTCGTCTTTGAGTGTAGTTATTTTGGAACGCTTTGACGTGTGTTGTAATTACGGTAATTAAAATACTTAGAGAATACGTAAAAGTCGTGATAGCCGAGTAATAGCGAGCCCGCTTCTTGTTTAGAAGGCCATGGTTCGAATCCCAGGGCATGTACCAATGAGTTTTTTCTGACTTATGTACTCCACCACTGACACCCTCTGAGAGCACGTTAAACCGTCATCGGTCCCGATTGCTATCAATAGATGGCAGTCATTGAAACCATCAACCCGCATAAATGTAACCTGGTGTATTAAGCTCCTAGCCCCCTCATCCTGAAGGGAACTTAAGCCGCTGCAGTTGGGCATTAATGGGCTGATGGTATGGTAGTGATATACGTAAAGTAAATTAGACCGATTAAAATTTCCGTCGTAGGAATATAATTTAAAAATAATTGCTGCACGCAAAGATCACATTGAAAAGACGAATTACGTTTACATGACCATAGCTAACTGGAACGCAAGCGGAATAATTTTAATTTCTTTCTATCAGTCGGTCTTTAACATTAAATATTCTATTAGACACAGTTGTTACAGACCACTTCTTCACTTCACTTCATCAGCTCATTCTTACCCCACTGCAGGGGCTTAGGCCTCCCCCAGGGTGAGGGGGCTTGGAGCTCAAATTCACCACGCTACTCCATTGCGGGTCGGGGACTGCAACGACCGCCATCCATTGACAGCACCCGGGACCGACCGCTTAACGTGCTCTCCGAGGCACGGAGTCAGTGATAGTTATGTACTTAAGTCAGAAAAACTCATTGGTACACGCCCGGATTCGAACCATGGCCCTATGGTTACAGATCACAATCTCACATAAAATAAAATCTAATACGTAACATAAAGAAATCAAATGTAATTAAAATAATGGAACGTATTGTTAACGAAAAATAGCTCAACTATATGACAAAATATTGTGTCTATAGCCAAATGTCTACTCAAGTAAGAAAAAAATAAAAAGTTATTATAAAAGGGAAATTGTAAATTTTCGATGTCGTAGGTATTACAGTATTTTTCGCTTGATGTCCAAACTCGTACCTACTGCTGTATTTTTTTTTGTGCAACAACAGCAACTTTTCCTTCACATAAATAGCACCTTCTTTTGACAGCGGCTGCGTTACATGCACCTATATCGTGTTTTTCTTACGGTGCAAGCGATATTACTGGATTTGTTATTACATCTGTGTCGTCACTGCTTGTGTGTAATCTTTGACGACATTTACTAATAAATATATCTACACCGTATTAGCGACCGCTATGAATTCAAAGTACGTAAAAATATTTATTTATTCATAATAATAATAATATCTGGGATATCCGACACAGCGCCGTCTAGTCCCAAAGTAAGCATTATACTTGTATTATAAAGTACCTACTAGACAACTGATATTCATACTTAAATTTTACCAATATTTATGCGGATAATACATATATAGATGATTTTACACACAGACACGGAATAAAAAGATATGTCCATGCACACAAATATTTGTCCCGGCAGGGAATCGAATCCGTCACCTTTGACTTTACAGTTAGGGTCTTTAACCACTAAACCATCGGTCATTTCATGTACAAAAATATAAATATTAGAACATATATTGTATTATCTGCGGATATGCAGAATGAGCGAAATTTTCTATACAAAAGAAACACATTTTACCAGAGTATTTTACGGGTACATCGAATCTCGTATATTTGTGCATTTCCTTGTATATTTATATCGTTTTTATTTCCTGTAACGTTACACTTAAAACAAACATTGTTTGTTTGGATAAACAGTAGTCCGTTTGTCTGTATGAGTTTCGGCGATAACCCTGTTTAATAAAGCTTCGTTTGAGCGAAATGCTTTCGTTGTGCGTCATCCATATCGTTTACATTGAATGTTTCTTTGTCTGGCATTCATATTATCTTATCTTTAAGGATTCAACTTAGGAGGTCTTGCTAGTTACTTATCTATACCTGACTGACCGATAGGCCGAATGGTTATAGACCCTAACTGCGGAGCCAAGGGTCGCAGGTTCGATCTCCTCCAGTACAAATATTTGTGTGCATGAACATGTCTATATGTCTATTTGTTCCGTGTCTGAGTGTAAAAAGTATCCACGTATGTATATATTATATACAAAGGGAATATTTAGGCGTGATTTTACCAGTTGTCTATAGTACTTATATACAAGCATAATATTTGCTTATTTTGGGACTAGATGGTACTGTGTGGGATGTCCCAACCCAAGCATTATTATTATCATTATTATTATGAATCTGACTATTAATAATAATAATAATAATAAACATTTATTTTCAGGTGCTAGCCTCATAATAATCTTTACATATTTACACAGTATTTACATATCAAGTATTAAAATTAAACAGTACAATAAATAAAATATTAACAAATTATAACAATAAATAAATACAACTAATAGTAAAACTAAACAATCAATTAATTATTTGACATGCAGGTGTATCCAATGGGCCATAAATGGAGAGTCCCATCTATCTATTGACTGACCGAATGGCCGAGTGGTTAGACACCCTTACTGCAGAGCCAAAAGACGCGGGTTCGATTCCCGCCCGGGACAAATATTTATGTGCATGAACATGTCTGTTTGTTCCGTGTCTAGGTGTAAAATATCTATATATACGTATTATAATAATAAGTAGGTATATTTAAGTAAGTATATCGGTTGTCGGTAACCCATAACACAAGCGTAATACTTACTTTGGGACTAGATGGCGCTGTGTAGGATGTCCCATGTATTATTAGTATTATTATTATTATATCTAACATGCCATTTGTTTGAAAAGTTCAGACAGGAATAGCCAGAAGATTGAAATTGCTAATCGTAGTAGTGTATTCATTTCAAATTCGCTAAATCGAACTCATGTGTAGGATTGGAAACGAAAAATCTATATCAGTAAAGAAAAATTTACATTTTTAACGTCTAAAACGCGATATCGTTGGACATATTGTTTAATGTGGAAAACGATCACAAATAAAATTTTAAAACTGTGTAAACATGTATTATTACATTATCTTTTTTGAGAAAAACTATTAACATTTGTAATAACAGTTTCTTTTTTTTAAAATTGAAATGAAAACATAACGATTAAGCGGTGAAAATGAAAAAAAAAAGACTTTATGGCTTATCCAAAATTTATGCACATGTTTTGCTACAATAACCATTGAAAATAATATATTTTAATTGTTTATATATCTAATTAAAACTAAATAACTACATTTTTTATATACGGAAACGGGTACATCTGTAAGAGATCAACATTTCTGTGTAATTATTGTATTTTAGGAACTAACAAATATACTTTGATTATATAATATCCTCACAATACAATGTCGGCAAAAATGAACGGCCAACGTCTATTATAACCGAACTGTTAGGTGATATTTTTATCTACGTTTTTTAACACCAACACTCTATCCAGACATAATTTAATCAAAGCATGTTTAAAACTGTACGCAACAAGAACTGATTCTGAGACAATATCGTTGACAAAAATAAAAGTTACTTATCCGTGCACATACTCAGGCATTATTTCTCAGTGGAATTCGAGTATCTGCTCTAGCATATAAACAATACCTTATATAAACTTTCTGCAGATGTTCTCATGCGAAATAATAACACGTTTGTCCGTCCGTGAGTCACTTTACAGACATGAATAATATCTCGCATATACAGACTTTATTAGTAACGATTCATGTATACTTACATCATTACTAGTGTAAAATAGCTTTTAGTTGCTATCATATATTCGTGTTAAAAAAACATATTTGAATTAAGGCTCCCCCTAATTTCGCGATCTGAAAACATAAAAAAACTCTTTTTTTAGGTAAAATTTTTCAATAACCATTAATATATTCGATATTTTTTTAATGCATAATCATACATCACCTAATTATCTACTAAGTAAGTGTAGCGTATGTAGCTGGTCACTTAAGGTACTGGCCATACACAACATGTATTAAGGTTCTAGAATGTATTCTGATAATGTCGTGATAGCCCAGAGCGCAACGAACCTGTCTCAAATTTATAAGGCCCCATAGGGCCATGGTTCGAATCCGGGCGTGTACCGATGAGTTTTTCTGACTTAAGTACACAATATCACTGACACCGTGCTTCGGAGGGCACGTTAAGCAGTCGGTCCCGGACGCTGCCAATAGATGGCGGTCGTTACAGTTCCCAACCCGCAGTGGAGCAGCGTGGTGGACTTAAGTTCCAAGCCCCCCTCTTCACCCTGGGGGTGGCCTAAGCCCCTGCAGTGGGGTAAAAATGGGCTGCTGATGATGATGATGATGAATGTATTCTGAAATGTATACTAATATAGAATGAACAGAATAAAGGACAGTCGGGGTTGAGAAATAAACGAAAATCTATGTACGCGAGTAGTGAGCCAAGTAATATCGAAATATTGTTATTATTATTAATAATCGTTAACAATAAACGTGAAGGTCAGTGAAGTGATTTTATTATTCTACGCTTCCGATAGGAACCGATCCTACATAAGTCTACGAATTTTCATTTAGATAACAACATAATATAAATAAGTAAAAAATAAATTCAAACATACGTTTTTGGGTAAGCACGAAACATCAGATTTATCAATGTTTTTTTTAAATTTAACTGGTAGCGAATATTACAGAAAAATCATACGTACGAGGCATATTATAGTAAGTGTACAAAAAATTGTCTTAAAATTTATTTAATTAGTACTGTAATAAAATGCGTTCCATGCTGAATAAACGCAAAAAAATCCTGGCCAAAATTGTCATCTACGCGTTACAGTTTAATGAAAATAACATGAAAACGTATACAAATTAAAATTTGAGGTGTTATCTCCCAAACACAATTTTTATAATTTATTTATGTTTGCAAATTTGTTTGTAATAAAATTTCGAAAATTACCTTATAGACCTTATGTACACGCTCGCTGCGTTCACTCACTCGTGCTCGAGGGCTTGTCGACAACGGTCAACTTACAGGACCTCTTAAGTTCTCCTTATTTATGACACCATCTTAGATAACAGATTCTTCAGCTTGTCAGTCATCGAAAACTCGAGCGAAATTACAGACTCATAGATTAGACAGACCATACGTCCTTATCATTGTATTAAACAAATATTTTGTTAAATTTAACAGGAAATGTAATTACCGAATGTTGGTTTTCTTTTCCATTGCGAATGTTACATGTCACATAAATTTCTACTTCTTGACGAATATTTAAAAACATATATATATATTTATTTGGCGTGTGCGATATATTTGGTTTAGAGCATATATATTTTTTGGGCACAGTTTTGTCGTCACAATTCGGTGTCTCTTAGATTGTACATCCATGTTCTAATCATACTTTTGAATCATCAATATTAATAGGAGTGCACGCATAGTTTTAGTATGACAAGCATTCGACAGTTTGTGACGCAACATATCGTGACTTAGTTATAGTTACTATGTGAGACTAATCTATGATATAAATTTATAGTGTCATTTAATAGCAAAAAAAATGTGTATGATACTAATCAAATAGCTCTTTCGATAAACTAGACGAATCCGGTAACTTCCGTACAAATGGAATCAAGTTTAATTTTTATTTATATGTCGCAGCGCGCCTGTTTTATTGATATTGTAAATTATTATATAATGCGTCGATAATCACTTACCGGGTAGCGACCCTGTAATGTATTATATTCGAGTGGAATCGGGCACGGATGTATGTACACATATATAGCGCAAAAGGGCGATAAATATACGAAACCCAAGGCGAAGGGCAGAAGCTAGGTAGAGAGAGCTCTGTGCATGACGAGGCGTGGTCGTGTCCCGGGATCACTTGCACATATGCATCCTATAAGTAATTTTAATCGAATTTATTATTTGAAGATACTGTGTAATGATTGATACAACTATAGTAGGGGTTATTAGCCTGTGACTTGAGAATAGTAGTGTCTACAGTTTGCAGTAATGGTTATTGTGATAGTTAAATTTATAGGATTAGAGTAATTGTTCAAGTAAAAGGTCTAAACAAAATGACCATCCTGACCGCTCTCCGACATATATAATTTTTCGCTTAACACCGACAATATGTACTTTCTCGTTAATTTGAAAGTGAACGTTTAGATTGTTAAAATCATGTTACACAGTAAGTTAATAATCGTATTCGTGAGAGTTACAAATAACTTACGATAAATAAGTATGAAAATAGAAAATATGTGTAATTAATTAATTAAATATGTCGTGCAGTTCTTTCTATAAAGTTGTAAGCGAAAACAAGTCTATTAAAAAAATATAGTGGATGTTGTTCCAAGAATGTTTGTGAGTCATAGTTCAGTTTCTTAACGTATGATTAATGCCGTCGTTACAGGCATTCAGATAGCTCCGGATATTATGCTTCTTATGGTTATCTTTGATATATTAATTGCATTTAAATAGAACGCGTTATTAGTCTTATATGTTTCTTGTGAGCGGTTTCATATCGATGTGTAATTAAATATGTTATTGGCCGCCGAGGAGCGCTACAGAGCAACGCCGCCGTCAAAATTGTGGCGCACTGTTGTCCAGCATCAGTTTTTATGGCGACAAAAATTATTTACTGTGCTAATAATAATAATAATACCTCGAACATCCCACACAGCGCCACCTAGTTCCAAACTAAGCGAAGCTTGTACTATGGATACCAGACAACTGATATAAATACTTAAATAATCTTTATAATATTTACATATATAGATTTTTTTACACCCAAACACGGAACAAATAGACATGTTCATGTATATTGCTACAGTGTAATCTATACAACAATACAACTGCGTTTTTCCGTGTCTATACATTAAAGATTATTGCAAAAAAGTAACTGCGAGACGCGATAATTAATTAATAGCCTGAATAGAACAAATTGGGAAGTTATTTTTGTTATTATTAACATGAATCTAATATTTATAATTTTTTTTCTATTTAAAATTTTAATAATATGTTACTGGTAGTTTTATTACCGGCAATGTTTTAAAACATGCCCTGTTATGTTTAAAACTGTATAAAACAAAGGCGCACGTGCTTGGTCAATGCGTAACGGCTACTGTGTTTTTCGATTACTAATACCTTTGTGTTATTAAATACATTCGCTGCTGCGGCTGGAGTTGGGTCGTGGGTTCGATACCTACTGGAATCATGTTTAATGTGTGTTTGAATGTGAGTTAGTTTTATGAGTTTCGTAGTGTGATTTTGGTTTTTCGGACTTAAGACCCCGTTCTCGATTTTGTCTCAGTTTACGCCTCGACATTAAAGGTTGACAAACGTTTGTTTTCAATATTGCATTAATAAGAAAAATATGTGTGTTTACTATATATCGTGGAGTAGCAACAGAAAACGCTGAAAATAAATAAAATAATTTCGATAAAAACTGTAGGCATATAAGACTGACTTTTATTATTATCTATTTCATTTCAACTGTAATATTTACACATAGTATTTATATGGAGTAAAATAAATATATCTAGCAATCGATAATTTTATTTATTGTTTTAACTTCAAATCGATCAATAACTATTTATTACTAAAAACCCTATTTTAAACACATAAAATCAAGCGACAAATTATATTACGATGATATTGGTCGCTTTCTTTTATTTGGGTGCCACCGCGTGGGGACCTCTAATTTTAGCGAGAGCCGGGCCTTACAGTTGTTTATTCTGACACGCGAAAACAATTTCGGCTTAAGCTGAACGATTCTGCGAATACTTTATGCGAAGAAACGCACGGGTTAATACAATTTTATAATATAAATAATAACACTGCACTCGAAAGATATTAGTGCTTAAAAAATCGCAAGAATTTTTAGCATTTAGCAATTTTCGGCATACCTAATGGCCCGAGCCCTTTTCAATAATAGTAATTTGGCCATCTCACACAGCGCCATCTAGTTCCAAAGTGAGCAAGTAGGTATTATGCTTTTATTATAGGACACTAGACAGCTGATATACATACTTTGACTGGCCGTTTGGCCGTGTGGTTAAAAACCCTTACTGCGGAGTTAAGGATCGTGGGTTCGATTCCCGCCCGAGATAAATATTTGTGTGCATGAACATGTCTATTTGTTTTGTTCTGGGTGTAAAATATGTACATATTATAAAGAATATTTAAGTACGTATATCAGTTGTCTGGTACCCATAATACAAGCTTTGCTTAGTTTAGGACTAGATGGCGCTGTGCGAAATGTCCCAAGTATTTTTATTATACTTAACTATTCTTTACAATATACACATATGTAGATACTTTTACACCCAGACACGAAACAAATACGACATGTTCATGGATATAAATATTTGTCCCGGGCGGGAATCGAACTCGCGACCCTTGGCTCTGCAGTTAGGGGGTCTAACCACTCGGCCAATCGGTCATTCAATGGTCCCTAAATTTATTTTTCCGCTTCACCGTGTCTGAGATAATTCGTGATCAAAACAGGCAACTAACGCGTTATGCATTATACATGTGGTAGGTATGTCCACAAAGCAGATTATGACAACTTGGTTTTACATTTATTGTACATTCTTTCTTATTTTTTATTACTAATTTATTTTCATATACATAACTTGTTATAAAACTTTGTTTTTTCATCGCTTGTCTTTGGACGGGATCGTATCAGCACTGGAAATATACTAAGGTCTGTAAAATACACCGCTCTTATTATTTGTAGTATTTTGTTGTCTATATCTTATTTGATGTTTTTTTTTTTAATTTTTAGTCTGCAATTTGATTTTGAATTCGTTTTTTTATATTGTAGTATAGATTAATTTTTTTATGTATTATTGTAATTATAGATATGGTTTTTAAATAGTCATTATATTTGCATGGATAGTTAATAAGTACTATATTAATTTTTCTGTTAGTGTTTGATCATTATTATTTAATCCATAGATTAGGCTAGGCTTATCTTATTTTACAATCTGATCGACCATAGAGCAAAGTAGATACGCTTTCGCATGCACTATTGCCGTTTACTGAATAAAAACGTCTTCTTTTAATATGACCAATCAGAACACAGATTCTAACAGAACCGGAGTTTTCATCTCTAGAATGACTTATTCAATACAGAGTACTTTAACCTCTTAACTTTTAATCAATCATTATCAATCAATTGTCTCTGTCCATTAAATGGCTCGTGACTTTCAATCTGACCCGATTGGGTTAATTTGTAGGGATTGGGTTAAAATGATTTTTTAACTTAATAACCGAGCTTTCCGTATACAGTGATTCTTTGTCTCAAAACATTGTCAATCTGTCAAAGCGTTATAGTGCATTCATTAGTTAATTATGATACATATTTGAAATGTACTATTTATCTATTTTTGGAAAACAATTATCGTTTTAACATAATTAAATTATTATTTTCGAAGACTAAAACACATTTTGTTCGTAAATAGTTTGGATGCCTCAAACTTATTTAAAATGATGTCATATCCGGTGAAACCGAAACGGATGTTTAATCCTAATCAATCTGAAATCTAGATTTTATTCGATTTTCTCTTTTAGTTGAATAATTTGTTGCCTTCGCTCTGTTGATTGTTACCTATTATTATTGTTTATTATCATATCTTATACTATTCGGCATATTCTCTATTAAATTGTAATATTTTTATAACAAAGTTTGTTTCTTTTGTATTTGTAATAAACTAATGTATGTTTTCTTAGTTCGTCATTTTACTTTGTTGTTGTTTAATTTGTTGTTAGCATGGTTCGTGTAGTTAGTGATTTTGTACATCTTTTTAATTTTTTTTTTCATTATCATAGATAATTTTTGGACTATGTCCGCTGTCGTTTGTCTCTTATTATTATCTTTGCTTCATTAATTGTATTTTAAGAATTAGTCAGAATTCAATATAATTTTAATTAATGTTTTTAAATTTATTGTAGTTAACATTTCTTTGATTTGTATATTATAACTGAATAAATGTTATTTCTTTATGTATCTGCGGGTAATGGAAATTGAAATTTTGCAAGCAGACAAAACTATACGAGCACTTTCACATCTGAACATTTTCCATTACATTTTTGAAATTTTAATTTCACATCACATATAATTTATACAAAGAGACTGTAAAATGACTTTTTGACTTTTAATGACTGTGTGTAAACATCTTATATTTAATAATAACTTTTTGAATTTTTTGAATTTTGACTTCAAAGTGGACGAATGTGCTTTTGCACTATAAGAGGGTCCTCACATAATGAGCATAAGAATCATTTAGATATGTTTGGTCGTCAGCTAAATTTAACGTTTTTTAGAGACCTGTGCTTGCTTTGTAGATCGAAAAGTAAGACAACTATGTAAATAGTTGGAAATTGTAATCTTACCTTCCGGGAAGTTGAGACTCCGAAGAAATCTTTGTCAATCCACAATGTAGTTCGTATAATCGTTGGCAATCGAAAACAAAAAGGATCTGCAAATACAATGCGTAATACGAGGGGAGGCTGATAAGTAATATACCTAACTGTGAAATTAAAGACAAGTGTGGCTATTTTATTTTTATTTTTCAATGTACTTCCCTGAAAGGGAAAGACATGTATGACTTTTTCATAAACCGTCATTAACCCATCCAGACAGGGCGTATTTTTGTCTTTGGTTAGAAATTTTATCACTGCACTATGCTCAATTTTCATCATTTTACTTTTATCTGCGATATGCTGGAAACAATGAAATGCGTGCTACAAGAAAAACAAATGATATTTGGTATTTAAAAAAAGGAATAAATGGAGAATACGACAACATAGGGGCCAGTATTATTTTCGCATATATATATTAAAACTTATCAGCCTACTCTCATATTATCAATCGTTTTCGTTATATCTACATATGTATATGTATATACATGAATAACAACGTCTAGGCCCCAAACTAAGCATTAGCTTGTGTTTTGGGTACCAAGCGAAGACATATTATACTATATATCAAGTACATATTAATTATTTATTTTATTTTCACTTTCATGGAGGGACATAGCTTAATTTAGTGTGCATGGTTTAACAGATAAATTCGGCTAAGCCAATCACAGCTCACTACAGATAGAAATATACTTAACTTTCCTTATACTTTTACTTAATAAAATAGAATAAAAAACAAGAACACATCGTTATAACTTGGCTCATCTGTTTTCTCACTCAACAGATCTAAATCTTCTCTTTCTTCTTAATTATGTTCTGGAGCTATTTTGGCACATAACTTACTAAAGTTTTTACTGGTACGCCACATGAAACTCTTTACTATAATTGGTGGAATAAACAAAATCAAGCCGAAATATGCTTCATTTTTCTATTTTGTATGGAGTCGTTACTGTTATTTTGTCTGTTTGACTACATGGTACCTAGTTACATCGTGTATGTACTTGTTATTTTTTCAACAAGTCATGAATGGTATTATAGTGTTAATACGATATTTATATTTATGTATTGTGTCTGCTTCGGTGGCGGTTGGCAGAATTACACTCGTCTACACGTGTGCGAGATCGTCCACAACCAACCTTGCTGTCCGCCGCATCACGTGAGTTGGTGCTAATAATGTTGTTCTTGTTGTATTGTAGGAATTTGTCTACGCTTCGCTTTCATTATTTCAAAATTTAATCATTATTTTTTTATTTTTGTAACTACATTGTAGTGGAATGTTCTCATTGGTTTGTTTTCGTTTTTATTGAATCAATCATTTGGTAAGTATTTATAATTTGTCGTTGTCGTTAAGTTGCTGTAGAATTTGTTTGCATTAAATGTTGTTTATTGTTGTGATATTTTGGAGAATGTACGTAAATTGGTGAGGGTTATTATTATTATTTTATTATTGTCGTCTTTTTAAAATAGAGTTTAAAACGATGGGTCAATTCTAAATGAAGTTATTTTAATTTAATGTTTTTAAGCGGGACTGTGTTTATCTTTTTTGCGTTGATACGAAAATTTGCTTAACATATTATAGCTATAAAATTATAAACTAAGTTGTCTTTAAAATTTATTATGTATTAAACACGCTCTGGTTATTTATTAATATTAATAACCTAATTAAGTGGCTTATGTAGTTAGCTGTTCATGATAACGTATTTACATAAACGACATATTTTCCTCTAAAACAAAATTAAAAACAACATTATTGGAGCGCTATCTATTACAGGACGAAACGAGGACGACAGTGCCGTGTCGGTGATAATGTTTTTATACATATAGTAAGAAATAGTTCATACGCACCGGAACGACAACGGCGCGGCGACGACACGGCACGGCACTGTCAAAAGTATCGTAAGCAATTTTCATCGGTGACACGCTGCGCCATCATCGTTTCATTGCGTATGGATAGTCTAGTCGGTGAGTTCGGCCAGGTTTAGATGTTGTGCGCATTATTAAGGTGACGCATTGATGATTTTGAGCTCATTTTTTCCAAAACATATAGCTTTGATTATTCTCAAAAAAATATATGATAGAATAGAACGTATTTGTGGGCTAATGCTCAATTCCAAAACACGATTACGACAACTTCGCTCGATAGAAAATAACTGCAAAGTAGCCTCAAAAAATTCGTAAATCTGTATTTTTCTCAGTAGTGCGTTATGTAACGTTAAAGACTGTTAGGAATAAAGTATTCGTCAAAAGTTACTAAAGATTTTGCCCGATTTCGATTTTCAATAAAGCGATTATTTTAATTTAAATAATTTATTTTGTGTTTTCTCCCATATTACGTCGTAATCAAAGCAGCGTCGGCTCGCTTCTTCTCTATCGCTCCCGCGAAATCAGACAGTGATCGCTGAGGCGCAGTGCTACGTGGACGTGTGTCCTGTTGTTACTCGAGCTGTCGCTTCTTCTTCTCTTTTCTCTTCAAAAGATCCAGTGATTCCAGTCTAGACCGAGTTCACAATAATTTTAATAGATGGCGCCAAATTGTTTGGTCATGATAGCTCATAAACGTCACGCTAGATGGCACTTTTTGCGCAGAGGGGGGAGCACCCCCGAAATCGAAATGGGCCGTGGCTTATGAGTAGGTATTCTTGTCAATGCGCCCCCTTAAGTCACTATTATAAGATACCCTCGCGTCGTCGCCTTTAAGTCCCATATAGATAGCGCTGTACGTTGTACGTTTAGAACCTGTCTTTGATGTTTTTATGGATGTACTTAAAGATTCCTGTATAATGGCATGTTTTTGATTTAGTATGAAGTTATTGTCTGGTTATGGTATAAACAGAAAAAAATGACTGGTTTTTCAGTGGCCACTATACTCTTCGGAAGGCTCTCCGCAAACGAGCCACGACCACAAGTGGTTGATTTGGTTAGCAATAGAAAAGAATGGCCGACATCGGTCATGTTATGTGCGTGCGGCGAGTGGCAAAATATTATAAAAATTATAATTTCCACGTAGTTCGATTGCCATTTGTGGCTGTGGAGAGTGGCTACTCTCCCACAAACGGGCTCGTTTGAGGGGATCCTTACGTTAGTGGCGTTCGATCTAGATCAACCGGATGCGAATTGACGATTCGTGGCTGATTGACAGATCGCAATCATATGAAATCTGGTCTCAATCTGATTGTTGTTAAAGCCGGCAATAAAATTCTTTGGATACCTTGTAATTCATTTCATCAATTTCTTATTATTACACGAGCAGTCTATCCGAAGTCACAGATTGTATTGATGGCAAATCGATCTTCCGTGACCTGTCTTAAGCTTTAATTCATTATATATTTTTTGAAATATATTTACACGGTATAACATAAAGTAATATAAGTGTATATGAGAATATGTTATTGTTTTTGTTGTTATTAACAAATGCCATTTTCGCAGGTGAACCGTCATGTCAACGACCTATTCGAAGACCTGCGCGATGGACTCAACCTCATCTCGCTGCTGGAGGTGCTATCTGGCGAACACCTCGTGAGTATTTCACATTTGTTTTGTTATTTGATTAGTTGAAGTCCATGGTTGCGTATTCACGTTCATAATTCGTTGTGGAAATAGCTTTAATTTTTTCCAAGTACTTTTTTCATACACGGCGCTCACGAATTTTCATGTAAAAACAATACACGTATCCTTTGCTTCATCTAATAGAGCTTTGTGCCCAAACGAGAACTTAAATTAGACTTAATACTAGCTTTAAAATGCATGTTTTTTAAATCGGTATTGAAGCAGATATGTTCGCTACACAGACAAGTCAACCTTATAGACCACGCTTTGACAGGCAGTAGCATTCGCCAAGGTTATGTAGTGACACTACATAACTACGTCTCTTGTGAGCGGTCAGTTGGAAGCACGTCGGAAGCCATTAAATTGTCAATTTTGAACGAGCCAATGAAAACTAGCCGACTTCTCCCCGCACCCCGCCACTTTTTGGCGATTTCGTTTTCGTACTGACGTTTATTAAAGCGTGGTCTATAGGTTGACTGGTCTGTGGTTCGCTATCATATATTTACAAATTATATTTTATAGCTAACAAATCGATCGGTTGTAACTTTTGTATAAAATTACTTGATTACTTGACAATAAAGAATTAATTTAAATAAAATATCTATTCGAAAAGTTTTCCTAGTACTCCGTGTTTTATGCCGATTTCGCGTGTTAAAATCCATCAGAGTTTCGCATTTCGACTTTTCACGGAGCTCGATATACTTATCTCACGCTATAATATTTTAAACATTGTTCTAGAGTAGGTAATGTATAATAATAATAATACTACATAGGACTTCCCACACAGCGCCATATAGTCCCAAAGTAAGCAAGTATTATGCTTGTGTTATGGGTTACTAGACAGCTGATATACATACTTCAATATTCTTTATAATATATGTTTACATATATAAATATTTTTTTTTTTTACAAAGACACCACATACATATAACAACCAAGACCCGGTACCAGTATCAATATTCATCATATAAATACTGATCCGACCTGGGATTCGAACCCGGGACCTCCAGCTTCGTAAACAGGGTCGCTACCCACTAGGCTAAGCGGTCGTCATATGTATTCATCCTTTAATAAGAAAGATCGCTGTATAAATATAAATATCTTAGAACTAATGTCCGTACCATTTCTGAAAAACTGGCATTAGCTTAAGAGTAGAACTTTCAAGCATGAGTCTTGAACCATGTTTTAAAGTTGTGCTGATGCTCTTTAAAATTGATAATATTAAGGTTTTAGAAGTATAACCTCTCAAAATATAGAGTTTTCCTTTTTACGAATTTAGTAGATTTTTATGAAAGTTCATCTGTATGACGTGGAAAATATCTTTGTGACGTCTTCTGGACAGTTGAGCTTATTACGCTTTCTACGGTAAAAACAAAAGCAACAAGTATGTTTAGTCTTAAATAATGTAAATGATAAACATCTGTCCAGATGACATCACAGAGATATTTTATTAATCGGATATTGAAAAAATTCACAAAAATATAGCAGGGTTAAAAAATTTCCTTTTCAGGTGAAATGAAATGAAATGAAATTTATTTATTTATCGTAACAAAAGAGAAAGCATTGCATGCAACACTAACTATAAAATATTATGTGCCGTATCTCTCACACTAGGATTCCCTGTGTTGTGAGAGATAGTCACTTCTAGTGGTACTTAAATTATTATAATTTTTTTTTTTTGTAGGTGAAAGTATAGATTGGTTTATATTTTCTGGGGAAAATTTAAAAAGATTCTTGTATGTTTAATATTTTGGTCCAAGTCCGAGTTTTTTTTTTTAAATTTCTAATTCAAAAATTCTATGTACATGATATCAACTTCACTTTGGCCCTACCTGTAAACCACACCCTGCTACACTTAATCTGACATACGCCTGTTATGATATATCTAAGCGATCGTTCAAACATTACGTGAGTAAATAGCGGAGTAATAGATATTTTGCTAAGTAAATTTTAGGAGGGGAAAATAATTAAAGAGAATTTTTAAGTTTGACTAGAAATAATTTACGCATGTTTCAAGGCGGGCCCCAAGGGAGACCTGGATTTAAGAAAATTAACCATCCATCGTTATAGTTTAGACCTAGCCCTTAGCGATATCTTCTGTTTTCCAATTTGACTAAGAAACTTCGAGGCTGAAGATTTTTGAGTGACTTTGACGACAAAGACAACGTATATTTTTTACCGGGTAAAAGCTTTTCATGATAAATGTGAATAGTGTAATTAATTAGGAGATTTATTCATTTTAATCAGTATTTTTAATACTCCAAGCTCAAAAATTTTCAGACGTCTCTCGTATATATTTTCAATATTTTACATATATTACCAAATATTCAAAATATTTTCAAATTATCTAAATTGTTCGTTACTCATTCTGTTTACGAGTCGAAGACGCGGGATGTACGAACGGACGGACATGCAGGTAGCAGAGTGATAGCAATATGGTTTAGTATTGCCCTTAAGTTAAAAATTAATATTAATAATAATAATATAATAATAATACGTATACATGACAACAACGTCTAGGCCCCAAACTAAGCATTAGTTTGTGTTTTGGGTACCAAGCGAAGACACCACATACATATAACAACCAAGACCCGGTACCACTATCAATATTCATCATATAAATACTGACCCGACCTGGGATTCGAACCCGGGATCTCCAGCTTCGTAGGCAGGGTCGCTACCCACTAGGCTAAGCGTTCGTCGTTAATTGGTCGAATATGTAGGTACTTTAAACAGAATAACTTAAATGAAATGTGATTTCTTACATCAAATATGCCTAGAGTAAGGGGTATGATAATTGCTCATGCTTATTTAATTACATAAAAGTCTACGACAAGAGGCCGGGACGTCCAAAATCAAGTAAAATGCGTACGATTATGTAGTACTGGAACAACCCCTAAACATTATGTTATTTATTATCGATTTTCATGATGATTATTATTAATGGTCCGAGAACTTCAAGTCATTTCCTATTGATTTTTAGAACGTATATTAATAAAACACCTACGTTAGCAAGTCTTACAGATTAGCGGAGGCAGGGAAAAGAAAAATGTAACAAACATGCGTGCGGCTCTGCCCCTGTGCATTTCGAATTAGAAACTGTAACTTGTACGAATCATTTCAGAATTTTTGAGTTTCGTTCTGGATGGACTCTAATAGTATTAACAGTAAATATCTCCTAGTCGTCTAATAGTCAGTAAAATTTGTCTACGATATTTAGACATTTATGTCTCTCTGTGTCTATATTCGGTATGTCTGTCCGTCGTTTTGTCACAGCAATTTTACTCATCATCATCATCAGCCCATTTTTACCCCACTGCAGGGGCTTAGGCCTCCCCCAGGGTGAGGAGGGGGGCTTGGAGCTTAAGTCCACCACGCTGCTCCACTGCGGGCTGGGAACTGTAACGACCGCCATCTATTGACAGCGTCCATCCGTCCATCAATTTTACTCATGGACTATTAATCTACGGACTGTTATATGAGTACATTGATGTAGCGATGTTATGAAAACTTTTTTTTTTTTTTTGCAAGTCGCTGTATATGTAACTGAGGGGCGAAAAAAATAAATAATCCAGACTACAATAACGTGTGGAGTACCTATAGATAGGTTTTAAATATTCAACATTAATCAACTATGACCTGGAGAGTTTTGAAAAAAATTCTGAAAAGATTTAAGTTAGTAGGTGCAACTGATAAAACACTTTCAAAGAAAAGTTTGAATAAAATGTATTGATTAATTTTTCTATATTTATTTTTAAACTTATTATTTGAATTACAACCATTATGTTTCTGTGTGGGATGTCCCAGATGCTATTATTATTATTATTTATGTACATAAAAACTTAAATGTTTTCTCTAAGGTGGGGGATGGCCTCAACTTAAATACAATACATAAGCATATGTTATCGATTCCCAGGTTCATACTTTTAGAAGTTAATAATTATTTCATGGAGAATCACATCCGTTTTTAAAATAAAATTCCAAAACATTGTTAGATTTAAATTGTAATGAATTTGTAAAGCAATTTAAAGTCCAACTCATGAATGTATTACCGAATATTTAAATGGATAGTAAGTGCACATGTGCATGGATACTGTAATAATTGTAAGCATTTTAAATTTTTTTAAAAATATTAAAAAAAAACATATATGTATATCTAAATAAAATAAACAAAGACGAGTTTCTTCCCAATTCTTCTCCTTTTAATTCCAAACCGGTAATACCTAATCATTTTGATTTTCAATAAGTGAGTATAAACATCTTATATTGAATATTTTGTTTTGATTTTTAGACAAATATTCTCGAAACTTGCTTCCTTGTCGAGTTTTACAACCGTTTTACAACCAATTTGTACATAATTTTAGTTCAGTATGTGTTACAACCGTACCCAGTACCTAGGTACTTCGCTATAAAAATTTTAAAGTCAGATGTTACATAGTAACGAAATTAACGTTTAATTTTTTCTTTTATAGCCGCGCGAGAGAGGCCGTATGCGGTTCCACATGCTACAGAACGTCCAAATGGCGTTGGACTTCTTAAGGTTCAAGAAGATCAAGCTCGTCAACATAAGAGCTGATGATATAGTCGACGGTAACCCGAAGTTGACCCTCGGGCTCATCTGGACCATCATCCTTCACTTCCAGGTCAAAACTTTTATTATATACGGAAAAAATATCACGAATATTTTTATACTGAATTTGGGCATGAACAGAATTTTTGATAGTTATGATATTCATATATTTAATTTGGTTTTTGTGTTAATATTGAGGTAATATTAAGTCCTCTACGCTCTTTTGTACGATATGTTTAGAAATATCGTGGTTAGCGAAAATTTTCCTTTAAATTCCTAGAAGAATCAATTGAAAATATTGAATTTAAAAAACAGAGCAAGTATAAATTTTTCCGTTTTTTTCGCTTGTTCTGATTCGTTTTTTTTTCTTTTGAATTTTCTTTTTTTTTAATTCTTATCGTATGTCATCTGAAAATTAATTTTTTTTTTGCCAAAACACATTAAAAATATAAAGATATTTCTTCATATTCCACATTGGTATGCATAATAAATCATTAAATATTGGATATTATTCTTACACAAGGCAGAAGAATCCAGTACGAAATACATTTCTACATAAATAAGGTTCAAAACATGAACTAGTGACCAAATATATATATATATATATGTCTATGGAAAGCGAAAATATATTTATAACGTTAGAACGTTTAATAGTAATTCTTCAAAGTATAACAATAATAACACGACGTTAAGTACAAATTCACTACGGCTATTACATTATATATGACGACTTTGACCTTTTAATAAGGTTCCTTCGTTGTGTTCATGCGTTTTATATACAACTACTAATATTTCAAAATTTATTTTTTTTACTTAGGATTGCAAAGTATTTGTTAACGCTAATAGTTACGTATCAAATGCTTACCTACATTGAATTTTTCAAATAGTAGAGTAATAATTATGTACCTATTTTTTTTAAACTTAGGGTTGCAAAGAATTTGTTAACACCAATAGTTACGTATCAAATGCTTACTTACATTGAATTTTTCATATATTCTTGTAATAATTATTTACCTATAAACTAGAATACATCGTTGGTTTATCCACAGTAATTTTATTTCTTTCGAAACAAAATGTATCTAAAACTTGAAGAACGGTTAAACCAACCCAAACTGGTCACCTGGTACCCTTGTTTCCTCACTAGGAGAGAATGAAATTTTTCGAGCCGTTTTGACCTGAGGTTGACTGAGGTTGATGCCTATTACGTATCTACTTTTTATGTGGTTATTGACACGTTATAGACATATGTCGATCAATAGGAGACTGGTATTATGGAACTGCTATCAAAGTTGTTAATTTGCGGTTTTTAGGAAGGCCTTTTTGTGACGTATTACTATTTTTAATCGATGTAGATTTAATCATAGGTACGAGATCGGGCATAGGTTTCAGTAAGGCAACACGTGATGGGGATATTGTTTATTCTAGAATAATTATGAATAAATAATAAATTATAGATTTTTTTGAACACTAAGTTCTTTAGAAATGCTGAATAAAAAATTCTAGATTTTTTTTAAGATAAATTCTCTGGAAATGCGAAAAAAATCCGGTTTGCTAGAATAGATCAGGTCGTTAACATAGCCGAGAGAATTTGACCAGTTAGTATATGACAACAGATTAGTTTAGATCAGATTAGATAACAGTTAGTTTATGACCAGACAGACAACAGACATGACAGCATAAGTCTCTGATCTAGAACGCCTTGGTATTGTTACTAAAGTGTTTGACTAAATATATCCTGGATCCAGAGGTCCAAACTATGTAGTTATCAGGAATCAATAGACGTCAGGACGTCAATAGACGATTATTGGCGATTACTAATATTAATGAGTATTGAACGTAATATTATTAAATTCTTTTTACTAGATTAAAAAGCAAACGCGATACTTTTGGAACCAGCTTTATACAAATCGCACAGTAATTTGGTTCTTACGATAAACGACCGGCCTTGAGACGGCGATTTTTTGTCTAGTTTCTTGCTAGAGACGGCAAAGAAAATTAAAATTTTTATTATGTATTTGTAAAAACTATTGCTAGATTGTCCTTATTATAAAAAAATAAGTAATATGAAATAAAAACGGATTTTTTTTAAATTTACAGTACCTAATGATTAAATATTTATATATAATTTTATGGCAAGTTTATAGCAATTGAAAACAATTGTATTGAATTGAAGGATAGTTTGAAAATTGGAATACGGAATTCTAATAAAATGTGATTAAAATAAATAATATAATGTTATTATATAAGGTATTACAGACGGGTATAATCAGATATTACAAATATATAGTTCGCAAGTTGAAAAAGGTGTTAATTTTCGAAATAGGTACTGAAAATGAATTGGAAAGTATGTATTGAAAGATTTTATTAGCACATAAAAAATTGCAGAAGTTATAAACAAATTAAGGTGAAAGAAGAGAGGCATTTAGTAGTATTTTGCTGATATCTCAAAAACTTAAAGTGATAGCCAAAATCGAAAAAGATAATTAAAGAGTTCCAACTCCCGAACCTCTATCCCCGTTATTTATCAGTTAAAAATAAAACAATGGAAATTAGGCTCCGCGTAGCCGTTACGAAATGCGCGCGCTTACTTACATACTTACATACTTCTTGTAGCTCTTTTTATATATATATTTGGCGAGATCATGTCATAAAAGTTTTTTTAAAATTGTTTGTCTTGTCTATTATTAATATTTAAAGTTAACAAAAAAATGGTTACATTGTTAGAGGCGGTTTCAAGAATTGACACCTTTTTGAACTTTTGAACTAGATTAAAAACATATTTGTTGTAAAAATTAAAAGCAGATGTTCACTTAATGACGACCACCTAACATATTTTGATAATTGGTTTGTCGCCTTCTGTAATATCTTATAATATTTATATGATGATGACGTATTTATATGATAGTAATAATAATAATAATAATAATAATAATAAGGCATACATCACAACAACGTCTAGGCCCCAAACTAAGTATGAGCTTGTGTTGTGTATACCAAGCGAAGACACCACTTACATATAACAACCAAGACCCGGTACCAGTATCAATATTCATCATATAAATACTGACCCGACCTGGGATTCGAACACGGGACCTCCAGCTTCGTGGGCAGGGTCGCTACCTACTAGGCTAAGCGGTTGTCTATTTATTTATTTATTTATTTATTGTTAGAAAGTAAGCTTACAGCTGTAAATAGTTTGCCAAAGCGTTTGTCAAAGCGAATATATTGATATATATCAATATATCATAAATAGACTAGAATCGATCGGTAAATAGTGTAGTTTATTCTCACTCTATAGCTTATAGAGATTGTTATTCTGTTTTCGGTTAATTATTTTTTACGGTGTCGCGATTTTGATTCTTCTAAAAAATTACTGATTTTTAGCACTTTAATGCGATTCTCGAGACTAGTGAAACCGAATTGTGAAAGTATCTTTATAATAAAAATATTCGAAAAGCTTTTTATAATGATTCACTTTCACCCTCTTGAATGAGTTATTGTTTTTTACCAGTGTGTTTATGGCGTTGATGTTGACAACGATTCGTGTAATGTACAAATGGTTTTATTTACCTTGTTTCTGTGTTAACGCTGCTGTGTGATCTGAATACGTGATTTACTATGTCGCCACACAAGGCCGTTTACTTTTGACTGATTTCGTACAGTTGTACACTATTTTACTAGATTTCGCTCAGGTCGTGTGTGGAATAATGTGCTATTACGTAATTCAAGTTTTACCTGTTTGAAACAATAAAAGCGTATATATAATAATATCTGGGACATCCCACACAGCGCCATCTAGTCCCAAAGTAAGCAAGTATTATGCTCGTGTAACAGGTTACTAGACACTGTTAAACATACTTAAATATTCTGTTTTTTTAATTATATACATATATAGATACATTCACACTCAGACTCGAAACAAATAGACATGTTCACGCACACAAATATTTGTCCCGAGCGGGAATCGAACCCGCGACCATCGGCTTCGCAGTTAGAATCTCTAACCACTCGCCCAACCGATCAATCGCATATGCACTGTACATCAAATGTTTGCTCTATGTCTGAAGTCTAAATTAATAAAATAACCTATAATTATACTACAAATTTACAACAATATAATTAAGATTTATTTTTTCTCCGTTTTGCTAACTTGTCGCGAAACTTTAAAAAAGAACATAATTCTATGGATTCTACGATTTTACGGGTTTTAAACGCCTCTGTTGAAACTTATAAAATTATATGCGAGGTTTCATTTTTCCATTTCACTCGTTCGAGTCAACTCGCTATGAAGAATAACTGCTTTATTCATAAGCATTTAATAACCGTGTTTTAACTAAAATGTTTTTTGTCTTTTTCTGGCCGCTTCTATTATTCTTATGAGAGACAAAGTCAAAACACATTTTAGTTAAAAAGGCAGTAAACCTCTAGCTAACTAACGATTCGACCGACGATGGAGATACAAGCGACGACGTCACAAATCGCGAACAAAATGTTGTATGAAAAATAGATAATATTCTAGTTAATCAATTCCACTTCAGCGGGTAAGTATATCTGGGGTTCAGCTGAAGGTAGTTCAAATTTATAGAGCGTGTAGAGCTTGCTGGACTAAGCAAAAAGTTTTAAAAAAAATTATAAAAAAATATTAAATAATGATTCTTTACACATATTTTGCTTAGTAACCGTTAGTTTGCGCCATCTGCTCATTTGACATATTTTGTTTATTTCGACGTTCAGCCGAACACGCGGTGTATCATATATGGGATGTTCGGCTGATCGTAGTTCAACTTTAAATCTGTTTTTCCGTAACCGTTAGTTTGCGCCATCTAAACACTTGAAACTTTTTGTTCAGCTTGGTAAGCTCCACATGCTTATTGCTATTGGATTACGTTCAACCGAACACCCGGTATACAGTATTAAAGAGTAAGAAAATACTCGCAGAGTCAACGTACCTACTTCGATAGTTACACTCGCCGATGACTCGTTTATAGTTTCACGCTCTAATTGGCCTATAAACTAAATATTTTATTCTTTAAGATAACTTTAACAACGCTCCGTTGAACCACAGACTGTCCGATAGATAAATTAACGAGGGCTCGAGGATAAATAAGTGCCTAAACAAAGAAAAAGAGAAAGTATTACGCTATACATATGAACAGAATGTCAATTGGATTACAACAGAAAGCTCAACGGCTCTCGGCATACAAAGGCCTGTGACGATATTTTGGAGTCCTCTCACTTTCGCCGTTATATAATGGAGCTTAAACGGTCTTATTTATACAACTCATGTGTCGTGAATATCGAATTAAATTCGTATCGATTTTATTTATTTAATAATCGATTTATGAATGACTTGCTTTTGGTTAAGCGATTACGTCGACTTGCTTTAGCGCTATCGAGAATATGTTTATTGTTAAGTCGGGTCTAGTTACGAGAAACTTTTGGAAAATCTTCAACAAATCACAAGTCTCTGATTCGAATTTTAAGGACAAGTACTGTCACATGATTGGTCTCTTTATTAATGATTTTCTTATGGTTTGGTCTTTCAAAAATGAACGTTTTTAAATCAGTTTTTCAGCTATATATATAGGGCGAGGTTTTAATGACCAGCCAAATTTTAATATAATGACCTTGGATAAAGATCCGTTGGCCGTCTTGTTCCTTTTTAGTATCGATCAATAGGAAAATATTCAGTTAAGACTAGGCAAACCTTTGCCAAAACTACCAATATACTAGTCACCTTTCACGAGGGCGCCAGTGCACGTGCACGCGCCCCGTCCACATGCCCCATACCCTGCCTTTTCGCTCTATGTAAGAAGAAGGTAGCCAAATTTTGTTAAAAAATATTTAGGATATAATTATTGATTATGAATATTTGACCTATATTTTTATTTACGTAATGAGGTCTATTGGTGATACCTAATATCTAGAAAATTTTTGGCTGGTTACTAAAATCTCATCCTGTATGTGTTATTTTTAATATTTTTAACTAAATTTTTCAGTTCCTGAGAACATGATTTAAGTAATATTATCTGAGACATATAGTTTAGAGTCAAAGTTGCTACTCGTGATTCGTTTAAAATTGTCTAGCTTTCTGTCAGCATGACATATTACATAACATTACATTTCACTTACATTTACATAAGTACATGAGCAAATCCTCACCTCGAAAATGTGACTAAATAGTGACCGCTTCCTGACGTCACCGGTTAAGCTCGTCAGTCACCTGACCTCTGACGTTATATTACCTGACTAAGTCAAGTAGACTCATCTTTTTCTATCTATACCTATGACATCGTAGTGTCTATTTGTCTGTGCAGGCTAAAATTCAAAATGGCTGAACTAATTTTAATGAGACTATAACCTACACTCCGTTCTTTATCTACGTTCCCTTTGGTGTGGACTTGTCCCTTTCAGACATTGCGTCTGACTGAAGGTTGAACGAATTGATTGATTGATTGAACATACAGACATGAAAATAAGGTTGCCATGAGTGGCATAGGTTACTTTTGTCGGTTTGTTTTGGGTAATCTCCGAAACGGATGAACCATTCTTTTCATTCCAGAAATATTTAGATAGATAAAAACCACGCAAACGAAGTCCCGGTCGGTCGTCAGTAGGTACACCTATAAAAATAAAAGACACGATTATGAATGTTATCGTAACTAATATATATTTTATCTATACATATAATCAAATCGTAGACTTTCCGTGTCTATTTTAATACGATTTTTGCAGTGCAACTGGGAGACACTAGAAATAAGAAATAAAAAGTATAAACGAATTTTTAAATTTTTTGTCTCTTTCTGTTTGTTCGTATGTATATATGTGCATTTCCTAAAAGACATTTATTTGATTCAAAATTTAATTACTTTAAAATATGAAGCTTGATTCTGAGTAACATTTAACGTTTATTTTATCAAAATCAACCCACAGAATCAAAAGATATTCAATTTTTAAGTTTATTTAGAAACTTCATAGCACCATGCTATCGCGCCGCAGCGCCGCGTTACGCGTACCCCGGTGTTGCGAGCCGGTGTGTTGCAGGGGCAGAATCATTTTGCGTTTCACCACTAGCTGAGATAAATCTAAGTACACGCGAAGGCGCGGGCACAGCTAGTATACTATACTAACTGTAAAGATCCCAACACAACTTATTGGTCTATTTTCCCAAAGGATACCCAGTGTAAACGAGACAGACAAATCTAGATAGATCTATGACGATCACGGTATTTAAAAAAAAAAAAAACGTTTCGAAGATAGACATTCTAATTTGGAAACCTTCTAGAAACTAGAATACGCAATTCGCTAAATGTCAGCGTGGGATGTAACATTGGAAACCAGACGACAGTGGCACACATCGATCACCCGATATGGCACGTGATTATACCATAATAAAACGGTTATTTCTCCTTTCGGGGTATCTAGGGGTTAAATCAATTCCATTCTCGCATGTATGGATTGTAATTTGAATGAAGCGATTTATTTTTTTCCGTATCTATAATCGAGTTTGCCTTTAGAGCGTAAGCGGAAACGGTGGAAGTTGAATAATTTATTTATTGTTATTGTTTAATTTTTATATACACACCAAAATAAAAATTTTTAAATATTTTTCCGCGTCAAATTAGCTTACTAAATGTTAGGTCCCTTTCATGTTTGCCGCAGTTTTTCGGCATTTATTAACAATCTTTGATTGATAGCAACTTGTAGAACATATTTCGACCACTTTTATAGAATAGAAGTAGGAACAAAAAATGTAGACACAAAGACAAAAGAATCTGTCCAGTTGACGTCACAGAGATATTTTATTAATAAACTTTGAAAAAAATAGGTAAGAAAATAACAGACTTATTATTTTGTTTTTATTTCAAGAGGAAGGTATAGATTGATGTATAGTTTTTTGGTGAAAAAAATATATATAAAAACCATGTGTTAAAAATTTTGGTCCAAGCCCATTTCCCAAATTATTATGGCGATAGAAAGGCTAGCGGCTACTATCGCGCACTTATTCCTTTTATTCCATGATTAAAATAAAACGCGTTAACTAGCTTCCGGCCTGGCGCGGCCTGTGAAAAAGAACTCAATGCTCCGTTGTCTGTTTGCGAATGGCGTCCGTTATCTCTTGGACGGTACTATGTAATAAAAGCATAATAATATTTTATCAATGGTAATGAAATATAAATTATAATAATTATATTGAAATAAACAATAATATTGACATAAATAATAGTAATAATAATAATAATAAAGTAAACATTATTATCAAAACTCAGTATCAAAAATAAATAATATGAATAATGAAATAAATAACAATATGAGATAGATAGTTAGCAAAATATAATTCAATATATTGATATAAATATTTTCGAACAGTTTTTGTGATAACATTAAACTGAAAAAATAAACTCATTGCAGGAAAATTAAAAAAATAAACGTCATTAAGGTGTACACATTTTAAAGCTCGCCCTTTGTTAGATAGAGACAGACGATATGGTTGTGACGCCACAGATCGTAACAATTTTTTAAATAGTCAACCGCTTTCGGCAGTGTTCAATAAATAGATAAAATTTGGTAAGCGGTGCAAGGTTTGAAACCGAGGACTTGCTTGTTAGACCGCGAGACCGCGAACCTAGTTTAGTCGCTGTCACTTGTTACTAAATAGTCAACTGCTTTCTGCGTAGTAGTGTATAAAAAAATATATTACAATGGAATAGATGGAAGATTAAGTAATATGATATAATATGATATAATATGATATAATATGATATAATATGATATAATATGATATAATATGATATAATATGATATAATATGATATAATTATATAATATCACCTTTCTAAGAATTATGGTGTAAATAATATTACAAAAAATCGAGGCGGTTAAAAGTCGGCCTACTACCGTTAGTTTTTTTTTTCGTGAATTCGAATTCAAAAAGGTTTATTGTAGGATCTCTTTGCATGGCCTCATTTTCAGTGCTCACTTTTGCAGTCCATGACGTCACCGCAGGGAGGGTCAAACATATATTTTAATGTAGTCGCCGGATGGTTCATCACAATGATATAATTGTCATTTTTGTAACTTTTAAACTTTACGAGTATGAAGCTTTCAAAAGTACGTGTTTTTCATGTCGCATTTTTTTTGGAATGCCCGCCGGTACGATGAGGAAGACGTTCATCGAATTTACATTATAGAATCGAAAATTATAGAATTATGCATCTTCAACAAAATGTAAAAAATTTGTATTAATGACTGATATCAAAAAGGTCTAATTGAATTAAATCTAAATTAAAAATGTATTAAAGTTCACTTTTTTCTGTTCTTGCCGGCCGGCGCGGCGCCTCTCTTTCTTGTATTTAAAATCAATTTAAATTTTCAGTACAGTAATTGGCATATAATGTACGGTTCCATAGTGCGATGTGCATGCCTAGCTGCGCAAACCTGCCATTCTTCCCGCCGCCGCGCCGTCCAGCGCTGCATCGCCCCTATAAAATTACGTTACGGTGACATTTTTGTGACTAACTTCAGAGCTTCACACACATATATGGCACAAACTGTACACAATTGGAAGAACCTAATATTAACCATGCTCTCATGTTTAGGTACCTACACATAGATTCTCGTGACTCACATATTTTTTTATTTCATCTCAATCAGTAATAATAATAATAGCTGCGACATTTTACACACGTTCATCTAGTCCTAAACTAGGAAGCCTGTAGGTACTAGGGGTTTTAGACAACTGATATACATAATTAAATATTTTTTATTGTATATTAATGTGTAGATATTTCACACCCACACACGCTACAAATAGACATGTTCATGCACACAAATATTTGTTCCGAGCGGGAATCGAACCCGCTATCTTACGGACTGCAGTTAACGCCTTCGACTACTTAACCAACTGGCCAATCCGAATGAATGGGTACTAAGTTTTTTCTTAGTTTTATATAAACAATTTAATTGACAGTATGAAAGTCGCTACTTAATTAAGTTAAGAATATAATATGTCGATATTGCATAATACCATCGTCTTTTAATCGAGTTTTTTACACCCTGCCTTTTGTCGGCCGATTGGTCCGGCGTTCTAGTGTATGTGTTGTGTTATAGTTTTTTTACTTTTATTTTTTTTTGTAATCAAGCTTTTTTTTGTACGCATTTAGGCTATACTTATATATGTATCTTCCTTTATTATTATTATTAATTATACAACATAATTACGTTCCGGTTAATTACATGAAAATTTCAAATATCACACGGTTGGCTTTTGGTAACTAAACGAAATCCACATAATAATATGCCGTCAATAATTTAACTGTACATATTTATTGTTATTATTATTACATTTTAATTAAATTATGTATTTTTCTCCTATTTCGTTTAAGGTACCATATTATATTTGGCGAGACGTAAAAATTTATTTCATTAATACCGGTGATAGTTATTTATTTATACGAAATCCATTAATGCATTAATACGTATGTTTCTAGATAATAATAATACTTGAGAAAAATAAACACAATTATACTTTCAAATATTAGTCTGGGCCGGAATCGAACGCGTTACCTAATTCTGCAGTAAGGGTCTCTAACCACTCGACCAATAGGATGGATATAGTTAATTAAGTAATTGCATATTAAAACCTGTTTTAGTCGTGTAGGTACTCATATTGATAAAAAAGTATTTTAAGTGCAACCATTCACTGGTCTGTGTCAAATCACAGACAAGGAAACCTCACGAAGCTTTCTTATATATCTATGGCAACAGTGCGTTTGTTTCTAAAATGCGTAGACGTGGTTAGTTCAATTGAAATAACCATTGCATTTCAGCATTTCAATTCACTCCTTTTTCAAATAGTTCAATTTAGTTTTTTGTATGTATAAAAATGTATAAAACAATAAATTGTCGAAACTGTTAATTTGTGAAAACGCCTTCTTTTTCGCTTACGCAGTGGTTCCGACCGGTCTCTTGAATTAAAAAATACAAATCAACGTCAACATGGATAATTAAGTTGTTCATTACACTCGTTTTCGCATCCTGTTGTTATTTAATAAATTTTCAGTAATAATTTTTTTTTGTTATAAATAATATTTATGTATTTTCGCCGTATAGGTACACATTTTGTAAATCTTTTATACAACAAATACAAATATACATATACTACATATACATATACAAATATATTATAAAAACTATTGGCAATTTTCAGCAGCATATTTTTTTTTTATTGTCTGTATTAACGATATCATTAGTTGAATATCATTTTGGGGTTATGTTCATTGAATTTTATAAATTTATTTTTGAGATACTTCCTTTAGATACTTCCATATAGACACTCACTTCTCATAAGGTCGGTATTAATAAATGATACTCAATGCCGTCATGATAACAGTAACAGCTGAGTGCGTTTTCAAACAATCCTAAAGATTCGTCTATCAATTAGTACGGACTTGAGATCTTAAGATCGATCTCAAACTTGAATATGATCTATTATTAATAATAATAATACCTGGGACATCCCACAAAGCGCCATCCAATCCCAAATTAAACAAAGCTTGTATTATGAGCAACAGATAACTGACATACATACTTAAATATTCTTTATATTATATACATGTATAGATACTTTACATCCAGACACGGAACAAATAGACATGTTCATGCACACATATATATTTGTTCCGAGCAGGAATCGAACCTGCGACCCTTGGCTTCGCAGTTAGTTAGGGTCTCTAAGCATTCGGCCAATCTGTCAGTCCTGTGATACAGTAATCTATAAAATAATAGTATAAATAATGTAATATAAAAACTCTAATAATCTACAGTTTTTTGTATGCCAAAAAATAATTATATGCTAAAAAAACAACTTATTAAACTGTAACATATTTTAAAATAATGCATAAAATTATGCTTCCTATAAATGTCAAGTCCTATAATGTTGATGTTGATTAATGTGGAACATACACTAAAATGGAGACTAACCGTAAATCGTTGAAAACCATAAATCATTGATTATATATATCATCGAGTGTCTATTTATTTCAGTTACATAATTTTCTAGTTTCGATTGTTGCAGTTAAATGTTTCAATTAGTGAAGCTAACATAGACGGTAATTTATTTTTAGGTACAATTGTTTTCTTAATTAGTTAAGTAATTTATCGTTTTAAATTATTTCCATTCATTATCTCAACAAAAGTATTTTAACAGCGGGTTGCACCAAATAACTACTTATTTGTCACGTTTCAGATTACGTTTTACTGTCATTTTACGATTACGTTTACGGCGCAAAATAAATCCGTTGTACCAACAAACTAGACCGTAAAGTAAGCGTCAAAATTATTGCCAGGTGATTGAACACATTTTTGGTGGTAATTTTGTGGGGAAATCATTTTGATATAGTAACATTCGCTCAATAAATGTCAGTTTGCGCTTCAAAGGGTAAGTACCCAGGTACCCAGAGAACAAATTAAATAAAAATTGTCAATTTGACACTTTGGTTTGTTGGTTTTGGTCTGTTTCTATCTCAGGTTTCTTTAATTCGTAACAATAAATAATTTCGTAGTAGGTACGTGATAATCTATGTACGTACGGTACGTGATAATGTACAATCTATTGCAGCAATCACTTTCGGAAATCTGGCAATCCTATAAAATTCGCGGGATACCTGGGCCATTTCTTCCTCATTACGTGGCATATAAATGTACCTAGGTGCCAATGCCGCAATAGCTCTAGATACTCCATGTATAGCTCTGCAAACAGTGGCTTTATGTGCGCTGTTCGCTTCTCCTACAATAGACTGAATAGATGCTCTCGCGTAAAAACGCAACACTATCAGCAGTTGCTCAGACACCTTGAGAGCATTATTTCTGTAATCAAACATTGTATTTGGCATAAGTGCAATCTGGCTATCTTCTTACTGAGATTTACTACCTTTCCTTGCCCGTAGTACAGTTCCAATCAAGCTTTATGGTGGATGTGAACATAGGCACAAGTCGCGTCTCAGTAACCAGTTTTAGGTGTAGCGGGACGCAGTGGAGCGAGGGGCATATGCCTGAACCTGCGCAAGCATGCCTATAGCGTTGTATTCCGATCCGCCGTAAAGTTTGATTGTAACTATATCTTCCACTGAACGATAAAATAAAAACAGAACATCGAATAATAGTAACTTAAGTAGTACCGGACGCTGTCAATAGATGGCGGTCGTTACAGTTCCCAACCCGCAGTGGAGCAGCGTGGTGGACTTAAGCTCCAAGCCCCCCTCCTCATCCTGGGGGAGGCCTAAGCCCCTGCAGTGGGGTAAAAATGGGCTGATGATGATGAAGTAGTATCTATCCGTGGCTGATTGAACTCGCCGTTGTATCAGTCGGCACATAAAATTAGCCGTATTTTGGTTATTCGGTATCGAGACAAAAATATGGTTTCGTCTACAAGATATTTATCTATTCGAATATTAGTAATTCTTCGTCTTCGCGTAATGTATTCGATAATATCGCTGTCATCACTATCAGAGGATAACGAAAAGGAGCAAATTATCTGACAATTCATTATGTGCGACTCAAAAATAGCTAAAAACACAAGCGTAGAAATTTATGTAGTAGGTACTAGGCACACTATTGAAATTTGGTACGAATGAGGTTATCTAATTGTCAAAAATCAGTTTACTTTACGTTTAGAGGCATATCGTGGAAGCTCAAATCGTAGCCGTAAAAGTAATCGTAAAACGTAACCGGAAAACATGGTGCAACACAATAACTGTCAAAATATACGTTTCGCATTACGTTTTACGATTACGTTTACGGATTTTGTTTTGGTGCAACCCGCTGTAAATCTTTTTTTTTTTTCTCGGAAGAGGAGAATCTTTTCCCAGACAACGCCCGCAGCGCGACGATCTGCAGGTAGTGGGGGCTGAAACCCCCTAAACTCCTCTCCCTGACTTCTTACTGTCAGCCACGGGGCTTTCAAGCGTAAACGGGCGCGAAATTTAAATCTTTGTTGCAGCAACACCATTTAGGGTGATTCTGTTGTGGAAGAGAGAAAGATAGAGCAGATATTAGTTTTTGAGTTTATCGCGTTTAAACACACAGACAGACGCGGCCAGGGACTTTATTTTATAATATTATATACTATACGACTAACAGATTCAAAATACATATTCAGACACACACAATACACACAAAGCATACACATCATACAAAAACAGTTACAAATTTATATATATTATATCAAATAGAATAAATAGTACTTGTACGTCTGTAATAAAGCGCGTTTGTAAAAACAAAACATCAAAAAGTTATATCGTACTAAATAATGATATAGTTCGTGTTAGCTTACTTAGACTAACAAAAATATACACGAACATACGTACATGTAACGGCAGTCACAAAATTGGGTTTTTTTGGGTTATGTGTACCTAGTAAGACAACAACAATCAGGACAACACTTCACGGAGTATATCCCCGATGAATCGGAATCCAGACAACAATATTGTTTTCTAACATATTATTCTACATGGGATTCGAAGCTGGTACCTTCGACGTTCCAACCGAGATGCTATCCGTAGCACCACGAAGATTATCAATTATTACATTGTTTTTTTTATAGTATACCGACTACCACCCGAAATTTTGTCCGCATGTATGTTTTCTTTTGACTATTCTGCTCCAAAAAAAAAATGACCTGCGGGATGATCCATCCCCTATACACTGAACCACGATTTTATCTATTTAAATTTGAAAATTTATTTTAAATCGGTATTGTGGATTTTAAGTTGTATAGACTATAATAATATCCGATACGTCTCACAGATGGTCATCTAGTCCCAACCTAGACAAAGCCTGGTATACTATTATATATACACGTTAATTTTCTTATAATACATACATATAGATATTAAACAACCGGACACTTTACTAACAGACATGCTCATGAACAAAAATATTTGTCCCGGGCGGAATCGAATCCCGATCTTTGGGTTATGCAGTCACTGTCACCAATCACTCTACCAACCGGTTACTTTAATAAATAGAAATATATATATGGGCTTTTGGATTGAGGGATGACATATAAACGCTCACAATAAAACGAAAAACATTTTCCATTGTACAGACGCCTTTAAAGTATACTTCTCCTCTCTATACATATACTACACGTAAAAAGAAAATTGTATTCGGACATTTTTACCTGCGCATGAGCTAAATTGATCCCGATCTATAGCGGAAATTAATCCCGGATCTATGAAGCAAGGTGCCACGAAGGCATTCTTTGTCGCCGCGATAGAGTACAGCAATAGGCGACCGGGTCATAGTTCAACGTCCGCTCACTGTTGCTCTCAGCTAAAGCCTTCTCGCACTTGTTTCACACATATTTGTGCTTTTCGAAGACTACTGTTATACTTTCGTGGTTAAACATAACTTAATTTAATCATTTAGTGGACGTATTACTAAAGGTAATGGGATAGATGACTATTTAAAAAAAATTATATGAAAGTGCTACTTATAACAGTGAAATAATTTAAAAAAATAAATCATTAATAACAGAATTATGAATGTTTAAAATGTCCTGTTAGACAAAGAGGGCAATACCGCACTGCGTACTTATTTTGCAAGAAAGAGACAGAGATAAAATTTTAATAGCTTGTAATTTCCATATTCTTCAACGGAATATATTGTTGTTTTGTTATCGTATAAAGTCTGTTTCTATATTTTCTTTATAAAAATAATATATTCTTTTTAATTTTTTTTATCTATATTAATTATATTAATGTATTTTTATATATTATAAATTCTTATTATAATTAATTTTATTATCAATTAAATTATTTATTTAATTTATTAGTAATAATTTAATTTATATTGATATAATAAATTAATAATAATAACTTAATAAATTAAATTTAAAAAATTAATAAAATTATATTAATAAATTCTTTTTAATAAATAAAAATAATATTATTCAAATACCATATTATCATTTTTATTATTTTTTTTTATTACAAACCTCGTTAAAAATGATATAAATCGATAACCAGCTTGGTTTTGGACCTGCGTCAATAAAATAATGAGTAAAATCACCTTGGTCCTTACTGTCCTTAGTATGGAGAAGTGACCGGTTAGCGCAACCTTAAGACGTGTTCCTATGATTAATGCTTTTCCGATTGCGATGCAGGTTTTTTGTACACAAACTAAACCCGTTTTTTTTTTTAAGTTTTATTTTGGGAAATAACGTATATCAGGCAAATAAATCGGTTTACGGAACAAATTATTTATAGATTACGTGTTCGACGCGTTTACGCGACCTTGACAAGAATCGCACCCAACAATATTTCTTATGCTGTTTATTTATTAATTATCACTATAGAATTTATACTTCTGGAATTTATATGTATATGTCTATACAAAAAAAGCCATAAACTTAGCCTTTGCTTACAATGAACGTGCAGATTGTAAAAATGGAATAGTGAATTTATATATGACTGATTGACTGATTGGAAGAGTGGTTTGAGACCCTAACTGCGGAGCCAAGGGTTGCGGGTTCGATTCCCGCCCGAGACAAATATTTGTGTGCAAAACATGTCTATTTGTTACGTGTCTGAGTGTAAAAATCTACCTAACCTATATGTATGTATTATAAAGAATTTTTAAATATGTATATCAGTTGAATAGTACCGATAGTACAGGTATACTTGCTTACTTTGGAACTAGATGGCGCTGTGTGGGGTGTTCCAGGTATAATCATATGCCAGCGTTGAATGTATTTAGTAGATACATTTTAGTGTAACTTTAAAGTCCTAAGTTCCTAAGGTTTCTATTATGCATGTAACGTAATATTCATAATACTGGATGGTTAAAACGATGTCAGTTACCTAAAATCTTGAGCTCTCTAAAATCGACGAGTAAGGCCTTTTGGATCGGTCACAGTTTATTCGTCTATAGTAAGGAAGCAATCAATTTAAATGATTTTCGGCTAGAAAAAGGTGCTTTAAATTTCTATTAACTTCGATCAGATCATGTACAATGCATGGTTTAGGTATAGGTACGGGTTAAAGTGAATTAGAAATAAAATAATATTAAAAATTATTTAAAGTTTTAATAATATTGTGTTACAATAAAGAAAGTGTGACTGTTGTTTTTTATCAGAAACATTGATAAATATTAAAGAAATTTTTATAATTTAAATATATATTTTAACAAGGTTCCATGTAAAACGGAAAGATAATTTGCAAATGTTCAACTAATTAATTCGGCTTTCCATGATCGGCGCGATATAGCGGAGCCCGCTATATGTTAGAAAACTTTTAGAATGAGACTTCTATGTTGCTTGTATTCGGTGGGTTATTAGGTCTACTATAATAGCTAATTATTTTTAAAAATCGTGGTTCTGTGGTCTTTAACCGCTGTCGAATTGAAGTGAATTTAGGCCGTCGCTCGTGGGCCCTACGTAAGTAGGTCGAATCGAAGGCCGCACTGCCATATGGTCCAACCCACGCGAAGACGCCCGCGCACCCTACTGTCTATGCCGATAAAAAAAAAAACATTTCTCGCAGAATTAAAACTGACACATATCCGGATTACAAAACTCGTGAATGTCAAACAGCTTTTTATTATAATGCGTTTTGAAAACTGTGGTCGTAGTCAATCTTGTCGGTAATATTTGAAAATATCGAAAAGATTCGAAAATTAAAATGCATTAAATGACGACTCCTTACCTTACTGGGTAGCGACCCTGCCTACGAAGCTGGAGGTCCCGGGTTCGAATCCCAGGTCGGGTCAGTATTTATATGATGACTATCGATACTGGTACCGGTATGTATGTGGTGTCTTCGCTTGGTACCCAAAACACAAGCTAATGCTTAGTTTGAGGCCTAGACGTTGTTGTGATGTATACGTTATTATTATTATTATTATTAAATTACATCGTAAGATTGAAAATTAAATAACAAATCTAAAGTACTAATTATAGAGATTCGAGTAGGTTAGAGGTGCCAATGTGACGGTTTTTGTTCGAAGACACGTGTCCCAAGAATAATTATACAACGAATATAAGTAAAAAATACTACGCTTTGCTATACTTTTGTCTTAGATTCATATCATTTTAGGAAGCGGTTAAGTCGTTCATCCCTTTCATTTGCATCTTTGATATGATTTGAGGTAGCATTTTAGAGTTTAAGTTATGAGATCTGTCTTAAGTATGTAACATACTGCATACTTGAAGGGGACAGCGCATCTGCCTCATCTACCGACATAGCAACTCTAACCTACTCTAATGCTCTGTGGTACTAATTACGTCAATGAGTATTAAACTTCCGGTAAATGTGACACAAAAATCTATACTGAAAGATAAATACAGCAACTGATATTCTTTACTACAAATTGTTGAACTAGTATTTAATTTTATGAGTTTTAAAAAAACGTCGTTATTGGTTCGACGGACCGATTGGCCAATTGATCGGCGATTTGCCAAGTTGTTAAAGGCCCTAACTGCAGAACCAAAGATCGCGGGTTCTATTCCCGGCCGGGACAAATATTTGTATGCATGAACATGTCTATTTTTTCCGTGGCTGATTGTATAATATATGTTTATATTATAAAATGTTTATATTATAAAGCTTATTTAAGTATGTATTTGAGTTGTCTAGTACCCATAATACAAGCATAATACTTGCTTACTTTGGGACTAGATAGCACTGTGCCAGATGTCCCAGGTATTATTATTTTTGTTAATGTAGTTATACAGCTGTTTAAGTAGGTACCTACCTTAACTTTTTACCAACCTTGTAGGATTTTCATCCCCAAAGAAGGCCCCCGAATTCCTGTAAGTCATTTCTCTAACATTTCAGGTCTGTTTGTATCATGGGCACCATAGTGTTGGGAACGGAGATGGTATATGCGTTTGGTGTACGAGTTTGAATTTGTGTGTTTGTTTGTATGGGTGCATGTATGTTAGTCACTGTATTTCTCAAAAACTACTGAGTCGGTTTCGAAAGCATTTTTTGTGTTGTATAGGTATCATTTCAGACAGTACTTAAACAGGTTTAAAATATACATGCCACGTTATTATATGGATGCGGTGTCACCGTAGTTGCACATGGTCCGCTAATTCGTGTGACGGACTGTCACAAGGTAGATGGTCATTTGATAGTCTTATTTGTCCTTCTTTGTTGAAATTCGTCGCTGCAGAGTATTGTTTCTTTATGACTTCAGTATCAATAAAAACGTATTGACCTGAGAATGATTTTGTTACCAAATTTTTTAATATTGATTAATTTAAATTCTGCACAAACCGGATTGATTATAAAATTACCATACAATGGTTCAAGATATAAATTGCCAGCAGTTACGCAACTCTTTTTTGTCGTAATCTTGATAGAGAAAGTACAGTATAGTAAATTTATTATAGAAATATTTTGTCTGTTATATACTAACTATAAATCATTATTTACCACTCGTGAATGTTCTGAAAGATACCGCGTTGTGACAACAAAAAATGTAAGCAATAAAATATACACACAGATCAAAATAAATGTACACCAGCTGACGTTCTGATATATTCGCTGTGGAGTAGAATTTCGTGTGTAAAATTCGTACTGGAAAAGAAAAAGTTTCTGAAATTTCATTTCTTGTGTAATTTAACAAAGTGTTTAAAACAATGATAACGAAGTATGATCTCTAATCAATGAGTGTGACGTTTTATTCACGTTTTAGTTCGTTTCGAAGTACCATACAAAAGTAAGTCAAACGAAAATAACTTCTTCTCGTTTATTTGTTACTATTTTGTTTTTTAATTTATATTTTATTTACTTTCTTAATGTTACACATTCATTATTTAATTAATATAGATGGATAGAAAATACTCTATTCTGAAATTTAATTCTTTATGGCTAGATAAGTAACGTTAACGAATATTTCGTTTATATATGTATTTAAAATTTTTTTTATATGTTATTTATATTAATAATATAATAAATAGCTACAATTCGTCGAGACGAAAAAGTTATAAATTCCTAAAAATTATCACTGAAATTACTTAACAATTTTATGTAATTCATATCAGATCCGTGTATATGATAATTACCTTATACAACTTGTATCGATTTAATCTCGATCGATTTACAATCATCTGTTGTCACATGCCTATTGACGACAGAACAATAAAATTATAATTTACAATAATTTGTCTGTACATGCTATCCTCTGGCAGACCATCATGGTAAGTTGTCAGAGCGATTAAAAATATTATTGCAATTTTATTTTGCGCTTTCGAACATAGATGGCGTTGCTTACAGTATTTAAAGAAAGACGCCTGCGCAAATGGTTCGTATCAAATATTACCGCAACGCTTTTACTTGAATAGTTGCTAAATATGTGAACAGATGGCAGTAGCTGTTGGTTTTTGCAATGTATTTTTTTTTCTAAGTACGTGAAAGGTAAAATTTATAAATAAATAAATTCTCAAATTTATTAACTATAAAATCTTTATTTGCGTTTTTAGTAAGAACATGTTTAAGTTTGATTGTTAAATTTTTTTTCATATAAAAGAGTTCAACGGGAGTGACGACGTTTAAATCTGTTTCTGAGATAAAAATGAAATTTGTAACAAATAAGAATTACTCTTGGAAATTTCAAGTGTATTACAAAATTAGTGTTGATCCAGATCATTTTGGAAACTTTATCATATTATGTCAAACATCTGGAACAAATGAAAATAAGTTTACAAATATTTTTTATACATAGTTTTTTTTTATATTTACTTCTATCGTACCTCTGATCTATATATATAGGGTGTAATTTGAGATCGCACTTTTATACCAGATATGATTACTGAATTATCGAGATATCAGTGTTTTCCTTTTAGAAATTGATCGATGTGACATACCTTCTGACAAACAAAACTATAAAAAATAGGTTATTAGGTACTAGTTTTATGTGTTTTTGCGATAAAATTTGTGCTAAAACTACACACAGGTGTGTTTTTAGAGAATTTTATCTTAAAATCAATTTTTTTTCACTTTACAACTGATATATTATTAATTCGACGGACATATATTTACAATAAATATCCGATTTCAAACATCCCGTATATATTAACAGTTAGATACTTTAAGAACTATTTTATGAATTACGCTCCATTTAAAAATAAGCCTCATTTGACATAAAATAAAACCATGTGTTGTATTTCCGCGTCATATGTTATTATCAACCTGTTTGAATCTGTCTATGCCCACGCGCATTCACTGTGCTGTAGTTTATATTTAATTACCTATGCTTCGTAGGCCGGATCCTTTCCGGTCAGCCAATGTCATGACAAGTAATAATAGCAGTACTTATGTCTGGATTAAGTAATACTTTGTTTGTTTACTATACTAACATTTTTAGCGGTTTTACTCATTTATATTGTACTATTTGTTTATTTAGTAATGATACAAACCATTGATAAAGCATTGTTTTTACGTATTATGAAATATATTATCTGTGATTTCGACTGTTTGTGCTTTCATAACTCGAGAATTAATCAAGTTGCATATTAAAAACATAGCCCACCATCTTAAGAGTGGCTATTATTATCAATTTATTCAATTTATTTGAGGCGTAATGCAAATCGTTCGCTTTATGACAAGCTGTGAATTTTTTTCAATCAACCTATATAGTGATTGCAATAAATTAATTAGTCTTAATAACAGCGCCCACGTTAAAAATTCCTTTTATTATTTCGTCACGGTATAGTTAAACTCGCATACAGCTAAACAAACTTAACCATAGACTACGCAGAACTCGTAGAAGTTCATCGCATCTGTCAGTCACCTGCCAGTGTCCGTAGAGTCCGCGCGTCTCGCGTATACAAACTCTTTCGAAACAACGAATCGAATTATCGATATACTAAAACGACTAATAGATATTAAAACAGGACAACACTAGTGAGTGCTGTGTGAATATTATTTTTTTTGTGTTGTGGCTAAAGTTATAAATTATATTGTGTATAAAATGTCGCAGATTCGACACGAAAAGTTTTAAAAATTAAATCGCCATGAAGCATTGATGTATGCCAAATGATTGAAAGTTAACTTTTCCAATAGTTTCAATGACGCAAGTACTTAAGATATCAGACGACTGTTTTTTATGTCGTTTTTATGTCTAGCATTCGATAAAACAGTAAACGATATCACAATAAAAATTTCGGCAATTTAAAATGCCTTATTAGCAAAGAATATTTAGCAATTTATTGACGTATATTATATAAATTGTGTAAACCGTAAAGTTGTAGATCATTATTTAACTAATTTAAACTATGAAATAGTTTTCTAAAAGTGGTTAAAGTTACTAAAAATATAACTTTGTAAGTTCGATAACGTGTTTCACTTACAATAGCATAGTATAAAATATAATCAAAACAATGTTTTACGGTTTTTTTTTAAAATATAAATTTCTTTTATAACAATTACCGACGACCGATTAGACTAGTGGGTAGCGACCCTGCCTACGAAACTGGAGGTCCTGGGTTCGAATCCCAGGTCGGGTCAGTATTAATATGATGAATATTGACACTGGTACCGGGTCTTGGTTGTTATATGTGTGTGGTGTCTTTGCAAAAATATTTGTATATGTATATATTATAAAGAATATTTAAGTATGTATATCAGTTGTCTAGTAACCCATAACACAAGCATGATACTTGCTTACTTTGGGACTAGATGGCGCTGTGTGGGAAGTCCCATGTATTATTATTATTATTATTTTATAACAATAATTATTCAAAATCAAATATCTGAATGAATCGGGAAGTCAGTTAAATAACATGCAAAAAATAAACTTCAAGGAAGTATTGCTCTTCGGATCAAAATCACATCATAGCAGAAATCAATTCGTAATACCAACTATCGTGTAATTGAATGATCATCGTTTTGCGTTTACCACAAGCATTTATCAATTCCCGTATTTATAAATTGTAAAGCGTAAAAGTTGAAAATCTGTGGAACGGTACAGCAACGGGACGTTATTTTTTTCCGGTTTAACAGTTTGGGAAATATAGTAAAAAAAAAACTGATTGGTCAGGTTTTGACAGATCGTAAAAAGTTGACAGTTGCGTTTTATAATCCCTTTGATGAATAGCTTCGTACTGGTAATTTTCAATAGTTAACTTCGTGGTGTCATTTTTACGGTACATAACTAGCTTAAAACATTTTTCTTTCGAAACTAAAAGTGCACCCACAACGCGGCCAAAAATTATTTCATTATAAATAACTTTCAAAATTGGGCGCCACACAGGTTTGATTTCGAGCGCTAAATCGGTAAATTGGAATTAATTCGAACGAAAATACCGATGGATTTGGGACATGGTACTTGTTAAATAAGTCGTTCAATATGTGTTTAAATTTTTTGATTTCATTAACCAAAATTTATCGATATCGATATATATTGAATATATCACTAACTGGATTTGATAGATCGATAAACGCGGAAACGACTACTAAAACTAAAACGGACGTATACTAATATATAATAATAATAACGCATACAATCACAACAACTTCTAGGCCCCAAACTAAGCATTAGCTTGTATTTTTGGTACCAAGCGAAGGCACCACACACATATAACAAACAAGACCCGGTACAAGTATCAATATTCATCATATAAATACTGATCCGACCTGGGATTCGAACCCGGACCTCCAGCTTAGCAGGCCGGGTTGCTACTCACTAGGCTAAGCTGTCGTCTGATGTCAATAAAAAATGTCATTATCATAATCTTTCATAAATTACTTTATAAGAAATGTATTTTTTACTGAACCGATGGGAATTTCAATTTGTGAAGCTTAAACTACGTGTCTAATTTTAAGTTAGCTAGCTCTAATAGTTTAGAAAGACTGTGAAAGATGGTTGTAACGAACAGTCAGACAAAGAAATTTCTTTTTACATTTACGTAGATACAGTTAAAATATAATTAAACTTGACTTATTTGTTCGAAGGCTCTCCGTATAATCGCACTATATATATAAAAAACAATCAAAATATTTTTATTCAAGTAGAATTCCGCAACTAAGTAGGTACTTTAGAATCGTCAAAATTAAGTTACAGTTGTAAGAAGTTATAGTGATAATCAAGAATTCATCACTATCACTTCTTCATCATTACTATGCCTTTGATAAAAAAAACCCCAACTAAATACTATCTCCAAGAGGTGCCGATGACATACATGTATACTTTCGTAGTATTAGCATCGGGTATACAATCCACCACAGTCAGATTAATCTCCACAATTATAAATTTAAGAAATCATTTGCTAATATAACAATCTCCATTGCTCTCTATGTTCAGCTATCTTTTTGACTTCTTTATACGTCACTGCTCCCACTTTTTGTCAATCGTTTTACAATATTTCTTCTAGGGTTCCCTACCTGCCTTTTGTTTCCTATTACAATTGTCTTGACGTGATTGTAACATTTGTAACAACATGTGTCCAATAATCACCCCCCTCATATTCTCTGTAATTCTTAATACGTTACTCTCTTCTTTCATTTTTCTCAACACTTCTTTGTTCGCTTTCATTCCAGCTAATCTTTTCCATCTCCTTTGGCACCACATTTTATATACTACCAACTTCTTTCTGTCCTTCTACATATATTATCAAATTCATCATGATAAATATTCTGCATCGATATGTATTCAAGTACTATTATAAATATATTAAAACTGTATTGACAATCGCATACCATAGGATTTCAAAGCCATATATAGAGCCACACAAGGTTTCGAACAGTGGGTGTAGCCATTGAATTTTTACACAGACCACTTCCCCCGCATACGTCACCCACGCTATAAAAAAATTGAATAAACAATGATCTATAGATCGTAGTTAAGTAATTATGTTGAAGGAAATATTGCACGTTCATATTATAGGAATAATAATAATAATAATCAGTCATAATATGTTGATAAAAATATTGTTATTAATTGTTTTTTTTTTTCGTAATGTTCTGTTTGAATAGACCGACTAGGAAGCCATATCCAAGTAAGTCTGTCCGTCAAAATCAATTTACTCGGAGACTGTTAACGCAAATAAGCTGTTATTTTTTTAATTATACAGTTCCGTAATAGTTAAAAATACCTATATTTTTCATTTTTATGAAATAGAATTTAAGATTTTTCCTTTACATAAAAAGTGAAAGTGAAACATCTTATAACCCCTTGAGTTGAATCCGTTGAATAACTATTTTAAAGACGTGATGAAGATTCCTTTGTGATTCGCGTAGCCTCTTTGCGTAATTGCACTTTTCTGAAAAATCTGTAAATAAACTTATTTAAGAAAATTATCACGGCTGTATAAGGTCAACTAGTTTACGAGCTATCACCGATAAAGTTAATGCGCAATCATATAATTCTAATTCATGATTTTGTTTCATGAAAGTTTTTCTTGTTGGCTATAATACGGAACTTAATGCGTGATTCGGCACTCACTTGCCGCTTTTTCGGGTTTGAAAATTGAATACTGTTAATTTTAAATATACGTTTTCTGCTAAAGATTTAAACGTTGTAATGTTGGTAATTAAGTATGTGCTTACCGTATACGCTCGGCTCATTTCGTAAACAATTTTATACCGTAAGACTTAATTTGAACGAAAAATTTTTTCTGTTTATCCCTATTTGTGTTTATGACGTTTTTGCTTAGCATATTCTATTAGTCGCCTGTCTATAGCCTTGCCATAAAGAATTTTTAATTAGTTGCCTATACTAGCAAAGAACTACTCTACAGATTATTGTGAACATATTCCATCAAAATATAATTGCATAATATAGTTTTGTGTTAATGATATTCCTTATCAGGCTCGTATAGTCTGAACAGAATTTATATATCTGAAAATAATCCCACATAGGAAATTTAGAAGTTAACATTGAACATGCTTAATAATAATGTAATTTTTTTCCAAAACATACTTCTTCGAAGAAAAAGTTTTATACAGTTGTTTTTTTTTCTCTATTAGTAACCAAAAAATAAATTATATACGGCTGTAAAAAATATAGGTGCATGATTTAATTGAATTGTTTATATTTTTTATTTCAAAGTTATCGAAAATTTATGTTTTAATCGTATACTTATCCATGCTACTTTCAACTTAAATTTTTATTAATTAATTAGTTTAATAATTTTTTTAAATCAATTTTCAATTCAATTTTCAAACCAATATCCAAAACGGATAACATTTCAAACCAAAGGCGTAGTTAGTGATAATGCCCCGTTGGCACCTTTTGGGTGTGGAACCCTAAAAATAAACTTTCCAGCGTTATTGCAGGTACATATTCTGAATAACAACCATTTGTAAACAAATTAAATCGCTATAATAAAACTACAAAAAAATGATCTAAGTTATCTTTTATCTGATCTTAAAAGACTTTGAAGCATAAGGTTAATTTTTATCTCCATACTCAAAGCCCTTGTGAGTTTCCTTGACTCATTTGGCCGCGTCCGCCGGAAGGGTATAACCGTCAGTCGAACCAAATTTGGTGTCGACGTCTAATCCTTAACGCTGTGCGCATAACAAAAACTTTTGGTTTCGTTCAATAAAAAAAAAAACTTTCGATGTTTATAGGGCTTTTTACATACTATGCGAACAAAGATTTCTGTCACGGATATTTAAGAGTTATATAAGTTTGTAAAAATATTATTATTGTTTAATAATTAAAGCCATTAATCTCTATTGGGCGTACAAGTTTTAATCGATTATGAGACAAGCTATTTGTACCCGCCTATTGAAATCTCCACTTAGGATAATCTTTTTCTTCGCAGCTTCAGTTCGATGTCGCTATCTCTGTTTCGAACCCTATTCTCTAACCCATGACAGAGATGACGTGACCGAATTCCCAAAAAATACCTATAAAATACTCATCGAAACTTGCGGTGCTTGCAAACCGTGTCTGTTTCTATCCCCAAAATGAGTATCTGTTAAAACCAAAATTTGTAGCGTTAGTTATTTAGAAAAGCCGAACGGTGTATTTTCTTTTTTTCAAAATCGTATTAAAGACAACACACCGTCCTACAACAGGATTTCTCATATTACATATATTTTTTCTGCAAAAATTTAATTAAGAATTTAGCAAGGAATAGACCCGAGCTACATTCTCTTTTTTGCTTTGGTAGCCTACCACTCTAAATACAATCTTCATAAAAATTTACTTCTCTAGAGAAAACTTCTTACATAATTCATTATTCATAGTACGTAGTACTCTCATTTGAGACTAGTATATAATGCGTACAATCACATCTTTAAAAACATATAGTACCGTCTTTTTCTATTCACACAATGTTTCATGGCTGTCTCGTGTTAATTCCCGTGTAAAATGTCAATTTAACGCCGTAGAACGAGAACGTGTGTCGAATCAGTGACGATTATGTTACATTCTTTATACGTTTAACAGTTCTCAAAGAAACGGGGTAATGCGAAAGAACTGCGGCCCACAGGAGGCCTTTCTATACTAATAAAATGTCCATGTATCGATTCGTAAAAGAAGGTAATAGTAAACGTCTGTTCGTACAAGGCACGCTAGAAGGCGAAGGCGATGGGAGTTCTAGACCTTTGAAATCGAGTTTGAAGAAATCCAGCCAACCCGTCGGATCACCTATCACGACGAGCCTAAACCTAGCTTCGGTGCCGAGAAGTTTGAGGGAAGGTCTTACTAAAAGCGAAACCGTGTTCGACGGTAACTACCCGGGAATGGAAAGGAGTTACCGAGCCGGTTCCTATCGCGAGGAGAGTTACAACGGCCGTGTGGTACACGATGGTGCCCAAACCCATTTCGAATACGACGCAGGACCGTCTTCGGAGAGCGCTCTGGTTGTACCAGCTTCCGCTGGCGGCAGAGGTATATCGGAACTGCAGGCGATTCATACGAACAAGCGATTGTCGACCGAGGTTTTAGGCTCTTCGCTAGAGTCGACCAAGATCTCGAAGAAAGATGACAGCGGGCAGAGAAGGATTACCACCAGGATAGTGAGAAAAGTTACGACTTTGACTCGTGGTGAAGAAAAGGCTTCTGCGGAAGATTTGACTCGCAGGGGCGATGCGAGGGAGGTCCATCGTTCGTCTGAGCACTACCGCCATGTTGAAATGGAAGCCACGCATCCTAGGAAAGTTAAGGTATTGTTCGTAATTAGTATTTTTTTACTTATTAGGTACTTATTAGGTCTGTAATGCCTGACATTATCTGATTTTATTGCCTATTTATGGCAATATATACTTATAATATTATACGTAATATATATATATATATATATATATATATATATATATATATATATATATATATATATATATATACTTAATAAAAATACCAATAATACGAAATTTGTAAAAAAAAAAGTTAATACAGGAATGTTATTAATAACTTGAAGCTTTTTAATGTTTTCATGAAATTCGTTAATATTCTTTATGACAAATTTGTAAAAAGATATAATTACGTTTATTTATAGTAGTGTGAAGGCTGCAGTTAAATTTATTTATTACTCTGTGGTATGATGATTGTTAAAAGGAAAATATTCTCATCCTTTCCCAACAATATATATCCATGTAATATACCGTTACAGTTTCATAATAGATTCCAGTTACGTATTATTAGCGTATGTATTTCATGCTGCAACTAAAAACAAAAGCACGACGCAGATCACTACGTGTTTCTTGTAATGGCTTGTCCGTAGCTATCGTTAGCGAACAATAGCTGTCGGCTGACTTATTCGTTGCCATCTTTTAAAACCGACTAAAATGAACGTTAACTTACTAATAATGTGTTGCAAAACATCGAGATAATTGGTATAGAATTTTTACAGTTAAAATATATTGCGAGGCGAGAATATAGAACAATGTGAAACGTAAAATTAATGGTAATAAATCAGCGTATGGCGTTAAATTTGTATAATTTTTTATATGTAATGATAATTGACTAGTAATCCTCAAATTACCAATAAGGGACTCTTGAAAGCCAGAGATAATTCTGATTTTTTGTACATCATCAGAGAAACATTAAAAAAATTAAAAACTAAAAGTATTTTCAATTCTTTGCCAAAAAAACAGCCATTTTGTATTAACTCAAAATAAATGCATTTTAAATACACGACTGGAATGATGCATCTTTATTTATTTATTTATTTGTTTATTTATTTATTTATTTATTTATTTATTAGGAGAACCAACAGCTGTATTATTTTATAGTAACAATGGATTATAATATCAGATAGCCAATAAAAGGATCTCACATGTAAAACTTAATGTGATTGCAATTAAGTTTAAGCGATATCTATCTATAACATTATAATAATACCTGAAACATCTCACACACGGTCATCCAGTCTCAAAATAGGCAAAACCTGTATTATACGTATGCAAGCTTACTTTTTTTTAAGAATAGGTCCATATATAGACATTTTACATCCGGACACGTAACAAATCGATATATGCACACAAATATTTGTCCCGGGAGAGAATCGAATAATACGCCAAAGATCATTAATTATTGAAATATAGTCAGATTATAAATTTTTATTTTAGTACAATCGATAAAATGATAGATAGGCATATCCTTGGGGATTGATGCAGAGCAACCATCTTTAAAGGAATGTGTCCATTAAATGTTACACTCGTAAATAGACATTATGTCGCCATAATGTGGAGAGAATCACTTAGTACTATAATAATATTGTGTTAAAGAGCCATAAAGTTGTAGTAGCTTGGGGATGCGGGGGAGACTGACAATTGTGTTAAGGACCGCCGTTTCTTGTGCGTAATATGTACGGTTGACTTAGCAACCACGCTGTCTCTATTTGACTTCCCTATTTTTTAGTTTTTCAATAATGGAAACTTTTAATTATACTTAATGCTTAGAAAAAATCTGTAAAACTACGAGATTTTTTTTTGTCTGTTAAAGACAAGTTGCGTCCATAACTTTTATAAATTATAATATTTGAAATTGATTTTGTAGTTTCTATGTAAATAAAACAAGTAGACCAATTTGTTATTCTCTGCAATCGGTAATTCACGTTTATTAATAGAATAAGGTACCCACTGATAACGGTATCTTTGATTAATTTAACTGATCTCGTATAAGTGCTCTACGGTGTATGCCATTAACTCGAGCGTTGTTATTTTGGGACAAGCGTTTCGTTACTTATGACTGAAGAATGCTCATTAAAATATTTCTAAGTCGTACGTCATTGTATAAAGGATATGCATAGTTTAATAATGCTGTCACTGAAATATTAATTTAATTATATTTAAAATATAGGCCGCTTGTGGCTCCGCCCGTGTGGACTTCATCTTTGTATATTTTTAATTGAATTAAAGAAAATACAAGATAATATAACCTATGCCCATTGCCCATCCTGAAGGTTTATTGTAAATATTAATGAACGAATTTTTGAAATCGGATGAGTAGTTTTGAAATTTACCTCTAACATTTAAACTTATAAAATTTACCGCTTTGTAATATTTGTGTGTAAATGTTAATAATAATATTATAATAACGTATACATCACAACAACGTCTAGGCCCCAAACTAAGCATTAGCTTGTGTTTTTGGGTACCAAGCAAAGACACCACATACATATAACAATCAAGACCTGGTACCAGTATCAGTATTCATCATATAAATCCCCGACCTGGGATTCGAACCCGGGACCCCCAGCTTCGTAGACAGGGTCGCCACCCACTAGCATAGAGTAACTGAAATTATAGCCAGAGCACTGATTTTTTAAAAAAGTGATAGTGTGTTAGTGGTTAGAGACCCTAATTGCAGACTTAAAGGTCGCGAGTTCGATTCCCGCCTGGAACCAATATTTGTGATAATGACCCTTTCTATTTGTTCCGTGTCTGGGTGTAAATTATCAATATATGTAAATATTATAAAAAATATTTAAGTATATATATTAGGACTAAATGGCGCTGGGTAGAATATCCCACCTATTATTATTATATTTACCTAAAATTAAAATGTAGATTGCCTATTTAGTATTCCTGCAATATAAAATGAACATAAACTTTTAAAAATGGAATGTCACAAATATGCTAATGTAAGTAGTGAGCCACGATCTGACCGTTGGAGCTGCCATATGACGTCATTTATTTAAAAATACGTGGTGTAACGAAAAATTTATTTTCATATTCGTGTTTGGATATTTATGAGAATTTATTTGCAAGGAATTTTAGGACATGAAGTCATGTCAAATATTTCTCAAGATTTTCCGATATTTGATTATATACCATGTGGATAAAGAGTCGGTGTCAAAAAACGTAGATAAAAATACCTATCATTTAACTGTTTGGTTATAATTCACACTCACAGAAACGGTTGGTACGTGGTTAGTATAGCATAGCAAGAGTATGTGGTCTGCTGAGTCACACTCACAAGTATGTAAACGTTGGCCTGCCATTTTTGGTGACATTGTATTGCGAGGGCCTATCCAGGCATACAATCAAAAGTTGCGATTTTCTTTCGTTTTCCATATCAAGTTCTCTTATTTCCACTTTTATTCACTCTCACAACACAATTATATACTTTAATTTCTATTCTTCTTTTGTATTGTGTTCCTCGGAAACCTCCTAATGAGGTAAATAAATTGTAGCCTCGAATAAGTATGTGGAAATTTTGTCTACATATGGAATTCTATTAAAATCTATACAGCGGTTTAATCGTGCGAGAAAGACAAACAAACAAAGTATTTCAAAGTTTAATTTTTTTCTTTAGTTCATATTAAATCATTGTTTTGGCTCTTGAAAACTACTGCAGCAATGTGGTTTGCGCCATAAACTGGAGAATCTATCTCATTGTGGATATGTATTCACTATCACCCCACTTTTTTTTAATGACATTAAATTAGTAAATGGAAAGACTGCAGAAATGAAATAAAAATTTATGTCACATTATAAATTTCTGATGCGTTAAATATTATTTAAATTGTAAGTATAGATCTTGTTATTCCTTCTAATAATTATTTTAATTACTTAGTTAAATAATTATCGATTTGATGTTTTCATTTTACCACTTAATACGGCCCTTACACACCTTTTTCTACACTTGATACAGCCCTTAGACACCTACTTCATTCTTTTTGTGTTCTTTCATTTACATTCTTTATTCCTACCTTCACCGTTTTATACATATTCGTCGGTTTGGGTACTGAAATTTGGGCCCGTCATTAAGGTTTCAGTTTCAGAAGACAAGTTTATCCAATACAACTTTTTATAGCGTGTTTTTATTTGACTCTTTCACCCCATCACACACAACCGCTCCATAGATTTCTTTCCTTGCTCTTCTTTTGTTCATCCTTTCTAAATACGCTTGAATAAAACATAAAATTATTCAATCATTATAATAATTTAAATGACATGCGTGATTCCATTTGAAATAAATAAAACTATCGACGATGGTTTCTTTGGTGTCTTAATAAGTTTCGTTATTCTATTTTTATTAAAGTCCATTCGTCACATATTTAGAGCGATCAAAAGCTTAAGATGACCGTCTAGACGTACTTTTACCGCAGACCATCAAAAGGTCAGAGCTCGGAATAACAAAGTTCAGTGCAACGCCCTCTTCCTGGTCTTATTATAGTTTGGCTGTATCAAATAATGAACTCGATTTATAATAGAACTTTCGATATACAAACATTGCATCTACATAGAATTTTTTTGGAAGAAATCGCATGCAACTTGGCTTTATTGGATGATGAAGCTAAGTTAACCGAATGGCCGCCTATTCATTGGACGCAAATCTAAAAATTTTTGTGTTTGGACCCAATTGTGTAACGAAATCCAAACCGACAGAAATATAATACAAATTGACTACTATCCAAATGTTTCCAGCAAAGATACAACACCTTCCACTCTAGGAATCGGGTGCAATAGTAGACTTTTAGGCAATATGTCTCTATATGAATCTAGCGTAATAAGAGCGTTTACTGACAAAACATTTTTAGAAAGGAAAGTAGTTATTCACACGTTTCATTTATTTAAGCTGAAATCTTAATAAAATATTCTACGTAGTTTCATCTTGATGTGTAATATTTTCCATTGTTATGTACCGTCACGACATGTCATACACGTCTTTCAAAGTTTATAGCCTATTAGAAAATTAAACTTTCAAATTCGTTATCGCTTTCTATATTTGGCCCAAGAAAACAGATTGTTCGATTTATATCTATCACTCAATGTAGTTTCATATTAAAATTACTGATCATCTCTTTTTAACTTTGTAAAGGTTACTGTATTAAATTTGTAATCGCCAATATCCGATTCTGGTTTACAGGCGTTAAGCCGTGATTCTATAATGGAAATTGTTTATTTCTCTTTGCTCTAATATTCGGGGCACAACATTAACACAACCACAGGTTAGACTAAGTTACAGTTAGGTTAGATTCATATAGACGTGTCCGCGTGCCTTACAAAACCATCACATTTTGCCTATTCGAACTGAAACCTTTAAATGCAATGATTGTATACATAGAGATAATAGAATAGAGTAGGAAGCCAGTTCGAAAAGCGGGCCATAACAGAAAGAGACAGAGAATAATTATACCTCGAATTATACAAAATTATACTAAGTCTATATCTTTTTGTTTTCGCAATTGATAGTTTCTAATGCACATGATTAGTGTCTTAATGCACATGCGGCATAAAGGTAAAATAAGGATTCAACTAGATACAGTTCTTCTTCATCCTTTTTTCTTCATGCCTAATCGTTACATTCAGGGCTTTATGAAGCTTGCCTACTCTAGTTTAATTATCTCTATGGTTGTATTTCATATCGAAACTATACCTTATTGAGTTTCCATGGAGGTGTAACCGGCGACATTCGTTTCTATGCAAATGTGACAGCAAACAAATTATTTCAAACCTTTTAGTACAAGATCCCGGCTTATCTTCTGATCCCCTCATCCTTTTCCCAGGCAAAGTATTTTTTGTATATTATAGCATATTATTATAAACATTACTAAGGGGTATTGGTACGATGTTCGCGGACCATGCTATTTTTAATTAAAATTGTAACTTTTTTTTAAAAATAATTAGAACTATATTTTCCATATACATTTTTGTACCCAAAGTTATTGCATGGTTCAGAACATGCACCTTCAAGATATATTTCAACACCAATAAAAGCATTAATAGTTATTATTATTGTTCTAATAGGAAACGAAGTTTGATTTGTACCAGAACTCTTCAATATTTTTTATATATTTTTTAATTAGTTTTTTTTTATTGTTGTAATATAAATTTATTTTATTTTTATATTTTCAAATAAATTTAAGAAATATAATTAGAAAATAGCCTGTACCAAATTCAGAGTGCCAACCCTTCTTAGTAATGTTAATTATAACATATTCTATAACAGAAAATTTTATATTCTTTTATAGGAAAAGAATGAGGGGTTCACAAGATAGATATACTATATTCTAAATTCATTGGACACAACCTGTCGCTCTCATTCACCGTAAAAGTATAAAATGCACTCAATAAGCTGTTAACGGTTACTGTGAACTTTAAGTCCCCATAATCGCTCATCTTTGGCTTATTGTCGACAATTGCTGTCACTCAACCAAGTACTGGCTACACGTAAAAATTTCTCTCTTAATTTCTATCCGACCATGGGTGTGTCCATCCGCTGTAAAGCAAGTACAATTTGTGTAGTTAATTGACCGTGAGTTATGCTAGCGCGTGCGTTTTGGTCGTGTCTGTAGTAAAATTAGTTTTTTTTCCTTCTGTGTTTGAGCACGACTTTTTCGTGTTAGTTATTCCATACTACTTTTGAAGGGTTTCATATATTTGGAGCGTTGTATTCGATTTCTACTCAGAATGGAATTGAAAACTACTTCAAGTAAGCGCAAAAGATAAAGCAGTGACATTTTTCGGGACTTTTCTGTCATTAGATTATCTAAATGAGGATAACTTTATTGTTTTATTCAGTATATTGTTTTTCATTCTTATTAATTTTATTTGTATTTATTTAATGTTTTGAAAATATTTAGTTAATCATTTAATTCCTTTTTTAATTTATTGGAAATTTTTCACATCACCGCCAATAGCCTTTATTACATCAATACATTTTCCGTTAATAATATAAATTGATATTTCTAGTATTGTATTTTAGTTGTACATGTATTCCCATTATCTAAGATCATAGGGTATTGCTTCACACGCCTAGTAATTTCTTATTTCGTTAACGTAGGTATACGACATTTTAATATAAACATCTATAACATTTTTTTCTCCAAATTCCACTGTCACTCAACTGTCGGATCATTAACCGTTAAGCTTTTTTACTTTCACATAATCGTTTCTTTTTGTTTTTAATATAATTCGTTCACTTTTTTCTTATTGTTACTATGATCACGTTTTGAGTGGTATCATATCTTCACGATTTATTAGATTGACGGGCTCCTATTTAGATTTGTTATCTTTCATGAACTTGAAAGTTGACTTCTTTTTTCCAGTCAATATCTGCCGCCTTAATATACGCGTAGGACTGAACTTAATTTGGTCTGCACTAAATATGTAGGTAGGTAACGTTTCTTGTTCTAGTTTAAGATTTCTAATATTTTTTTTATGTTACACACTATTTTTTGTGGACTGAATGCTCAATATTAATTTAATACATAAAAATTTATAGTATTGTCGTAGCATTAAAAAAAAACAACGTAAATATCTAAAACATACCGATTTAAATCTCAACAGAAACAAAAAATAAATTATGTCTTTTTCTGTCACACAATGACATTCCTGTAACTTTCTTTAGTGTAGTCCATACAAATGATCAGATAGTAAAGTTTCTTTGCGGGAGATTTCACACATCGGTGCATTGTGCATATGTTAATTGTTGAGAAAAACCTCGCAAATTATGAGGGGCTACCGCAAGGTGCTTACTTCGGACCGCTATGTTCATTCATATTTTTTATTCTCTTTGATGATAGAAAATATAAAAGGAGGGATGTATTGGGTTTTACAGATACTGTTACTATTGTACGTATATACAAAAAACATCGCTTTTATTTAATCTAAAAAGTGGCGTTTCTCAAGTTTGATTATTAAACTATTAACGATGATGAAAAATCTAGGGCTAGGGCAACTATACGTTATCAATTTATTATTACTGAAACTCACTATTTTTTAATCATATCTGAAGTGTATAAAATTTGTTTTTAGAAAATTGTCCTTTTTCGTTCGCCGTTATGCACTTAGTTTGCTTAACATAACGCGTTTTAATTTTTAAACTAAAATATTTGTAACTCTACCTATACTTTGTAACAATAAATGGTTATGTATTTTATTACGATTTCATAAAATCACTAACAGAATTTATGCCTTTAAATATGAAAGAACATAATTTTCGGGTATCACCCACATTTGTTACTTTTAATTTTTTTTTAATTAAGGTTCTAAATTCATGACTGTTATTAGTTTTTTTTTTTTGTTAATCACAAAAGAAATTAAGCCTTTGTAACATTTTGTTCTATACTTTCGCTAATCTCAGTTCGTGCGAGTCTGTGATCATAATAGAACATACATCACACGTAATAAATCTTCGTGGACAGGTGTACGGCGGAAGTTCGCATCGTTGGTTTTCTTTGAAGTTATTCAACTACTTTAGATTTATTATCCGCATTCACGGCGATAATTTGAAAAATTTACAAAATAATATTTTAATCTCAAGTTTTAGTTGGGTCCTTTTAAAAACTAAATACACACCTGCAAAGTCGAAATTTCTCTGTCGGCAAACTAATCACTTACTGCTTTTAAACTATTCGCTGATATTTTTATGTATGATTATTCAAATATGACATCATCATCATCATCAGCTCGTGTCTCTCCACTGCAGGATATACGCCTCTCTCAAGGCTCTCCACCACACACGGTCCTCCGCCTTTCGCATACAACTGCCTCCTGTATGGTGACATAACATAATGGAATATAATTTGTTCTCTTTCGAATCTTATTTAACATATTTATTATTTACTTATTCGTTTTTTATTCTTCTGTTTTTTATTTCGTGTTATTTTATTATTCCTATTTTATTGTACAAAACAATATGTACTATACTTTTTATTAATATTTAGTATCCCTACCATCATGCCATAGTTAATGTCTTAGACCGCAGACTCGTGTCACATAAATCTAATAAATGGCATTTATGAATAGAATTTATTGACATATCGAATTTTGTTATTGGCGAATTTCTAAAATATTGCGACGACGAATGAAGTCATTCCCCAACAAGAAAGGTGTTTTCTTTTATCTGACTCATGGCCCCTATTCTAGCATTCATTTACCGTAGAGAATTGATATAAGTCTATTCTAACATCAAACTCAATTATTTTGAAAGCCATACATTTTCATTCTCATGTTATCCGTGTCAGTGTTCAACTAAAGTATTTTTTTTTACGTTGTTTTAATTTTTGCTGTAGGTACCGTGTATTAAGTAGTACCGTGACTAACTGACTGACCGACAGACAACGCACAGCCTAAATCGGTGTATCTATGGATATTTGAAATTAAAAAAAATAATTATCGAGTATCCAAAGGTGCACTAGAAGGGACTTATGCGGGATGTCCGTGTGAACGTAGTCAAAACATATAGAGCGTGTAGAGCTTACCGAACTAAACAAAAAGTGTCATTTGAGCAGATGGTACAAACTAATGGTTACCGAGAAAAACATGTTTAAAGTTGAACTCCGTTTAGCCGAATACCCGTATCTATATAATATACCGCGTGTTCGACTGAACGTAGTCCAAATTTATAGACCGTGTAGAGCTTACCGAACTGAACAAATAGTTTTATTTGAGCTGATGACGCATACTAACAGTTACCGAGAAAAACATATTTAAGGTTAAACTGCGTTTAGCCGAACACTCCATATAAATGTTCAAGTGGGCAGATGGCGCAAACTAACGGTTACCGAGAATAACAGTTTAAAGTTTCATTTATATATCTAGAAAAATATAAAATTGAGACAGTATCAAGACTTGTGATTAGACCAATATGATAATTTATCAAGAAATTAGAGACAGCGTAGGAGAAAATATAAATGTGAATCCAAGGATACGGTGTTTAGGCAACTTTTAGTAATGAATATACGTAACACTAGATGTTTTATCCAACCATGTGATTACTGTAGTAGCTTTCTTAGTAGAGTTTTGCTATTTTCCTAGAGCAAGTGGTAGAGTTTAATTTAAATGAACACTATTATAAAAAAAAATTAATTAGGACACCATACCATACCATCAGCCCATTAATACTAGGGGCTTAGGCCTTAGTCAGGATACAAATATTTCAATAACAAAATCATCTTAAACACTATGTGTAAAAGATGATTTTGTCTGACCACCTAAAGATTGACATCTGACAATGCAATAAATAAATAAATAAATAAATATGAAAATACATAAATAAATAAATATGAAAATACATAAATAAATAAATATGAAAATACATAAATAAATAAATAAATATGAAAATACATAAATAAATAAATATGAAAATACATAAATAAATAAATAAATATGAATATACATAAATAAATAAATAAATATGAAAATACATACAATAGTTACATTGAACACTAATACGGATAATATAAGAATGCAAAGTTATGGTAAAAAAACTGGATAATTTAAATTAAAAATATATATGCAACTGACTGCAGTTTGTGTAATTGTACAGTAAATAAGGTATCAAAAATAATACGTATTTCTTTGTAAATTTAATATTTTAGTCAATAATTCACTGATTACCGAATAATCTCGTTTTTAACTAGAAAAATTAAAATTTTGCACCAAGTGTAAAATTCTTACGCTATATTGTAAAGATGTTGTACATGTCGCTGCTTTAAGAACGTGCTATTTTCTACACCATATTGGGTTACTTAACTGTCAAGTCTGGTATACCCACGCAACGACTTATTGGCGCGATCTGGTTTCGCGAACTTTCGGAAACGAAATTTCTGTTCTTTTCTGTGTATTACAAATCCTGAATGGCGGCCGCAAAAATATAATTTTTAGGTGTCTTGTCTGAAAAAGGAATAGAGGTTTCGATGTTTGGTATGATAGTTTTGGGTACGAGATATAATTATTTTTAGAATACTTAAAAGCTTCATTGACTAACCGATTGGTCGAGTGGTTAAAGACAATGCAGATCTAAAGGCCGCGGATTCGATTGCGGGCAGGGACAAATTTATGTGTGCATGTACATGTATATTTACTTCGTTTTTGTATTTGTGTAGTACCTGTAATACAGACGCAGCCTAGTTTCTGACTAGACGGCAGTGTGTGAGACGTCTTAAGTATTATTATTATTCCATTAGCCCTTTTTATACCCCACTGCAGGGGTTTAGGCCTCCCCTCAATATGAGGGGCTTGGAGCTTAAATCCACCACGCTGCTCCAATGCGGGTTGGCGGATTATAACGACCGCCATCTATTTATAGTAACCGGGACCGCCTGTTTAACATTCTCTCCGAGGCACGGAGCTTAATCAATCACGCTGTTCCAGTGTGGGTAGGTGCTGCCCGACAGGAGCGACGACACCTTAACGTGCTCTCTGAGGCACAGAGTCAGAGATAGTTATGTACATAGGCCAGAAATAACTCATTAGTACATGCCCTGAGGTTCAAACGACGGCTTTGTAAACAAGAAGCAGACTCGCTACCACTCGGCTATCACGACTTTCGAAAATCGTGTTTTCCGAAAATACCGGAGTAGGTAGTTCTGATGGCTAGGTTTATTGTGAAATATCTGTGATGTATGTTTTATCACAGTTGCGTGGAAATAATTATTTTTATGTACGTTTTGTGTCTTCACATTCGTATCGAGTTGTAGCATGTAGCCCTTTGCTTTCCCCGTACATTTGATACGGCGGTCGTGCGACGCCCGCTTACTAGCACGGAACCAAAACTTACCAACTTTCGATTCTTAACACATCGACATGACTGGTCTCTTTTTCTACTTTACTGAATAACAATACCTGGGACATCCCACACAGCACCATCTATTCCCAAACAAAGCCACGCTTGTATTATGGGTACCAGGCAACTGATATACATACTTAAATATTCTTTATAATATATGCATTATAGATATTTTACACCCAGACACGGAACGAATAGACATGTTCATGCACACAAATATTTCACTACTTATACTTTTGTCTGTGGCTCTGCCTGCGAAAAATCCCTGTTTTGACTATCGAATAAACACTAGCATATGTAACACAGAATAAAACCGGTAGCCTGTGGCATTTGTTCTCCGTAAATTATTTTCATGTAGAAAATCATGGACTTTCGTTTAATCGCTTCGTTACGACATGAAGAAAGGACCCACTACCAAACAAGCACACTTTCGCGATAATAATAGTAGTATAAATTAAATATAAACGTATGGGTCTTAGCTTGTCAAGCCTTATTAGGATTTTTGTAAACTATTCATATTTGAACTCATCGAAATATTTTTAAGTGCCTTTCGGCTTGCCTGATAAATTAATACTTAATAAATTAAAATATTATGACCTACTATAAAAAAAAAAACAGGTTACAAATTCTAATCTTCTCTTAACCGACGACGTGGCAACAATTTCTCAATCCGACACCATAATGTTCATACGAGCATAACGAACATGCCAAAATCTAGGTTTAGAAATATAGACCTTACTGTTATTTTGTTTAAGTTCTTTTTACTATGCGATAGTTAACCTAGGGTTCACGCGCCGTCGCGCAGTGGCGCACCTGTCTGTGCTTCCTGTCAGCCATCTTGTGTGTTTACTTCTATAACATATGTAACAACATTCTCTTTTTGTTTAATTTTTTGGAAACATATGTTGTAGACACAGACGTAGTGAAAACTCTAGACTCCCTGTCACTGAACAACCAATGAAGCACTGCAATGGCGGTTGCGTGTTCAAATTGACGCGTGCGTACGTAGCAAGCTGACTTACTAGGAGTGCATCGGTAATTAGTGTCCAATGTTACGTCCGGGTATTCCTAGGTTTAAAGTTGTACATCTACTAGTCAAAGAAATCCTATTTAAGAGAGATAAATCTATAATATTTGGTGCGGTTTTATATCAGTATGAGAATAAATAGCATCAAGTGTAGACCCCTTCCCCCATTGCACTAGGGTAACAGGCGATATGGTAAGAAGTGAAGATGGGAATGGTTTATTCTAAGGACAAGAGGTGAGGTTCGACGGAGTGAACTTAATGAAAGAAGAACGAGATAAGCGTGAATTCTATAAGGCTAGGCTAGTTAAATACATATCTTTGATTATTTATATGTCTAGATAGAGCCATGCTATAAAATGATGACAAAAAGCCAACTTTTATATGCTTGTGTGTGTGACTAAAAAAAACCACATACTTTCACTGAGCCATACTATGCGTGTCCTTCCATCCTTTGTGTGGGTCTATTGTAACCGAATAGTTAGGTGATATTTTTATCTACGTTTTTTTAACGCCGTCATAACGTTTATCATAACATATTCGAATCCAGATTCATATTCTTTTTTAGATATCCATAATAATTCTATTTTGTACTCCGGTTGCGGAAATTTTTAATGCTAATTAGGTAATTCTATTATGTGGTCGTAAGCAATAAAATATTCGGAAACTTGCCCTGCATTACACGCACACACTATGTTTTATGATATTTTGTTTTCTCACCTGCGGTAAATATTAACGTCCTTGGTTAAACAACACGCAGAGAAGTCAACAGACGATCGGGCCAGTTATGACCTCATCGGGCAAAAATGGCTCGACGATGATAAAATCGATTTTAAATAATATTTGATTACACTGGTTTTTTTTTTTTAATCTTGCGATAAATTTGTGATTTTATATGGTTACGTTTCACGAGCTTAAAATTGCAATAACAGTAAAGATTTAGGATCAGGAATTTAATATATTTCATGGATTTTAAAATCGTGGAGTGGTTAGAGACTGCGGAACGAAAGGTCGCGGGTTTGATTGCCACCCAAGACAAATATTTGTGGGCATGCATGAAATTTCAGTTTGTACCGAGTCTGAACGTGACGCGTACACAGCCAGTACGCGCTGGTGAATCAAATAGAGAACATGGTCCAATTTATTGTAAATATATAAATTAATTATTCCAGTTGATTCTACATTACTATAAGAAAAATAAACAATTATTGAACGTCAAGTTATTTGATCCTCCTCGCCCTGGAGGAGGCCTAAGCCCCTACAATGGGGTAAAAAAGGGCTGATGAAGTGAATAAGTTACTTGATAGTTTAATTTAGCACGCCCTCTTACAATTTGTATTATATGAAAATAAGTATGTATATCAGTTGTCTATTATCGATAATACGGGCTTTGCCCAGTTTAGGATTAGACATTATTATTAGTATTGTTGTTAATTAATGGCGAAAAAAGTACATTTTTTTATTGTTTTTTGTAAACAATAAAAGAATAAAAACAATATTCAAAGGGATCCTAGATGTAAAAACAAGATGTGCCAAATCGTACACCAAATGCGTCACGAAATTACATGATCTTCATTGCCTGCCATAGAGTGCCTATCCATCTATATATATATATAGTAAAACATAATGTCTCTCTATCTGTCCGCTTATAACCCGAGAACCAATATACAAATGTGTAATCCAATCGTGCGAAGCCGCGGGCAAAAAGCTTCGTCTATATGGCAGAATATTTCGTGGTACGGTCGTCGTAGGTGTTTGAATGAGCGACATCCAGTTCGGAGTGAAAGACATTTTTATCACTTATTTATTTCGATTTTCGTGGGGATATTATGAAATCCTGACGAGAGTATTTTTTGGTAATGGGATTCCAAAAACAAAGCATAGTATAGATGGCGCCAGTGGCGACCCGACTGCTGTCATGTCAAGCGACTAACTGTTAACGATTTCGTTAGTGTTTTTCTTTAAAGTTTCTTTAGTCCTCACCATAAAGGTATATATACTAGCGTAAGAGAGGAACACAGTGTGCGAATGACATCCAGCTCTTTGCGGAAATCCTACATGCGAGAAAGAAATGCAAGAAAATCTGACACAAAACCTCTTTCAACACATTTAGTCTCATTTAGACTCACTTGTCAAAATAAGGTCCAGCTTTGTTTTCTATTTTGTGCTTTAATCATTCTGAACTACATAAATTAAATCTTGTGAATTACAAAGATGTCGTGTTCTGTTTTAGATTGCACTGTAACATATGATAATAATCCAAATAATGAGAGATTTCACATGTAAGTACTGCCCAAAATATACTGTTATCTTAATGCTTATTTTTATAAAACGCAATCCTAAATTTACTTGTTTATACGTCAATAGTATACGGTAAATACTCTATTTTGTAAATAATTTGTTATTTTAAACAATTATGTGTAAGATACAAAAATATTGTGTAAAATTACAATCAAACAATTTAGCACAGGGATTGCACAAAATCTATCGATATGTCGATATTTTCAAATATAAATATTTTGTATATTTAATATTACCTAATTGCACCTGTTTCACTGGAAATATGTCGTTAACTGTTTTTAAACATATTGGAGGTTTATTTAGCCTGGCAGCACATTGTAAGAGAAAGTATGACATCTATACCTATATATTACACATAGGATATATATAAAAACAAGAAGTGCTCATATGAAAATATAAGATATATACACAAATAATTTTAATCGTTATTTATTTATGATTTAAAGTCTGCGTTCTATCTACTCTCTGATTAAGAACGTTGTAAATAATTTAACTTTGAATGACGAAGTTACTGTATACAATAGTTAAACCTCATTTTCCTCCAAGAAACTGCGGTGTTAAAAAATGCTTCCTGATAATGATGACTATTTCATAATATCCAGGTTACCTGTAAACGCGGTTAGCAGAGAACAATGGAAAAAAAATTCTAAATAGAACAGGTGGGACGCCTCGAAAACATTCTTTGGTTTGCAGTAGACATTTTACGGAAAACTGTTTTGTCTAAGTAAATCACCGACGACTTTTGGAGAAAGGATCTATACCTACTGAATTTGTGCCGTTAGGGGTTTCTTTCTTTTTCATATGTGCTTACTTAGTATATACTTAATATCTAAAGTCAGAGCATTTATGCCAACTGTAATTTCTGTACAGGTCAATCTGAAGACCAAGCGATCGGTGTCAGCGTACGTTTATCGGGATATATCACCAGAACCTTCAACTTTAGAGCCTAGACCTTAATTTCAGCACTAATATAAAACGGATTTGAAGAAAAAAATCCATCACAGTGAAAATATCAATTTTAAGTAAATTATCACTTTGTCTTTTACAAAAACTTCTTCCTTTATAATCAAATAAAACTTAAATATCCATTACATAATGAAACAAAAGATATTATAGACTTGGATGAAATATAGGAATTTCATCGAAGACATAATTTGTGGTGCAGTGAGACGACGCGACACTCAATCGAGTAAGCGATGTGACGTCACGGGCAGTAAGAAGCCACCAGTCAAACCGCACGAAAATACATAAATATCAATAATTTATTTCTTAGTCATTTGTTGACGAATTAAAAAAAAACTTTCACTGTTTTATTAGTTTTGGTTTATCTTTCAATTCTATCAAGTTAAATATGATATTCATCATGAAACTTCTAAATTGTAAATGTTTTTGTTTTGTACATTCTTATTTTTTTGTTTACAAAGAGTGTTAAAAAGTTTGTTGTTATGCGTTGCAACATGACGTATGGTCATTAAAAATAAAAATGGTTTATTTATATGGTTTTATTTATTACTTGACTTGTATTCAACTAAATATAAAAAATTCCATAATGATATTAACGCTTTCTTTACTTCTTTCTGCAATTTTTTTATTATCAACTGTTAACAAAAAAAAAAACTTATTGGAGTAAAGGAAATGGCATTTGAATTGATTGATTGATGATTTGTCATTTTAAAAAACTAAAAGTTAGGAAAACTAACTCAAAACAAAAATTTTGTAGTATAGCAGATTCAGAATAATAAATAGGATTGCGATTTCGACTTATGATAACGCGGTAATTTCAACGACACATTATCATGAAAGTACTACGTGCTATCGATAATATAAAAAACACCCATGCACATCACTAAAACTGGCTCAACCACATGTGAATTTTGCACACATACTCATTTCCGTTTCGGTCATGCGATGTTTAGATGTCAGTTGGTCTCCTACGCTAGTATATATATGTCTATGGTCCTCACTGTTAAATGTTCCAAATTCTAATAGAATTTAAAGGATTTGATAAGGAAATTAAAAAGAAATGGTGCAACTCAGTCTGGAAGGAAAGCGGACCTTATTGACAGGAATGAACTTTTGGAGACTTTATAGTATATTCTTTGAAAACAGTAGAGCAGGTGAATTAATATATACACCGGTCTTGTTTACTAAATGATAAATTTAAATAATGTTCAATACAACATAGGCTAGGAATTGTATGTGTGACATCTTCGTACATCAATGATCATGTCAACGATGCGCCATCTGCAGGGAAAAATTTGCAGTTGCAATCTCCATCGCCATAATAGGTACTCAGAATTCCGACACGTATCATATATTTCGACTTAGAGATTCCATGTCGTAACAATAGTGCGCGTACGTTCCCATAGATTATCCATCGCAGATCTAGTGTTTGGAATTTTACGTCTCGCCTTCTAAAACTTGATATGAATCGACGACAATTAAAGTTTACTCTACCATTAAATAATATTTTCCCATATAACTGGCAACCAAAAAATTGCTCTTTCGTTTAATTGACGATGGGTTATTGTTAGGCCGGTCGCGCAATATCAAGATTTTTTAACTTTTGCTGATACAATCGTTCACAAAATACACTAGTGACAATAAAATTTGAGCTAGACTTTATTTTAAAAAGAGTGTTTTTGCAAGTTTTTAAGATATCTCAATTAAAAAAAAAAATTAATAATAATAATAATAACACACAATCACAACAACGTCTAGGTCCCAAACTAAGCATTTGCTTGTATTTTGGGTACCAAGCGAAGACACCACATACATATAACAACCAAGGCCCGGTGCCGGTATCAATATTCATCATATAAATACTGAGCCGACCTGGAATTCGAACCCGGGACCTCCAGCTTCGCAGGCAGGGTCGCTGCCCACTAGGCTAAGCGGTCGTCAATTGTTTTGAGTGTTTCTCTCCTCAAGCTTTCTATTTATTGCGGTTTAATAACAGAGCTTTAAACATAATACTGTAGATTTTTTTTATACATTTGCGTTTAAACTCTTCAATACATAGTAGGTATTACAAGATATTTATGTTAGTTGTAGCATCGCGCAATCGCATCGCAGAGCATTCTAACTGACTGCCCTGTTATGGGCAACCGGCGGCGCTCAGTCACGACGTGACGGACCTTTTGAGTCTGTGCTAGTAGATAAAGTATTTTCATTTAGTTGTACAGTACAACTTTGATTTTAGACGGGTATTTAAAGTATGCTATAGGTAATATACTCGCTGTATTTTTATTGAGCAACCATATACATACAAATGATAGAATCAAATAAAAAAAATCAGTGGGAAGAATAATTTTTAAATATTTTAAATAGTAGTTTAAAAAAAACGTAACTTTGTAAATTTAAATATTTTTATATACGATTATTTGTTTTAATATTTTATTTATATTTCATTTTGTTAGTTGACACTTTATCACCTATATCAAATATGGCCACTGAATAAAAATGCAGCTCAGTTTATTTTTTATTAATTTCAATATCTGTCGTCGTTATTATTCATTAGACACAAATAAGTTGAAATTTAACTGTATTAATTGATAGGCACGGTATGTATTATTGTTTTACAATTAATTTAAACAATTAGAATTGTATAATTAATCGTAAATAATTAGCTAGAAAACTGTATTAATTACACATTTTTTTGTCAGTTTTTATGACCGAAATCTGTTACTCTTACAAGTGTTGGATGCAATTAAATGCAGTTTATTTTAGATTAATATGGTTCCTGCCTCGATTAGATTTCACTTTTGGTAGTTCTCGACATCTCATGTAAATTTTGTTTTGTGATGCTTCGATTGTGAAGTATCGGCCCTTGCTAAGTGCTTTCTTTATCTGTTCTAATATCGTTTCCATATAAGTTTATACACCAAGGCCTACTTACATTGTGGGTGTGTGGCTGTTATTAGCATGTTATGAATGTCGATCTGTGTGTAGGCGAATTAACATGTTACATATTGCTCAATCATTTGAATAATTGATGTTTTTCATAGTAATTTAGTTATCAAGTATTATATATTAAATTGGTTCAACTGTGTGAGAAGATAGGGTACCACTAAATCTACTTCTTTGGACTTTGGTAGGTATTTTTAGTATTTAGATATTGTTAATTAACAAAAATGGTTTTAGAAATAGCTTATTTATTCTACTGAATGAAAATAGCATTGATAACTTTATTTATTATATTTTACGGAAATTTAATCAAATTAAATTGAAAAAAAATAAAATAAGTCAGCGCAACCGTTCAAGTTTGACATATGTATTTTATATGGAATCCGATGTGTTAGGAAATAAAAGAAATTTTAAAATACCCTTACAGTAACTGTTGACGGCTAACTTAAAGTTAAACCGAGGTCTTCTAAGATGTAACCTTGACACGGCGGGATGACATCACGCATTCTAGAGGCTCGAGTCGGCAACGCCTACGAATACGTAACCTTGTATCTACGTAACCCTTCGACTATGTTAAACTGTAATGTTTCTTCCATTGCCCATCTGCTATTAAAAAAAATCATTGTGATGAGATTTTACATGAAATTTCAAAGTATATTCGCTATGTAGTCGAAGCGAGTAGTGTCGCAGTAGAAACCGCATCTGTTTCAACTTAGAGGAAACAAGATGTTTGGCGTACCCTGTATTGTGTAATCATGTAAGTTTTATACTGGAACTACTAAAGACATACTAACCTTTTATTTATTGATAGATAGTTCCGAAAGAAAAGAGTTAAGTTAAAACTTTGATTGAATATTGTTTCGATACTGAGTTGCCGTCAATAAAAGTAAAAATCACCTAACGGTTCGGTTATAATTTACGCACACAGAGACACTTTGTACGTTATTAGTATCGCGTAGTGAGAGTATGTGGTCTTTGGAATCTCACGCACAAGTGCCTACGTAAAAGTTGCCCTGTCATTTTTGTTAACATTGTATTGCAAGGGTCCATCCAGATGTTATATAATTAAAGAGGTATGATTATTGTGAAAGACATTCCTGCACTGGGTTTCAGGCGGTTCGGTCCGTTAAGTCCAATTCCCGTAATGTCTAGTCGGTTTAGTCGGTCCAACTCCCCGAAAGTCTAATACCTGATGGTCCATTTACTTTATACTTCATGGAGTTGGACCGACTAAACCGCCTAGACATTACGGGAATTGGACCTAACGGATCGAACCGGCTTCTGGACTTACAATTTTATTATTAGCTTTAGGAACTTATCAATTTATTAAACACTGACAAGGGATTGGCGAACAAAGTGCCGGAATTCGGGGTCATTCAACAGTAGCGACATCTGCTGCATTAGTGTAATTTTTGACGTTCTCTAAATGTACTCGGACATTATTTCTGACAGCTTGATTTAATTTACAAAACTTGAAAATCTTTTGTAAAGACAATTATTATCCAAAAGTTGAAACAAGTACCTACCATCAAGTATGGATATTTCAGAAATGGAATTTTATTTCAATACAAATACAATTCACATTCAATGTACCTAAACGACGTGTCGTGACAGTCCGAACCGCAGCGAACCTGTTTCAAATCTATAAGGCCATGTGGTCGTGGTTCGGATACAGACGTGTACCAATGATTTTTTTCTTACTTAAGTACATTAACTGTCACTGACTCCGTGCTTCGGAGACCACGTTAAGCAGTCGGATTCGGTTGCTGTCAATAGATGGTGGTCGTTACAATCCGCCAACCCGCATTAGAGCAGCGTGGTGGATTTAAGCTCCAAGTCCCCTCATCTTGAGGGTAGGCCTAACCCCTGCACTGGAGTATAAAAAGGGCTGATGGAATGGAAAAAAAATACCTAAACGTCAGTGTAGTCTAAAAGTAATCGGATAACATTTTCGCCTCAGTCTGACTTTGTTATTTTGTAGCATTTAATCTTAGATAGCATAATGATCACGATGGAGCGTGGCATAATTCGACATCATCGAAAACGCGAGCAAAATATCAGATTCAATGATTGGTCAGACTATACGTCAAGCTTATTGTTACAAACAAACGTTTTATTATATTGCATGAAATATGACATCGGAATATTTATTTTCTTTTCCAGTACGAAATTCAAACGTGGTCACACAAAATTTCACTTCGCAGCGAATATTCCAAAACATCAACTGGTGTATATTTAGTATACGGCGTATATTTTTTTTTGCTTACATTTTTATTGTTACAACACGGTACTTATCTCTGTGAACATTCATATGCATTTAACGTGACATGATGGTATTTGAAGGGTCGTTTGCGCGATAGTGCATAGATTTTCTTTGTAGTTTCGCACTTCAAAATGAGACACAATAGTAACTGTTTCTTTGTCTTTGTCTCCGTGTACAAACGAGAATTGAAGCCCTGAGCGGTAGCGCCAAATAGCAAGTCGTACGTGCAAACATTTACATGTGAAACACTTGACTCGTTGCCGCTTAACGGTTTATATTTTATAATTTTTACATTATGGAAAAAATAAGTAATTCAATATTTTTTAAATATATTTATTAAACTGCATATTCTAGATATTGGACTTCGTTCTAAGTTTCTCCGAGAAGATTTTTGACTGTATCAATAATTGATAGCTTATTCGACAAATACAAATATCTACTTCTTCTATTATTATTAAGATTATCTATGTATGTATATCAGTTGTTTGATACCCATAATACAAGCTTTGCTTATTTTTGGACTAGATGGCCCTGTGTGGAATGTCCCAAGTACTATTGTTAATATAATTATTATTATAAGAATAACCCTGTGAGTCGCGTGTAAATAAACTTCCAGGCGGTTTTTTTTTCGTGATTCCTCATTCTTCTGCTTCTAGTATTGACTGACCGGATGGCTGAGTGGTTAGAGACCCTAACTGCGAAGCTGAAGGTCGTGGGTTCGAATCCCGCGAACCACAAATATTTGTGTGCATGAACATGTTTATTTCGTTCCTTGTCTGGGTGTAAATTATTTATATATATGTGTATATTGTAAAGAATATTTAATTACGTATATTAGTTGTCTAGTAACCCATAACACAAGCATAATACTTGCTTACTTTGGGACTAGATGGCGCTGTGTGGGATGTCCCATGTATTATTATTATTATAGTGTATCCTACGAGATGGTAACATTAATTATGACTTCTAATAAGTGTAAGCATCGTACCTTGAATAAAAAAAAAATGTCATTGATAAGGTGTTTACTAAAAATGCCAATTACCCACAAGCCAAACTCAGTGTCTGCTATTGTAATTTCGGGTATATTTTCCAAATAAGCCCCGAAACACAATGTGAATATATACTTAGGATATTAGTAGATATATTCATTATTTATTGTCTAGTGCCTAATATATATTATTTTTGTTACTATATTTATTTCAATAGTTCTTATTGACAAGAAGAATGTCTTTCTTGATAATTTATTTGTAAAACTTAAAGTGTTATAGTTAAAATCGTAACGGAATGTCATTTTGTTTTTTTTTTTTTTATTTCTGTTCAGCAGTTTTATTTTTTCTGTCTGTGTTTAGGCTATCCATTGTTACATTGTCCAACGGTATATAGTGAACATAAATTGTGTCACGTAACTTACTGAATGAATCACGCTTTTCGTATTATAAAATCTCATTTTGTCTATGAAATGGCATACCTACATATCATGTGACAAACAAGTATTCAAAATGATTGTATTTATATCAAAGACAAACTATAGAATTATTATAGACATTATGGTTTACTAATGAAACAGATCCTTATCATAATGCATCCTGAGTAAAACACAGTATAAAATAACATGGAATAGGGTTGTCGGGTACAGAAATTGAAAATCCAGACGCATCCGTCTATTCATAGGATAAGACGGATATTTGGTTCTATTTTCTGGATTTAATTTTAATTTTAAAGTAATAATAACAATACATGGGACTTCCCACACAGCGTCATCTAGTCCCAAAGGAAGCAAGTATTATGGTTGTGTTATGTGTTACTAGTATAAATAAGTCCGGCCGAATTATCGCGACCGGTTTTAAAAAAAAAGAAACCGGCCGCAATAATCTGGATGATATAGACGCCCTGATTCGTCCCGTCATGGGTTTTGCGATGTTGTATTCTAAATTGTAATGCTAGAAATAGTAGCGAACCCTAAACATTAGAATAAACCATCGCAGCTGGCTTCCCTTTTATATAGGTTACCCTTATACCACAGAATTATAAGGATATTCTTACACAGGCCTCAGTAAATTTAACCTTATAATTAAAATGTCCACTTAAGGTGGACGTTTGTCAAATATAACCGACAACATCTGAACGTTCGACTCCGGCGTTGAATTTGCCCTCTGCCGATGTTAATCATATATTGCCCAATTAGTTAGTACGACCTGATAACATCAGAATAGTTTTCGAAGAAAATGCCCGAGTATAAATATCAAATAGTTTGAAGATGCTTACAGATTGGCTCAATTTTGTCGATTTATTGATAGACGCCTGAATAGCTGGAGGTGGTATCAAAATGTGTCATTTTGATGAAACTTGTCATGTAGATAAAATGCATCATCTTGATAAAATGCATCATTTTGATGTCTCTATGGATGCGGTATATCGAAGTCATCCGATATGGTCAGACGTTATGTTTCAATTAATTCTAATCTGTGAGATGAGACCAAATTAGTTCCGTAGTTACGACATCTATGTTAACTAATAGTTTACGGTCACTACCCTAGTTTAGTTGAAATGGTCGAAACGGTTCTTGTCGGGTATACCACGAGCCCAGCGTTCAAATCACGATTCGTCATTGGTGGTGCGGACGACGACCTCTGTTGCGAACAATGGGCGAGGCGTCTGATAAGCCGTTATTAGCTATTGCCTCTTTGGCTATTGCGTTTCTTTATTACTGAATTTTAATTATTAGTCCACTTAAGGTTTTGTAAGGTTGGAAGCGAACGAATGGTAGAGATAGCTGTATGTTAAAGAAAACTGTTGATAAGACACTACTTATTATAGGTGTAAAGGTCAACCAAGTTTTTTAAATACATCATCAGTATCATGCACTTGTGCATTTGTAACAAAAAAATATAAGAAAATTGCATTTTTTATGTATTAGTATTTTTTTATTGTTTCATTTTTTTTTAAATTACAATTTAACTGCGGCGCAAAAGCGTTAATGAAATATTCTTTTGAATAATATATTATTTTATTTTTTAAGCTTCTCATGTTCAAACTTTTATACATTAGTATATCAGTGTAAAATTATATACGAATGGTATTCTACGTAAAGTGAGAACGAAATATTTACTGAAACAAAACAAAAAAAATGCTGGCAGGTTGTAGTTAAAAATTCAGTAAAATTATTCATGAAAAAACTAATCCAGTTTTTTTTTCCATGTGCTTTCCTTTTCTTAAAGCGTGTATCTGAAAATAAATAAAAAAAGATTACTCATGTGATAATTAAGTTACTTTCCGTGATTTTTTTTTATTACTAAACAAGTAAATTAAGACTCATAAGACACTTGAGAGATTAATGCTCCGCCATACTCTATAAGAGCATGTTGGTGTGCCTCGTTAAAACGTGGAAAAATTTTAACTAATTAACCCTTGTTAGTGACGTCCTTCGACTACAGTGAATGAAGAAATCGGTAACAGATTTAAAAAAAAAATGTTTTGGCGTATCGTCGTGTCATGGTTCGTATTATTGCTGAGAAGTCAAGATCTCGATAAGTAGCATGCATAGCATTTTACACGACCCCTCGTAGGTGAAAAACGTGTATTTGCGCGATGGGTAGTTATCTCTAGTCACGGACGCGCAGAAACAAACCAGCGTGATTTCGCAAAAGCTCTATGGATATAAACAATAATATTCAGACCGTTTTCAGCTTAACTCCTAATTATCGATGAAAGGTGGGTTACCTTTACGATCATTAAAAAAAAATCGGTTGTCTGTAAAGTCAGTTTACAGACGATAGTTGAACGTGACAACGTCATAAGAAAACACTGATGGAACGGTTGCATTTTTCAAAAGAAAATTTTAATTTTATTTGTTTGATAGATATTTTGTATGGATATAAAGAAGGAGGTAAATGGAAATCACAATTGAATTGATTAAGTTACATTTATTTGTACGCATAAATACAACTGTCAATTTTTTTTTACTATGTACATAGTTTTTACAAGTATGAATGTGCGTTGAGCAATTGTTTTACATGGAACGCCTCAGAGCGAGGTAACGCCGCATGCGTCATGTTTTTTCGTGCGTGCAGCCAGCTTCATCGAATTATTAGACGTTGTCACGTCAATAAAAGAAATAAAAACAGATCTACGACCGCTATCTCCAACGTCTAAGGTGTTGAAGGCCACTACGTTCCCGGGGAAGATGGGCTCTCTTTTCTGGGACAGTCCAGGAGTAGTTAATGGTTGAATTTCTCAATCATAGAGCAACTATAACGGGAGCTTTGTATGCAGGACAAATGACAAAATCGCTTGTAGAAATACGATGAGAATGGAAAGCCAAACTCCCTAAAATTGTTTTGTTGCACCAAGACAACGCTTTCGTGTTAAAGTCCATAGTTGCGTTGCGATGTCTGCTATTGAAGAAGCCTAACTTTGAGGATATTCACTGAACTTTGGCCCTGGTAATTTTAATGTATTTCCATTTAAACCTTTAAAAAAAAATTAAAAGTTCACTGTGTCATACTCCTTTATTTTGGACACTGCTCCTTAAATTGTAGCGAAATATATTTAAAAGAAGTGTCACAATTGTTAAAAAAATTCTAGTTTTTTTTGTCGTTCACGTTCGAAAAAATAAATCGGTTAACCGGTTTTGAAAGTGGGTGCGGTTTTGTGCAATTTCCTTTCATTCACATCGAATTCCGCAAAAGTACAACCTCTTTGTTCAGAGCGGATTTCAAAGGTAGACAAACATTCTATTTGTACCATTAATCGTTCCTTACATAATAACGTTCCATACATACAATAATTTATTAGTCAAGAGCAATATTTGTATTTAGCCTACGACACTGTTTTATTAGCACCATAAATAAACAAATGTCGACTTTGCAATACTCGTAACTCATGTTCTAAATCCGTGTAAGTACGCTGTTCGGTCGCCAGACATTCCCTGTTCTTAACTCTCCTTTTGTCTTATGGCTTCCTGGTCCAGCTTCCCGCTACCGTTATATTGTTAATTAAAAAGCATATGGTTGGATCATCATCAGCCCATTTTACACCACTGCAGGGGCTTAGGCCTCCCTCTGGGTGAGGAGGGGGTTTGGAGCTTAAATCCACCACGCTACTCCACTGCGGGCTGGGGATTCTAACGACCGCCATATATTGACAGCGTCCGGGACCGACTGCTTAACGTGCTCTCCGAGGCACGGAGTCAGTGGTAGTTAATGTACTTAAGTCAGAAAAACTCATTGGTACACGCCCGGATTCGAACCATAACCCTATGGCCTTATAAATTTGAGACAGGTTCGTTGCGCTCTCGGCTATCGCGACACATGGTTGGATCCCTAGAGTAAATAAATTTGACAGCAGCGTTTGGTGTAATAGAGTTATATTTGTCATTTCACAGTATCGAAGGTTAACCGCAATTTCGCGGGGGTGAAGACCAGCGCTCTGGTTTATAACTCGCCATCTTACACCAGCTAGCTAGAGTAGACGGTAAACGCAGAAGAGGTAGTCAATTCGTACTTTAATAAGTAATCTAGACACTTTCAGTCAGATTCAGGTCATCTTTTGAAGTAAACATGGAACTTTTTAGTATGTTGATCGCCATAACATGTCCTCTGTATCATATACAGTGACTAATCTTAAAAAAAAAACTCGGATGCATTAATGCAGAACCATCTAACATGTCAGATATTGTGTTATTGTTTATTTTGAGATGACAATCGTTTGAACGTACGCATATGAGGTCATTTTGAAAGTTAGCGACTGTTATACAAACAACTCGTTGATCTTTAAATACATAAAGCATATGTTATAAGCTCATGATGACCTGGTTTGCACCTTTCGAAGAAGATTATTACATTCACTAAAATACTTTAAAAATACATGTCCATATAATCAATATTTAATAAGGAGTGTTATATACTAGGTTGAAAAAAAAAATTAAAAATACAATAAATTGACTTGCTAAAAAGTATGTTATCAGGCTAGGTAAGGAAAGGCCGTTGACCCGCGGTGGTGTGGCTTGGTTACTTGGACTACTACTACTACTATTTGTCATCGATGCAGCGGTCCGCTCAGCCACACGCCGTTGCGGGTCAAACAATGCTTTAAATAACCCATTGAACCCGTTCATTTACTGCTGCTGCGTTGAGCATATTTTTTATTTTTTTTATAGACCATCATAATATCGCCAATTATATCCACCTCCGAACTGTTGTTCGTATGGACTCGATTACATTTGTTAGAACGGATTTTGTAAGCCACTTTATATCTTTAATTGCTCTATCTACATGCAGCATAAACTTGTTAGTGAATAGATATTAGGTACACTTTTTGAGATTTCACTTTCACGGTGCGGAAAACAATGGCAAGAAAAGAAGGTGCGAATAGATAGACGTCGTTGTTAGTAATTGAACCGAATTTCCTTGGTATGAATATCCTGTTAGTAGAAGTCTTTTAATAGACTTTAATAAAATAATACGTACATAGAGTTTGTCAATGTAGAGACACTTAGCTGGAAAAGACCTAGCTTGAAATAAAAAAAATCAAAATTGTTTTAAACGAATTCATAAAAAATTTACACTTTTAAACAGTGATACATTTTGTTCGTATTAGTAACAGTTCAAGGTCGCCATGTCATTCAATTTCGTCCTTAGGATAAAAAAAATATGTAAAAGAATACTTTGAAACGCAATCCGATCATCATTGTGTGGGTTCCAAACCGGTTGCTATATTTCGGTGCGAAAATTACATACAAGATTATTGGGTACAAGGTCAAGTACGATTCTTGTTTAAAGTTTAACCGATTCCAACGAAAGAGGCATGTTTTTTTAATCGTTTTACGTAATTAAGGGCGCGGTGTAACTGGCTCTAATTGGTTAAAGTGGTTAAATAATATAATTAAAATACCTACAGTTATTTTTATTCTTGTTTTTTTTTTATTCACCACAGAACGGAGACAGTATAGATTTGGGATGAGAGGTTGTGCATTTGTTTTTGTATGTATGTTACCATTATCCTCAAAAACTACTGAACCGATTTCGATGAGGTTTTTTACATTTTATAGGTATAAATTGGAAGGAGGTTCTTATAATGTTTTACGGTAATGGACCACTGTAGGTTGCTGCAGTAGATGTGTTTCCCTTATCGGATGGGTCGATTTTTATATGGTTTTGCTTTACATTGGTATCACATCAGAGAGGTTTCTAGACATGTTTTAAAATAGATTATAATATATATAAATATATAAATTATTATTAGTATTAAAATAGATATTGTATTATTTACACGTATTTTTTAAGGGCTAAAGGAATGCATCATGTACCTTCGAATCATACTTAAATACATAAATCGAAAGGCAACACAGCATTATATTACATGCGGCTATGTGTTTACGGCAACGAGATGCTAATTTAAAAAAAAATACTGCATTACGTACAAAAGTTAATGAACATTTTATGGACTAAGTTTCATAGCTTATAACAAAATCACTGACGGGTGTAGTTACGTACGGATGTAGACGGATTAACAAACAGTAACAAAAAAACGGGATAATGTATGGGACGTGTCTTTAAGAAAGGAAGATTTTAGGGTGTTTTTTGTAACATTATTTTTGTTATTCATGATGATTTTTTATAGTTTTTTTTTTAAATATCATACAATACGATCATTTTTCTGTTTTTATTTTAATTCAATTACCGTAATAGTTCATAAGGTATACTATTCGTTTACATAAAGAGCTCATGTTTAAGATAAATAAACGTATCTTAAAAGAACAAGTTTTTCGTATTTTTTTCAAATTACTTTTTTCCCATTAAATTTGAGTGTAATTTTATTCTCAATCATTTGTACACTTTACAAGAGACACGTTATATCAGCAGCTTTACTGATAATTGTTTTTTTTTTTTGTAGTTGTATTTTCGTATTGCAATAATTTGTATTATTTCTTTTATTTTTTGTTAATCTTAACCATATTATACGAGTATTACGTAGCATAAAATTATATTCAAAATTACATTTATTTTCACAAATTAATTTTTTGATGTTAAGTGTTTACTGTATGTTGCTGTGGCTTCTTTACGTCTGTCAAAACATAAAAATTATTTGTATTCGAAGACACGTTAAATAACTAAATTATTTCTTCTTCTTCCAGATATCGGATATAGTAGCAGGGCACGACAACAACGTGACCGCCCGCGAAGCACTACTCAGCTGGGCTAGAAGATCTACAGCCAAATATCCAGGAGTGAGGGTGTCAGATTTCACGTCATCGTGGCGCGATGGCTTGGCTTTCAACGCGCTCATCCACAGGAACCGTCCTGACCTGATAGACTGGCGTAATATCAGGTAATCCTAACTAATATTTAAATGCGAACTTGTGTTGTTTGTCCTGTTCCCACGTCCATCGCAACACAACGACGATATGACGAAATTTTTTATGAGATTTTTTAAAGACACGGAAAGTTTTATTTGCCATGTCGTGATAACCGAGTCGTAGCGAGCCCGCTTTTTGTTTAGAAGATCGTGGTTCGAATTCCACAAACCGGCATATACCAATGAGTTATTTTCTGACTTAATTATCACTGACTCCGCGCCTCGGAGAGCATGTTAAGCCGTTGGTCCCAGTTGCCGTCACCAGTTGGCAGTCATTAAAATTCACCAACTCGCACTGGAGCAGCGTGGTGGATAAAGCTCCAAACATCCTCATCTCGAGGGGGGCCTTTTTGTTTCTATTGCATCAGTCCATTATACCCCACTGCGGCGGCTTAGGCCTACCCCCAGGGTGAAGGAGCTTGAAGCTTAAATCCACCACGCTGCTCCAATGCGGTCGGCGGATTGTAAGACTGCCATCTATTGACAGCATCCGGGACCGACTGCTTAACGTGCTCTCCGAGGCACGGAGTCAGTGATAGTACTTAAGTCAAAAAAAACTCATTAGTACACGCCCGGATTCGAACCACGGCCACATGTCTTGTAAATTTGAAAGAGGTTCGCTGCGCTCGGGCTTTCATGACATTCGAGGGGGCCTACGCCCCTGCAATGGGACATAAAGGGTTGGATGGTAAAATCATTTTACGAGTATCTACCTAACTACTGCAAAGTTGACTTGACAGTTACTTGCATTAACTTTGTGGGCTAAAGTTCGTGAACTAGTTGACTCTAGAACTCATGATAATTTTCGCAGTAGATTCGTACGGTGTGCTAATGTTATAGATTTTTCCAAAAAAATTTAGGACAGTGGTTCAAGGGGAGGAAAATAACTCACGCAAAAAGAGCCTATCTTCGTCTGTTTGCGGAACCCTAAACTGGATTTATTACCTTTTTTTTATCTCGCATTATATCTGGAAATAAGCAGAGTCATCAAAACAAAATTATAGTAAATTACTTACCTTTGTAAGCGTCATGATTGATTGTCAGTCATCCGAGGACATCGTCACGTCTTATATTTTTCCTAATGATTTTATAAATTATTGTTTGTAGGTCGAGGCAGGTCCGTGAGCGTTTGGAGACGGCTTTCCATGTCGTCGAGAAGGAATATGGCGTCACCAGGCTGTTGGATCCTGAAGGTGAGCAACTATTTTCCGAAAGGTTGGGTATATCCTATATACAGATCGTGCCTAACATCCTGTTTTATCTGAAGTTGACGCGGATGCGTTTTGTGCAAGTGCAGGGCCCGCTCTCTAACCTGCGCATTTTTTATAGCGACGCTCTTCGCTTCGACTTCCAGAGGGACTAAGAAGTTTGGTGCAAGCAGTACCTACTTGTTGCGATCCTTCAGTACACGTGGACGTTTCATAATCAGACGATTGGGTCAACATGTCTACCGATGACTTATTTTTTATTTTCCTTTTGTTACACATTAAAATACAAAAGTGTGCTTATTGACATTTGATCCCTTCAAATCACAATAGTAGAATGTTACACAAGGGGTGAAAGGAACCTATCTAGACATGAGATGGTTTGTCGAGGACCTATCTAGGCATGAGTTCGAGTGCCTAAATAGCTCTTTCACCCGAGGTAAACATACTGCTTTTCATTACGAATATGAGGAAAGTAAAAAAAAAACGTTTTAAATCCATATCTGAATCTGATGAACTCATTTTATACTAATATCTGTATATGTAAATAATCAGCACTCGCCAAAACATCTGAAGATCGAATTGGCGTTTTCTCGCATTTTTTATTTTTCTTTTACTGTGGCATTCTACCAGCCAGTACTTTTTATCATTGATCATGGTTAATTTTCAGCTCAAATCTGTGTAAATTAAATAATAATTTAGTTGAAAGTAAATTAAAAGTATAAAGTCATATTACAAAGTTGTTGATAATGTTTTTTTATTAGAATTGCACGCCGAGATTAAACAAAGTTGTATAAAAGTTGAGACATGGTTTGCATAGTTTTTTTTTTTTTTTAAAATTCATTTGACAGCAGAGAAAATCGTTTCCCATGGACGAACAGTACTACTTTCATCCCTCTGATCAGGTAACTTCAAGTGTACTTCCGAGTACGAGTAATGAAAAGATAATTTTGTAATTCTGATCCTTCGCTGATACGACAGCCTTAAGGGTAGGCTTTTTATACATAAAAGGATTGTTTGGTCCGTGTCTAATCCTCGCTGTCAACCAGTTGAGGTGTCAATACGTAGCGTGTAGGTAAGATATAGTTTATTTAATTTATAACGGTTTTACATGTCAGCATGTTATAACATCCACTTAGCTTCGATAAAAATCCATTAAAACTGACTTGACGCGTGTTCGTAAACATAGCAAAAAAAAAATAGTTAGTTACTTTATAGCGAACGTTAATTGTGACTATAAAAAGTTAAATGAAAGTCAATTTAAAACAAAAATGTTTTATATTTTGTTCAACTGTCAAATCTAATGTATAAAGTAATTTTCGATTTTAAGAAATTTCTTCTCAGAAATTTGTCAGAACGTGTTCAGACGAGGTGAGTCCCTAAATAAAAATCAAAATAAGGAAAAAAGCCAGATAGAGAACCGCGGTAGTTTAAGTATCACAGAGACATAGGTTACTAATCCACCAACCCGCACTAGTGTAGCGTGGTGGATTAACCTCCAAACCCCTCACCCTGAGGGAAGGCTTCAGCCCCTGCAGTGGGGCATACGGGGCTGGTGTAGATAAAGTAGTGCCTACTTAGATTTGACAGATGATATATTTTCATAATTCAATGATGATAGTGATCTCCGTAGAAGTTACATCCTGATTAAGTGGTTCGGCAATTAAATTCAAAATCCTTATTATTTCCTTCTTATCCTTCTGTATTCGGTTTTATAGAACATAGATTTAAATTGTTTAGCCTCCCAATATCATACGCAAAATACGTATATTCAACATTTACAATGCTGGACAAAGTCCACCTAGTTAGGGACCGTCCACACTACGACGCGTCGTGTTCGTTTTTGCTAATCAAGAAACTTTCTTCTCCAGCGGTTATCGATTCTGCGAGGACGATGCCCATAGTCACTGTAACGTGTTTATTCTATGAGCTATTCCAGTAAATCTAATTCTCCTGTGGACTTCGTTACAATCTTGTAGGAAGACTCCAAGCATAGTTTTTTCCACAGAACGTTGAATACTCTGATCTTGTTAACAATAAGGTTGCGGTCATATTAACTCACAGACAGCGGCTTCTAGAAGTTACAGCTAATCCCTTCGTAGACAGTAGTTTAGGCTAACTGTTGGGCTGTTTTAAAAAGCGTCCATTTTAATGTAATGTTGCTTAATAATTAAAGATTGTTGCTACTAAAAATTTTTTTTAAAGTTCTATTCCGTCGCAAACAATGAGCGAGTCTTGTCATTTTTGTATTTTATAGAAATATGTTATATTTATTAAGAAAAACTAATAAGTGAAAGAATTTTATTGATATCTACAAAAATGCCGAAGATACATTTTCTTTTAAATAAATCGTGCTATGACGTCATTATTACTGTGGGCTAAGGGGCCGTCCATTAATCACGCGAGGCTTGAAGGGGGGGGGGGGGGGGGGGGTTAAAAATCCTTTAAAAAAGAACACGTGATTAATGGACGGCCCCTAACGTGGATAAATTGTACGTAACGGCACCAAGTGACGTCACGAGTGCGTCGTAAAAACAAAAACTTCCATTTGTTATATATATCTCCGGTAATAATCGGTACTTTCCAGAAATTCAAAAAGTATAGTCATCAGTTTGTTATACTCTAGCGTGTAAAATATCGTATGATACATAATTTTGTTGAAGAGAACGCGGCTATTGTCATGTGGCTCAATGTATACATTGCCTCTAGAAAAATACTCTGTTCGCTTTCATTGAGCTATACGACCGGCTTACGCAAGTTTCCATATTTCCCACCTTGTACTAAATCTAATTAAAGTTAACTACTTCTCGCATGCTTGTAAGTTCATTGACAGTACGCAGTTATAGTTAAATGGACGTATTTATTTCGTTTTATTTGGAAAACGTACAGTGCTTAACTAGTTAAGGATATAACAGTTATCAAATCTAACGACTATTTCAAATAGGTAAATAGTAATACATCTTCACTTCACTTCATCAGCCCATTTTTACCCCACTGCAGGGGCTTAGGCCTCCCCCAGGGTGAGGAGGGGGGCTTGGAGCTTAAATCCACCACGCTGCTTCACTGCGGGTTGGGGACTGTAATGACCGCCATCTATTGACAACGTCCGAGACCGACTGCTTAACGTGCCCTCCGAAGCACGGAGTCAGTGATAGTTATGTACTTAAGTCAGAAAAACTCATTGGTACACGCCCGAATTCGAACCATGGCCCTATGGGACCTTATAAATTTGAGACAGGTTCGTTGCGCTTTGGGCTATCACGACTCTTGTATGTAAGTAATACGTACAAGAACTATATTAGAAAAAATATTAAACAGAAAGAATCATTAAACCAGTCTTCAGAACTTTTACTGTGTTTGCTTATTTTTCTTAATTTAGTTGTGAGTTGGATATATTTTTATAGTGAGTTGGATAATTTACAATGGGGTCCTCATATTATGAGGGTGGCTGGTAAACTGAGCTCTGCTGTTTTTGCAATTAGGCAAATAAGAAAACTAACCGATGTGCCTACAGCGAGGCTGGTTTATTTTAGCTACTTTCATAGCATAATGTCATATGGCATTCTGCTCTGGGGAAAGGCCGCTGACATTCAAACAATATTTGTTCTGCAGAAAAGGGCTATTCGAGCTATATATAAATTAAAATCTAGAGATAGTGTAAAGGCTTATTTTAGAGAAGGTAATATTTTGACAGTCCCTTGTCAGTATATTTATGAAAATATAATTTATGTACATAAAAACATAAATGCTTTCTCTAGGGTGGGTGATGGCCACAACTTAAATACAAGACATAAGCATTTGTTATCAATTCCCAGGTTCAGGCTCTCAAAGGTTAATAATTCTTTCATGGGAAATTGTATCCGTTTTTATAATAAAATTCCAAAAGAAATGTTAGACTTGAATTCTAATCAATTTATAAAGCGAGTTAAAGTCCAACTCATGAAAAAAGCTTACTATTGTATTACCGAGTATTTAAATGATAAGTGCGCATGGACATCATTGTAATAGTTGTAAGACTTTAAATTAAAAAAAAACAATTAAGAAAGACATATATTTAAATAAAATAAACAGAGAGGAGTTTCTTGCCGGTTCTTCTCCTCCTAGTTTTTGAACCGGTACCTAATCAATTTATTTTGACTTTCAATAAGTGTGTGCAAACATCTTATATTGAATAAAAACTTTTTGAATTTGAATTTGAATTTTCATTTAATTGAATTTATTATTTCATATTATTGCACCGTAATAGAATTCGTGAAGTATAAAATAGGATTACGTACATTGCGATTTTGGAAATAACACTTATTGAATCGAAATAATATTTACTTATCCGCATTTCAAAAAATACGACTCTCCAGTTATCGTGGTTTGATCATAGCTCCGTTGTTAATGTATTAAGTAATTTTGTATTTTCAGAAATTTCTTTTCAAAAATTATTCAGAGGGTGTTAAGGCGAGCTGAGTTCCTAAATAAAAGTCAAAATTAGAAAAAAAAGGGAATAAAGAGAAATAGGGAACCGCGAAAGTTCGAGTATCACAGATATATAGAGATCAGGCTTTAGAATTGGACATAGTTAGCGAAATCCCATAAAACATATTTAAAAAGCTCAATAATAAATAAATTACTACAATTTTTATCCATGAACAGTCAGTTTTAGTGACACAAAGTGTATGTCAGCCGATTTCAGAACTCATTCAATATTATTGAAGTGAGTGATACGACTTTGAAAAATCTAGGTAGGTACATATGTTGCGATTTTTTCCTTCGGAATGAATGATATCTTTTTAATCTATTCGATAACATAGTTTTACAGCACGACTCAAAATAGATAATTTTGGAACTCACCTTGCTTTAGTGACTTTTCTTTTTTAGAGAAACTCTACCGAAGCTTTATAAAAATATTACAAAAATCTAAAAACAAAATGGCGGTGTTTAATAGTCAATTAAATTCTATTAAGAGTAACCAACGCACTTTAGACTCGCTTAGTAAATACAGATTATATTGTGTTAATCGTGCTTGCCTGATTATTTCATGTGTTTGATTCAATAGTTTTTGTAGGAAAAAAATAATACAAACTTACATTGACGACCGCTTAGCCTAGTGGGTAGCGACCCTGCCTGCGAGGCTGGAGGTCCCGGGTTCGAATCCCAGGTCGGGTCAGTATTTATATGATGAATATTGATACTGGCACCGGGTCTTGGTTGTTATATGTATGTGGTGTCTTCGCTTGGTACTCATAATACAAGCTAATGCTTAGTTTGGGGCCAAGACGTTGTTGTGATTGTGTGTGTTATTATTATTATTATTATTATTATTATTGTGTACAAATTGTTAGTAAACATGAGTCACACTCGGGACACGGTCCGCCGCTTGTCATGTCTGCCGATGCAACTGTCGTATTAAAGCGTATTATTCAACGAATGTAATCTTTAAAACTATTGCTTTATTGTTGAATTTAGTTTTATCTTTATTTTTTATTTAAGGCGTTTTTCTTTTACGCTAAACAAATTGTACAACCAAAACCATCTTTATTATAGTGTTTGTAAAGTTTGGTTTGCATTATTCTGCCTCTATTGAGCATTAGGTTGTTGATGGACCTCGCAAGGCTGCTCATTATTTCCGCCAGCTGCGAACACAATGCGTCCAGGATGCATCTTTTCAGCAACATTACGCGAAAATTGCAAAACAGTGCAATTTACTACAAGTACTTAAATCTGTTCTTTTAAAGTTTCCTATTCAATGCGCCAGATAGGTTATATATGATAATATGACAAATCATTTTTTTTTCAATCTGCACAAAATCTATCTCTTGACTGCCAATAAATAGGTACCCAACATATATATAGAAAGAAAAAAAAAACAATTTTGTAACTGGCTTAAAAAGCGTTTGGTGATAGCTCTCTGTTATCTCATGCCTAGGTTTTGCCTTAGAGCTTCCCTTAGTGGACTAGTCAAAAATACCATCAGTACTTTTTTTTTGTCTGCACTTAGATCCACTAATCTTGCCGACCTTTCCATCATACACATCCGCTCTATATATTTTCTTCCTTACTCTACCTACTTCATTCACGATTTTCATATGTCCAAACCACCTCAACGTACCTTTTTGGGTACCTTTTGAGTCTGCAATGTCTGTCTGTCTATCCTTTTGCGTCTGTCAATCTATCATAGACCTCTTGCTCGGTGACGGCTAGTTGTACCCAGATGAAATTTTCACAGATTGTGTGTTGTTGTGGCACCTACCACGACAAATAATAATTTCCACTCTAAACACAACATCTTGCTTCAAACCACGCTCTTCTCTAACATCACTACTGATCTTCTATGTGTGAAAATGATTTCTTTTCTAATTTTTACGGAATACAGAGTATATTTTAATTGTTTCACAGCTGTTGTAGACTTTTCTGTGTGTTTATTTACACCATAGACACATCGTAGACTTACAAGTCTTTCGAACAACTTCCAACAGGTGATATATTCTGTTTGCAGACGTTGACACCCACGAGCCGGACGAGAAATCCCTCATCACTTATATCTCGTCTTTGTACGAAACGTTCCCTGAACCGGCGCCGGTGCATCCATTGTTTGATGCAGAATCGCAGAGACGCGCCGCAGCGTACACCGAACAAGCTGCCGCGCATAGAGCGTGGCTTCATGAGAACTGTGCTCTAATGCAGGTAAACAAAAGATAGAAAAATACGAGCAATTAATTCACAAGCCGTTATGATTCGCCAAAACTTACCACGCGCACGCCGATTTTGTAATATTGGATTAGAAAAAATAGAGACCACTGGAAAAAATAAACACACGGTCGCGAAGATATAACTTTTGAGTTGTGGGGAATGGACGGAGTTAATGACGCGTCCCTCGTTGCTTACGTTTGGAGTATAGAACATCAAAAAATATTTATTTGTACAAGAATTAAAAGCTTAGCTCACCATGATTTAACTGGGTTACGAGATGGATTAAATCTTAATAATTATTTCTAGCATTTTGTCTGCCTTTGTCACAAATATGTAGGCTATCGCCCAAAGCCTACAAATATGTAGGCTTCGGCCGAAATTACGTATTTTCCTGATAAAGAAATAAATTAAATTTATTTTTAATTTTGTTATTTGTAATTTTTTTGGTCATGCTAGGACCGTGCTTTCCCGTCAACTTTGATCGAAATGAAGAAGCTGCTAAGCGAGAGCACACGGTTCCGCAACGAGGAAGTGCCCATCAGACAGCGCGAGAAACAGAAGCTGTTTCATCAATACAGAGAGCTTGAGGTACAAAGACTTTGGGAAATTCTTTAACTTAAGAGAGAATTATCATCATCTACCTATTAAGATCTTAGTCTATGTCTGTGTAATGATTTTTATTTAATTCGTTGAACAAAACCCTTTTTAGAACTGTCTTGTGTATGATCACTAATATTTCAATATTAATGTATATTTCATAGAGCCTGTTAAGATGTGTTCTAGATTTTTCCGATTTATGTCAATCGACAGATGCGATCGACAAATATCGAGTAAGTGTGGGAATAACTTGCCCAATCCTTAGTTATATTCACTAGCCTACCTGTTTCATTCTCAATGGGAAGTAAGATTTTTAAATCTCGTGCTGTATATTGAACAAATATCTTCATTTTCCCTCAGAAATACTTCGAGACGGTCGGCGAGTGTGATATAGAGCCGACGTTAAGACCCGAAGCGCTAGAGCAAGCGTGGTCGCGACTGTTGATGGCGCAACAAGAACGCGAACGCGATTTGGCTGACGAAATACGACGATTAGAACGGCTGCAACGGCTAGCGGAAAAGTTGCATAGGTGATTTTGAAAGCTTTTTATGCAGTCGTACCATAAAAATATCAAAATGTGTAAAGTGGTAAAGTTGTATTAACGAGAACGGCCAATATGGGTTTAACCGCGCTGTGTACATTATATTTTTTTATTCACTTTGGCGCATATATATAACAATTTATGGATGTAACGTAGTTGGAGATGTTTTGGTTGGTGTTTGTGATTACTTTTATATTATTTTACAGCACTATTTACGAGTCTTATTGTTTGAACTGACGGGTCGTTGCTCGTCATTTTCAACATTTTTTCCAATACTCGCTGAAACTAGCGCCATTTTACTTCTCTGCATATTTTGATATCTCTACAGTTTACAGACACACAAAAAAATGATTACCAAGAGCTTATTAAAGTTTCTTTAATTGACTTAAATAGTAAGGTCTGCCGCGCACTATCTGACACGTACAACTTGTTACGATCTGCTGCAAACCAAAATAGTAGCAAGACTGTGTTAGTTTGTATGAATTCAACTGGTCTACTTTATTCACGGAGTTCTGTTGTCTCTTGCTTTGTGGTTAGACTTGTTCCTTATTCCGTAACTGTACGCTACGCGCTGTGACCAATTTTAGTAAGAAAACTTTTGGAAATTTGGTTATAGCGTGATTGTATTCGTATTCATATAAATAAAACGCTTTCCGCGATCCGGAGTTTGTAACTCTTTAAATAAAGGTAATATAAGAATTATAGTTTTTCACGGACGTTTACAGTTCCAGAGAAAAACCAAACTCGTGTACACGTTATAAGCGCAGATGTCTATTCTTGGGACTGATTGGCAATATGAAGCGGATTGGGACGAGCCGGTTATATTCGCGTTTTCCGATTTGACATTAGACACGCTTGCGTTCATTGATTGGTCAGTTTACAGTGGCCATAAGTGGCGTATTTTATCCCTACTACTGTTGCTCAGACCTCAAGCTTCGTGTGCCTGTGTAATTGAAATTCCTATTTCTTAATTAATTAATTAATCGTTATCGTATTTAACAATAATAAATACACCAATCTATATTTTATGTAAACTTTTATTAGTGAATTATATTTGCTTATCGTAACAGGGATATAAAACAAATGGAGTCCGGCCTAGAAACAGTCGAACGACGTATCGACACCGAAATACGACGCGTTGAACGCGGGGTGCATCCCGCCGACGCGAAAATGGCCGCCGAGCAGGTAATATTCCGTTGTGAAAATTTAGGTTTTATATCTATGCTTTATAGAGAAATAAATTACAAGTCACTTTGTTTACTTAGAAACAAAGTTTATTTATTTATATATAATTTAAGACGACCGCTTAGCCTAGTAGCTAGCGACCCTGCCTACGAAGCTGGAGTTCGAATGCCAGGTCGGGTCAGTATTTATATGATGGATATTAATACTGGTACCGGGTCTTGGTTGTTATATGTATGTGGTGTCTTCGCTTGGTACCCGAAACACAAGCTAATGCTTAGTTTGGGGCCTAGACGTTGTTGTGATGTATACGTTATTATTATTTTATTGTTATTATTAATTTAGAATATAAATATAATTTTGTTTTGTTTCAAGATCGAACAAGAACTTCGAAGCATGGAGCTCGGAATACAAGAGATGTTCCAAGATTCGCACACTCTAAGAGAAGGGCGGTATCCACAGGCCAATGACTTGCATAGGAGGCAAGTTTTTTTTTCTGCTATAATCTATAAAGCATAACAGTGCTTTTAAATTTTCAATTTATTTATTTCTCTCCCTCGTCATGTTTGTGATAAAATTGGTACTTGTAGTTTATAGCAAAATCCCACAATTTTCGAAATGGTTTTTCATTACTTTAAGATTAATTTGCAATTCGAGAAATGATCGAACTCCGAATTCACTGTAATTTTGTTAACGGAGATTAGTAATGCCTTTTGCTTCTTTGTATTGTCACGTTATAACAAATGTATATGTGACAATTTTCTTATTCCCAAGAATTATTTATATAGTAAATAGTAGATTAATATAGCTGAAGTATGTACCGTTATGAGAAGGTATTTTACTGTACGTAGTTTTGACATCGAAAATGTCTTTCGAGTCGCCTCGGAGTGGGGCGAAGGAATTTTCGTTGATAATTTCAAAATGGCGACTTCTGCTCAAGTATTTAATTATGTAAAAATGTGTGGAACCAAAGGAAGTTACAATTTACAAACACTTTAAAAATTAATTAATTAATTTTTTTTTCTTTATCTTCGAGGGGAGCACAATCTGTAGGATAGTTCCTGAAATTATTACTGTTTGTAAATGTAGGATATACGATACATCAAATTTGGATCTGGGTGCCGAGGTGTCGACCTCTGGCATTCTGAATTAGGTGACTCATAGCGTCACTGCACTAGATTCGCGGTCTTACACAATATGTACTATAGTTGTTTGTTTACGGTAATGTCAAATCTGACGAACATGCTAATTACTAGTATTTTTTCCAAGTCATCAAAGCCCTCTGATAGTTGTATATGTCACGAGACCGGTGGATGTTACACTAATTCTTATTTAAAAAAAAAAAAAAAAACAGAATACAACAACTCTACGACCGTTGGCTCGCCGCCCGCCAGTCTTTCACGGGACGGTTACTTCCAAGATTATCCAGCGTGAGGTTGCCGGTGCAGCAGACCACTGTGCGGAGAGAAACTCGAACTGTTCTAGAGACCCGTGTCCACGACACCGATCCGCGCTTCCAGATGTTACATGATGCGACGCGCTGGTGTAAAGAGAAATTGGTTAGTGATATTTGTAACAACCGCGCATATGAACAAACGAAATGTCGGCCGTTGTATTTTCCTCTGAGTTTAACTTACGTTACAATTAAGAAGGAATGGTTTGTTTCACACACCAGCTGACACTTTCAATTCGTTTATTTGTCTGCGAAGATGTATAGTAATTCAAAACTCATTCTAGTAGTGATGGACTTTAGCTTTAAGCTCTCAAAGTTTTACTCATTTTAACTAATAATATGAGTTTGTCCGTTTGTAATATATTTTTTTCATAATTCTGTTAAATCGTTACGCTAGGTGGTATAATTGAAAATAAACCATATGCAATGCGCGATAAAGTACATTGTTATTTCAATCGACTATAAACTACTAAAGATACTAAAGAATTTGTTTTAGTTAACCTTGCTACCATCTTATACTGTTACAACTAGGTCCAAATAAAATGAAATATTGTTTTGTTTTTCCAGAAAAAACTTCACGAATCCGAATACGGTTCAGACTTGCCGTCGGTGCAACACGAGATAGAAAAACACCAGAGAGAACATAAGCAGATAGATCAGTTTGACGCCAAGGTACGAATAAATGATAATTAAATCCGAAAAATCTAATTATAGATGTTCCATTCTTGATACGGAGATCTGATACGAATAAATAAAATATTTGGTGCCTTTTATTTGCGCCTGAACGAACTGTCGACGAACATCAACGAACCTGTCTTAAATTTATAAGGCCATAGGGCCATGGTTCGAATCCGGGCGTGTACCAATGAGTTTTTCTGACTTAAGTACATTAACTATCACTGACTCCGTGCCTCGGAGAGCACGTTAAGCAGTCGGTCCCGGACGCTGTCAATAGATGGCGGTCGTTACAATCCCCAACCCGCAGTGGAGTAGCGTGGTGGATTTAAGCTCCAAACCCCCTCCTCACCCTGGGGGAGGCCTGAGCCCCTGCAGTGGGGTAAAATGGGCCCTAGTACCTAAAGTCCGTTTCCTACGTATTTTATTACAGAGATAATTTTCTTTCTAAAAATATTTTTCGTTGTTTTGTAGGAAAATCACACCACCTTTTGTTTTACATATTTCCTTTAAAGTTATTCTATACTGTATCATCTGTATCAATATAGATATATCGTATGTAATTTAGATTTTTGAATTTTATGGAAGTTTTGATAGGGCAGAAAATGGAAGATTATTTATTTTATTTTAGTCTAGTCTAGTACTTAAGTCGTAAAAATAATTAAATTTCAGGCTTTGTAAGCGTTACTATCGGTCGACCTCATGTATCCCACAAGAGGTTTTAGTTGCGTTTATGTAAATTTACTGTCCAATTCAGAAACTTTTCATTAAATCACGCATCCGCGGACGCATAAACTGATACGTTGTTGGTATGATATCATACCAATGACGATGCTTTTTATTTTTCGTTCAACTTAAGGGCCACAAGTGAATATAAAAACAAAATATGTTATGGTTGAACCGCTGAGTCTTCTGGTTTCTGTATTGGACGTTAAGAATTTTGAAGAAATAGCTGCAGCCTTCGCGTTGCGAATCAAAATAACATCCGACGATATTTTTAGAGTGTGAAATAGTTTCTATGTTATATCACTGATGTAATATTTGGCAAACACAAAATAAATGAGTACAAACATCCTTAAAACCTAGTTTAGTAGAGTGTTTACTTACACAAATTCTCAGATAACATCAAATATTTATTTAAACTATATCTGTTTACCAAATAATACTTAACTCAAAAGCTATAGCTAATCATTCTTTGCGTAGTTTGGTTGTGTATTTGTTTGATTCATTTTTGATTACCTATTTTATTATTTAAAATACACGAAAAGTTCGTCTATGAAATCTGGGCACTTCCCTTCACAAAAGCGATTTAATTAAATTTATGCATAAATGTATTTAGAATATAATATTAATAAAATACATTTGTATAATGCCATTCGTATAATAGTCAGAGAGTCCGTAACTAAAATGGTTACGTGTTTCTAAAATTTAAATATTTGAGAGGTGAATACTTATTCACGTATTTGCCGTCACTCAGTTGAATACAGATGCGTCAAGTTGCATCGCAATTTTTATTTTTTAAAGATTTACAAAAAAGAAAATATTTTCAAAATCAAAACGTTTCCATACTGCTAGTTGCAAACAAAAAGCGCAATTCCGGTTTAACAATTTTTTTTTTAAATCATTCAATGCCCTGCGTTTTATGGTATTTTTTAATTGCTGTTAACGTACAACGCGCAGAACACGCAATGTATGGTTGACTGAAAATTCGCACTATATAAAAATTTAAGAAAAATCTATTTCATAAATATTCATATATTCACCTACCAAAAGTGCAGATTTTAGAAACTCCTGACCATATCAAGGAGTCCAGATTGTGAGCGTATGAGTCTTGGAATACCCGGACGTAGCATCGATGCACCCCTAGTAAGTCAGCTGGTTATGTACGCACGCGTCAACCTAAACACATAGGTACTATTAAGTCTACCCATCGTCGGTACCTTGCGAAGTTCCACTCACACGACTACTTACGCTGCCGCCATTGCAGTGCTTCATTGGTTGTTTCTGACACGTAGTCTCGAGTTTATATTATACTCTGTGGTGTTAACTGATACCATAGCCATAGAATGAATTTTAAAAACGTACTGGTACTAGGTTTACATGAACAGATACGTTTTAGTGGAGGAAAGTGTCATTATTATAAGACAAACGCTACGTGTAAACTTGATTAATTTGAAAGTCGTATATAGGAACTTATTAGCTATGTATTACACATTCTTTAAAATCTGAATTAGCTCTATTTCTTATCAAGGATTTTAATCGTCATTGTAGTTTAAATTTATTTTTGTATATAAATTTGTCTTTGAACAGGTGGACCAGTGCGTGAACAACCGTGGCAACTTAACCGGAGAAGACTTGAATTTGTATAACCAACATCTGAGTCAATTGCAAAAGCTGTATGCAGAGTTACTCACTACTAGTACAAAACGGTGATTACATACACATTATTTTGTTGACACCTGTTACCATATTTTTCTTTTACGTGGAGTCTCATACAAAAGCTATTTTAAATCTTACATATTATTGTAATGGTATTTTCAACGTTGACGCCGTTTATGTAACTAAAAAAAGTCGCGGGTTCGATTCCAAATATTTGTGTGCATAAATATCTCTATTTGTTGTACAATATTGTAAAATTATTTATAATATTTAAGTATGTATATCTATTGTCTGGTAACTCAACAAAAGCAAATACTTGCTTATTTTGTGACTAGATGGTGCTGTGTGGGATATCCCATGTATTATTATTATTATGTTTCACAGGGGCTCCGATTTGGATACGTTGCACGAATTTTTACAATCGGCAACGGCCGAACTCAACTGGCTGAACGAAAAGGAACAAGTCGAATTATCGAGAGACTGGGCCGATCCGCAGATCAATTTGCCCGCCATACAACACTACTATGAGGTAAGCTATTTAGTTCGATACAATCTTAAGCCGGGTCCACATTTGTATCAAGTAGGCGTATTATGTCACCGTTTCATGACACCGACGCGTATTAAAAATGCTAATGTAGACGGAAAATGATACACGATCATGTGATACGCCATACTGATGTCGTTTCCGATACAATCCGTTCCGTAAAATTTCATCTCCGTATCCGCAACGCGTATCGTGATTGGTATCATATTTCTTATATAGGATATCGTTGTTTGTTTGTTCGTTTGTTTGTTTGTTTGTTTGTTTGTTCGTTTGTTCGTTTGAACGCGCAAATCTCAGGAACTACTGGTTCGAACTGAGAAATTATTTTTGTGTTGGATAGTCCATTTATCGTGGAAGGATGTCGTTGTTTGTTTGTTTGTTTGTTTGTTTGTTTGTTTGTTTGTTTGTTTGTTTGTTTGTTCGTTCGTTCGTTCGTTCGTTCGTTTGAACGCGCAAATCTCAGGAACTACTGGTTCGAATTGAGAAATTATTTTTGTGTTGGATAGCCCATTTATCGTGGAAGGTTATAGGTTATTATTACATCGCGCTACGACCAATAGGAGCGGAGCATCAATGAAGAATGTTGCAAAAACGGGAAAAATTATTCTTGGACGGATTTTGATACCGTAGCACGATACAACCCGCTCCATCTTGAGTCGCTTTTTCTCCGATCATCAAAAAGGATACATTACGCCGATACACAGACACGATACGACGTTTGTAGGTTTGGACGCGTTTTTAACACGATACGGTAAAATGATACAAGAGAGCGAAAGAAGGCGTCAAGAAATGAGTACGAAACGATACGAAAACATGCTGATCGTGATACGCCTACTTGATAGAAATGTATACCCGACTTTAGACAGCAGAATAATCAAAATGGAGGGGCACATACTTTGAACCGATCGAAATCGTAAGCAAAATTAGACCGTACGTCATTATTGTTTTAAATGAATATTTCGTTAAATTACACATTAAATGTTACTTCGATATCTTAACTTTCTTTTTGAATACGAATTTTACATGTGGGTCACATCAAATTGTTGTTTTTATTGTATATATAAATGTGGATAACATTGACATTGATAATGTCATATTTGTAGTTACGAAAATACCCAAATATTACACACACATCACTAGAATGATATCGTATCCTTATCAAAGTCATGATAAAAATTACTTAACTGTATTGTCATAAATAGATAAACCAGTTCTTAGAATGCCGCTCAAGGGACTGTAGAATTATTCCGATATGAAATGTTATTTATAATAATGAAATATACGACTAAAACTTTAAAAAAATGCCAAAATTAGGCAGAATAGTTTATATTTTAGAGACACCTAGAAGACGCGATTTTACACTGTATTGTGTTAATTTTGTTTCAATTTTGCGTTATTTTTTGTGCAAGCATTCCTATGGAGACGATAGTGAGGTTTGTTTCTCAGTTAAACGGTTATCGATTTTAGATTAACTTTTGTGGCATTTTTGTTATGAAAACGCTTTTTTTCTAATTAAAATTATTTGACTGTGTAGATAGAATCTTTGAATTTCATGTGATTTTTGTTAATTTTTTCACAGCAACTAATGTCATCACTGGAAAAGCGGGAATTGCAGTTTAGTAATGTAATCGACCGCGGGGAGGCGCTGATTGCTCAACATCATCCCGCCGTGAAAACCATTGAGTCACATTTGCAGGTAACCTTAAATTAGTAAAACTGAATAGTGTTATAGATATAGATTTAAAAAATAAAAGCGATTTGCGCTTCAAGTGTTTTTTTGTACTAGAAAACTAGTGCCATTTGTTAGAACTTAATGCTGATGATCACGCGTCAATACCGGAATATGGCCTGTTTACTATAAGCTGGAATCGGTGTGGTTTTGTTTATTAAACTTAATCTCATAGTCTTTCACAATATAACTAGGTATTTTTGGAAACAAAACAAAAGCCCGCCTTTGACAATGCGAAGTTACAAGCGTGATTAACTTGGAACTGTTAAGAGGTGAAATTTTAACACACTGTCCAGCCTCAAAAGATTGATTGTATATTTTTTTAATAAATTGAATATTATTTCGAAAATTCGGAAAATTGTTTTTTTTTTCCTCAAGTAAATTTTCAGTTTTAGACATGTGTATTTGCAACTTGGTAAATTTTAAGTTTTAAAATTTACTGATGATTTCGTTGACCTCCTTGTTAGTGATATATAGATTTTATTTTCTAAAACTACAAATATTTCCACAGGTGATGCAATCTCAATGGGCATGGGTATTGCAACTAACTCTTTGCTTAGAAACCCATTTGAAGCACACCACTCATTACCACAATTACTATGAAGAAATAAAGAAAGCGGAAAAATGGATCACTAAGTGAGTTTCCCATATACATTTATTTTTAATATACATAAATATTAAAAAAAAAACAGTGTAAATCCAAGGTCCCACTCGTCGGACAGACAGTTTAGTCGTCGTTCAGCTGTTGGACTTTTTTGTTCACACTCGTAGCTAGGATAAAATTTTGCCTTTGATCATTAAGCCAATAATAATAGTATTACCGCGCATAGACATACTGAAACCTCTAGACTGTGTCACTGGACAACTGCACTGGAATTGTGGCCGCTTAAGTTTGTGTGAGAGGAACTTCGCAGCGTACCTACTGGCGGTCGACAGGCATACATACTCATGTATTTACATACATACATGACTGACATACATGGTTTTCCTAGGATCATGTCAGCGTGTTCGACATTTGCGATTCTGTTGAAATATCACTTTGAAAAAGTGGATCTTGCTGGATAACTAAAATTGTTGAAACGACTGTCATTCATTTTGGTTCTAAGGTTTCGAATTTTTTAGCTTTTGAATCAAATTAGTTTGACTGTGGATTATATTAAAATAGAGCTCTTATACTAAATTTTGTCCGCAACTTTTTGTTAAATTCATTTAAAATCACACGCTCTCTGTAATCTTTTTGCTTGACAAAATATTTTGTTTTTGCCTTATATTTGGTAAAAAAGTATACATTATACGTTTTTTTTAATCTTCTTAATAGTAAAGAAGCCAAATGATTTACATTCAACTTCCGTTTGTCTAGTCTGGGAAATAACGGCAACCATCAAAAACGTAAATAAATGAACTTTTGGTACATCAATATCTGAAATGGTATATCGAAAATGTAGCGGTCTCACTTTGTGGAGTGCGTAATTATGACATCATCAAAATTGCTGTTACTCCAAACATTTGTCTTGTAATATGTCGATATTTATTCAGCCGATCTGCTCGTGTAGGATGGTCCTAATAATAAAGCTTATTAAAACTTAACTAAAATTTCAAAAGAGTCAATACTTTTCTTCATTTCTTTTCCTAGAACAGTAATTTAATAATTATTGTTTTATTTATTAATTCGTGTACAGTAGGGCCTAGTCTCGCTAGTCCGAACCCCTTTTCAACTTGGCGTCAAAGGTTTAGACTTCTTACATGTTAGTTTTCACTAATGTACTTGTCTGTCTCAAATGTATCTTTCGAAAATTAAAGTACATAGACATAAATGTTTAAATCTTTTTTTTATTCAAGTTTTATAGCTATTAAAATTTTGCTGACGACAATCCGAACACCTCGATAATCCGCCAAGGGTCCGTTTTTTACCTTTCCGGATTAGCGAGGCCTTACTGTATTTAATTTATTTTAGAAACTTTGAGGTAAATATTTGCAGTACCAGCCATTTTAATGGCGTCATAATTTTAAGTCTGAATTATTTTTAATATGAGCGTGATTTGTCCACAGATGCGAGGAATCTCTCAATACGACGTTCTCACAGTCAGAGTTTACGCTCGATCAAGGTGAAAGGTTGTTAAAAGGCACCCAAGAGCTACGTGAAGAACTGAACGCCAATGGAGCTACTATATCCAGATTGGTAGAAGAAGCGCAAGAAATTAGACCCTTGAAGCAACGAAGGCAGCCCATCACTAGGCCTATTAGGGCTGAAACCGTTTGCGCATATAAACACGCCAATGTAAGTCGATTATTTAACACCCGGAAATATTTGAAATGACTGTTTTAGACTCTTTGGGTCAGATGTCAAGCTCGTACAAAAACCTTAATTGCGTTCTGCAGTCCACTGAAATTCTAAATTTGTTCTCTGTTGTCTGTAAAAACTCTAGTTTGTCAGCTGCATTAACTGTGCGGGATTAGATTGTATATAGAACTGTTTCACTTAAATAGGGTATAATAAAAAGATACATATTCTATATAAATTGTGATATCTTCAGACCCGGCTTGCATAATATTGAAAGAAATCATTGGACTGTCTTCACTCGATGTGACCATTATTACAGTTCCCACTAAAAAAAAAACAATGGAATATCACGTTCCACTATTAACATTTTAACAGTGACAAATACAGGAATTTTTAATACAAATTTTACATGAATTTCATGATGTAGATATATGTTTTAAACATGTGTTTTTCTAATCGAATTCAGTTGTATTTAGACATCGACGTATTAATGTAAAATAAATCACGCGGTTGCCATATGTAGTCGATAGTATATTTTATCTGTCTTCAGCGTCTTTTAAAAAAACTTACTGGCAAAGGGCGCGTCGGACTCGTGCGCCAACAGTTATGTACCTACCGCCACACAACGTATTTCAAATTAAAAAAAAAAACAACATTTTATTGTCTTTGAAGATAGAAAAGACTAAAAAAATAAATTTGTACTCTACACAATGAATTCTAGACAATGTGACCCCACATGCCATGGTAATAAAAAAACATTTAGCATTATTTTCATGTGTTTCAGTTTTGGTTCAATATTCTACACAACATATCCAAAATTCATATCTGTAACTCGTTACCTTTACAATCTAGAAACCCGTGACATATGGACAAACAGACGGACAAATGCAAAGTGACAACAATAGATAAAAGCCCTTCGTGTAAGGAATCTAGTAAGTTACAAAAAAAATTATCTCTTTACCAGGTGGCCATAGAAAAAGGTTCGCAAGTCATGGTGGTAGACAACTCAGGTCGCACCCGTTGGAGAGTCAGGTTGGGAGGAGCTGGCTCTGAAACCCAATTGCCGGGAGCGGTTTTGGCTCTCCCTCCACCCTGCCCTGATGCTTTGGACGCTGCTTCAAGGTTAAGGAACGCGTACGATAGGGTAAGTTGCATACATTTTGTGTTGCTTAACGTTTTTGAATATTGGGACAATATGGACAAGGTCTTTGTCGTGATAGCTCGAGCGCAGCGAACCTGTTTCAAATTTATACGGCCGTTGGGCTGTGGTTCGAATCCGGGCGTGTACTAATGAGTTTTTCTGACTTGTAAGTACCTACATAACTACGAGTATCACTGACTCCGTGCCTCGGAGAGCACGTTAGCAGTCGGTCCCGATTGCTGTCGATAGATGGCGGTCGTAACAATCCACCAACCCACACTGAAGCAGCGTGGTAGATTTAAGGTGCAAGCCCCTGCAGTGGGGTAAAACGGGCTGTTGGAATGGAATGGATAGACAGGGTCTACGTGATTCTAAGTGGTCTACCTAGAATACTGAAATACGAGTATGTACACTTAATAAAAAATCGGACACAGCATTAGGTGATTTGTATGCAAAGCCGGATGACATTAAGCCCTTGATCTTAAGTAAGTACAAACCTAATAGATTCCGAAAGAAATAATTTCGTTCAGCATATAAAATTTTAATTCTATATATCTGGGCATTTTTTTATTCTATATGAGTAATGAATAACATTTTCTGTATAGGTAATTCAGCTATGGCAGAGGAAGAACCTCAGAATGAGACAGAATATGATCTTCGCGACGATCAAAGTAGTGAAAGGCTGGGATTTCCCTCAGGTATCAGTAATTTGTTTTTCCCTTGTCTAATTTATAGTTATTTTTAATAGATTATAGTCAATTTCAATTTTTTATAGTGGATGTTTTTGATTGGAAAATAAAAATTGAAAGTACACACAGTTTGCGAAATTTTTTGTTGTTTGTGAATTATTTTTATGTAATAAATCGTACAAACGTAAAGTTTAAACCTTTTAACTCTTCTTTTTCATAGAATATCTTATAAAAAAACATTGAGCGACCCACATTTATTACTGATTGATATTTTAATACAATAGATAAAGAAAGACCTGTTAGCTTAAAAATAATATACCAATAAAACCTTTTCTAATTTATCACCTTTTTCAACTCAGTTTCTAGCAATGGGCGCAGAACAACGTCAAGCTATAAGGCGGGCGTTAAACGAAGACGCCGAGAAGTTACTTGCTGAGGGTGACCCTGCGGACCCTCAACTGAGACGGTTGAGACGAGAAATTGACGACGTGAACAGGCTGTTCGATGAGTTCGAGAGACGCGCCAGAGCCGAAGGTTTGTGAATAATTCTGAAGAATTATCTAAACTATTAGTTACTGTAGGCGCTTTCTCAAGCGCTGGTAACTTCTTGTTCTTGATATTTAGCTTCAATGGAGCCTAAGTGCTAATGAAGAATTTGCGCAAATATTGTCCTAATTTAATTAATATGTAGGCTCATCCATGCACTGCAGCTATTCGGGTACTCAGTAGGTATATTCTCTTAAAAAGCAGTGTAAAGCAGTAAACCGTGCTCTTTAAAATTTTGCTATCCATAGCAATCTGCACAAAACACAGATTGTGCGCGCGTTTTTTGTCAGTCATTAGTCTCAATTTGTATTTCGCTGTCTCTGATTGATCAAATTAATTCACTTGCTCGTCTGCGCAATATCGGTGCAAGCAAAAAGCTCAACTTAATGGTGGTTCAACGTCAGTGACCGCGATTTCACATGGAAGATATTTGCGGGAAATTTATAATCGAAAGACTAGTCTTTGAATCCCTTGAAACAAGAAAAAAAACACTTTAATTTTTGGTTGTCTATTTCTATCCAATTTTAGAACAATAGAACAACTTCACCGTATAAAACTTTTGCATTTAAATATATTATCGTTCGACATGTATAGTGGTGTTATGTTGCTGTTTTTAGAGGTTGAGAAGCTCGTTAGGAAAAGCTCACTGTTCACTGCGAAGCTCACTAAGATACAAATTCAAAGTTGTACAACTCTTGTACGCAACACTGTACAATCAATTTTCTTCGATTCTTAAAAAAAAAAAACGTAATTCAATAAGTATGATTACTTTAACTAAAATTAGTTGAAAAACATAACAGTGTCATTAGTAGCAACATTACATAAAGAAATATATTTTTATAAAATAACATGTGTCACGAATGTTCTATTAAACTAAATAATTTAAAGATTTTGTTTTCAATATCACATATTAGATTATGTACGCAACAACAACAATTAACCTACATTTTTGATTGTCCTAAATGTACAACGTACAAACTTGCAATTTTCTAATAAAACCAATTGAAAAGTATTACTTTGTGCATGCATTGTAATTGAAAAATTGGTGCCCATCTCTGATTAGGATTCTCTTGTTTGTAAAAAGAAGCTCTTCTAGTTTCATTTGAAAAATATATATTATTGGTGTGGTTAATTGTAACAAATTCTAGTTATATCAAATTTTTACACCTGGTGGATGTGTAATATCTAGAATTAAATATTTTAAATTCTCAAAAGAAAAAACATTTTCAAAGAGAAAACATTTCTGATAGATTGCTTAACCATAAATAGATTCTTTATCTTATAAAACCTTACATAAAATAATATATCGATGATATTACTAGTGAGCAAAATAATGATAAAATTACAATACAAAATTTTTCAGTATTTTAGATGTAAATCTTATTCCGTTTGACGACTAATTGAGCTTGACATTTTTATATAATAATTGTCGCTTGTGGGTGTATCTCGCGCCTGTTTACAGTGACTGTAAAAACAGTCTAGATACTTGAAATTTATAGGTTTTTTTAATGTTTTTTTCTAACTATTAATAAATAATTTAAGTATTTTTATTATTTAAGTGTATTTATGCCAATATAGGGTATTCATTATTTTTTTTAAATTTCGTAACTTCTCTTGATTTTATTTAAATTCTGTGGATATCAATAACTTGTTGATTATCGTTACATACAAATTATCTAAAAAAAAAACAACATAAATAACAGAATCTCAAATCCCAAAAATATGTAATTAATTAATAAATGTAATTATGTTCATGAAAATAGTCACCAGTAAACATTTATTCATTGTTAATTAAGTTTTCTTTGATGAACTACAAAGTCTTCATACATAGTACAAAAGACATTACACAATTTTCGTTTTAAACGAATCGTCCAAAAGGCATGGTCCAAGCGAAATAGGATGATAGGTATAATAAATTATTTACTACTAAAATAATCGCAATAACACTTTTTTTTTTAAATTACTTGTCTTATCTAGATAAAAAAATACAACAAAACTCACTCACTATTCATTAACATTTTTTTGGTTTCGACTTACTAATAATGTACATATCTAATAAAAACAAAATTGACAGCAGACAGTCCCCCATACCCTATATCGTTTAAACCATGACACTCGGATGACCCTGTGTATCATTAAAAAGCCTGCAATAAGTATCATGACCGTGCGTACGCCCTAAAGGTTAGAATCAATGGGTCAGTTGTGACGGTCAAACTATTCCCTCTAGATCATTGTCAAACCGAACCGCTCAGTTGAATGTATTTCATCGCGTATACCTACTACGTGTATAAATAATTGATAAAATTGTGAAGAAATTGTTTTTAAATTGTGCGATTGTGTAGTGTTGACGAAAATGAAAAAAATTAGACATATGTTTGCACCAGGAAAAGGTAAAGTTTTTTTTTTTAGTTTCGAATGACTTCACGTGTTGTTGCAAACATGCTAAATATATTTTTGTTATATTAGAACCTGCAAGTCTTAACACAATATTATTGAGTGAATTTTAAATATTTTTTCAATCAAATGTACAGGATGCAATTTAAGAGAGATGTAATGCAGTGAAGTAAATTAAAATGTTTTACTGTATTAATTTTTTTAAAACAAATATCGGGTTTGACCGATGTGACAAGATTTTTTGACAAATAAAACTATTACTATAAACAAAGATAGGTACTAAGTTCGTGAACTAGTTAACTACTGCATTTTTGCGATGAAATACATGGAATATTTTTATATAATAGTACAAAAATATAAACATAAATAGTTTTTTAGCTGTTAAAGTCGCAGCATGTTTTTTTTTTAATGTGCTTTTTAATTTTCTATAAATCAGCGTATTCTTAATCAGACGTACCTACTTATATCACGAGCATTTATTTTCAATAAATAATCGATCTCAAATAGCATCCTGTATAAGTATACCAGAATTAATTTCTCGCGGATTCCAATACGGAATCACGAATCTTTTAATATGTACCAAGCTGTTCATATCTTTGCAATAATTTAAAAAAAAAACAATTTTAAAAAGTAATTAATTTTTCCTAACATTAACTATTATGAACATGAGCAAGTATGGCCTTACCATAGGGCCTTACGCAATGATATTTTATATTTTTAAAATTTTCTTAAAACTTGCCGAACGTCCGCAACTTCGTGCGCGTGATTTTCATAATCTCTACAGTTTTTCAAATTTACGCGGAAAACTTAAATGCGCAATGAAAAGTATTATTTGCTTTTGAATATTTTCAAAATAAACAGTAGCTTATAATATTCTCTTAAAAGTCTCTACTTGCCGTGAAAGTCCCGTTAAAATTTGTTCAGCCGTTTCGGAAATGAGCCCAGCTCAACAGGCAGATCAAAATTAAAAAAAAAAAAAAAAAAAAACATGTGAATAAACATATGAGCATAAGAAACAGACAATCTTACTTAGAAATCACAGGTCACAGACAGACACTTCAGTTTTATGTATTTGTGATATTATGTTAAGTACCAATATTAAAGACGTTAATATGATCTAGTTAGCGAATGGTAGCTATCTGCACTTAAATCAGATAATCTCCATGTCCCTTTAAAATGGGTTATTTGTCTTCAACTAGGAAAGTAATATGAATGTAATTTATTACTTCTATATTATGTCGTCTGAACCTGTCTCAAATTTATAAGGCCGAAGGGCCATGGTTCGAATCCGGGCGTGTACCAATGAGTTTTTCTGACTTAAGTACATTGACTATCACTGACTCCGTGCCTCGGAGAGCACGTTAAGCAGTCGGTCCCGGACGCTGTCAATAGATGGCGGTCGTTACAATCCCCAACCCGCAGTGGAGTAGCGTGGTGGATTTAAGCTCCAAACCTCTCGCACCCTGGGGGAGGCCTAAGCCCCTGCAGTGGGGTAAAATGGGCTGATGATGATGATGTTATGACGAAGCGAGACTGCGTAATCTGTAATGAGTTATAAATTTATTTCACTAACTAAACTATAGAAGTAAAACTAAATATAGGACTAAAACTTTTATTTATTTATTTATACATATATTTATCAATTAAGTATCGATAAAACAAATTTTGCTTCATAGTTATTCCTATTAAACTAGCTTGTAAACAGATTACCGCGTTAAAATTCATTAATCCATGCGAGAGCTATGAATCCCAAAAAACAGACATAGAAATGTAGCTAAGGATCATCTTGACTGAATGAGCTTCCAAGCAAAAAAAAACGCTTTAAAATAGGTTCATCCGTTCGGGAGCTACGATATCACATACAGCCAAGTAGACAGACATAGACTTTAAACATATAATTCCACTTTTGTCCTCGGCGATTAAAAAGTTACTGCAAATTACCACCAAGCTATGAAATGTGTATTATCTTAATAGCGTACTTACGCATGAAAGTCATTTAGCATGAAATCTAAATGGTTAATTTTCGGAGAATGGGGATGAGACATCGCCTCATGTGTCGCAAACTATAGAGCGTATCACAACCGTAACTTGTTAAGAAATCATTGCGATTCCCTGTTACACTCACAAACTTTACAAATATCGATCAAAGCGATCATTCGAACGCTAGACCGTACACAAGAATTACACCATACACTTATCGTTAACAAAGGATACTTTTCATCAAACAGAGATGACCGCGAAACGTACACGTATTACATGCGTAATCGTAAACAACACAAGTGATTGCAATTTGAATTGGGCAAATTGGTATTACCGGCCAGTGTGAGATGATGTCATGTCGCCCTCGACACGCGATATGTAGCTATTTTTGTGACAGTTTACATTTTAAATTGCCCTCTGCTGAGAAAAGCAAAGGAAAGTTCACAACACACGGAAATAGATTTTTTGATTATTTCTATTCTTTACGTATAATATTAAAAAAAAGTGAACACGCACCAATATGAATCGTACAGTAGTTTTCAAAGTATCAATTGTGTAAATTTTATATTATGTTTCATCTTAAAATATGATTGAAATGACGTAAGTCACTTGCCTAATGCAGTTAAATTTTATATATCTTAACACTCGAAATATATTTTAAAAAACATACCATTAGATGCTATTGTCAACAAAAAGAGTGCATGCACTGCTTTCAATTTAGACATGGACGCGGCCATAGAAAGACTTATTTATTGATTTGAATCCATAGTTTTTTTCGCAGATGACTCGATGAAGAATAGCTACACTTTTCTGTGATACTCCACTCCCACCTGACTTCACAATAATTCAAACACTTAAGTTCTTTATTTGACCAGCATTAATGCAATTGACCTTATTGTTTAAAATGCGATATACCACAAGGCCAATTTTTACTAGTCTTGGGTTCTAGAATGAGATTTTTATTGCCACCTACTGATGTAATGTAGATTATGAGCTCACTTCTTGTTATGAAGTGTTTCCAAAATAGGTACATGTTTTGTAGCCATTTTTTTTAGCATTCAATTCGAATTGAATTCTAAAAAGAAAATTATTCTTCATTTCTTTAAGGGGATTGTGTAATCGCTGAGTTTAAGGCGGTAGGCTTTCCATACAAAAAAGAGAACTGATTTCTACAGAAAAAATATATGTAATAGAGGAAATCCTGTTATAGGGCGATGTGTTTTTGTTTTTTCCATATCTCGTTTAGGTGTTTTATGATAAATGTTAGAAAAACCTGATTTTATTCGTGTTTTTTGATTCTGAAAATAATAGCTTGTAAATTCTATATTAATACGATTTTATAAAAAAGGAAAACACAACTTTCTAGGGACGGCCTTTTTTGATAACGCTGCAAGTTTTTGGTTTTAGAAAGATACGGCCTACGAGCTGTTTCGACGAGTATTGTATAGGTATTTTTGGGAATTTGCTCTTCTCATTTCTGTCACTCAGGAACGGGTCGGGGAATAGGGATTGAAACGGAGATAGCGATGCCAAATGTAAGCCGCAG